>JBBGZY010000675.1:3630000-4148942 GCA_037952925.1 Lithobates clamitans
GCTTACCTGCACAGAGCAGGTAAGTATGACATGTTTGTTATTTTTACATACAAAAAAAACCAAGACATTAGTATCAATTTAAGCTTCCAATGCCCTCCTTGTATGCCCTGCAATAACCTCCTCCCCTGCAGGTAAACCTTTCAGGACTCACCTTCACTTTCACATCCAAAGTAAAAATGCATGTAAAGCCCAAGGGCTTTCACACTGGGGAGCTGCGCTGTCAGGAAGTCAAATAAAGTCCTGCAAGCAGCTTCTTTGAGGCGCTTTAGGAGTGGTGTATACACTTCTCCTAAAGTGCCCCTGCCCATTGAAATCTCATATCCCGAAGCACCTGCAATGTCGGACGCTAACGGGGGTTAAAAGCGCCCCGCTAGCAGCCGAAAAGTGTCTCTTAAAATGACGGTAAATCGCCGCTAGTTTTAGCAGCGTTTTACCACCGATGCCTTCCTGCTGTCAGTGTGAAAGGGCTCTAAGTGTTTACACTTTTTTTGTGAATACTGTAAGTAGGGGTAGTATGTATCCCTACTATTTCTCATTCACTTGAGGGCAGTGAATATCTGGAGGTCTCCTTATTTTAAAAGGGGCTTCCAGTTTTCCATAGGCTTCCCACCCACAGTCCCCCACATCCAAAGGCCAGGGAAGTAGGTAAGAGACCCTTTTCCTCATCAACATGGTGCTTTGCTAATAGGGATCCCACTTACAATGAACCCTCCCCATATTGAGAGCAAATGGCCTGGTATGGTTCCGGTCAGCATCCCTCCTTTCTTTGCTTTCCAGGTTGTATGCTTGAATGAGGATTTGGTATGAATTTAGGGGTGGAGACCACATCCTTTTTTTTTCTTGCATGGGGTACCCTCATCAAGGATTCATTCTTGGCGTAAGATGTACTACAGCCAAAGGGATATTTTAGAAAGATTAAAAAAAAAACATTTTTTGGTTAATGGGAGAGGAAGCCGGCTAGTACTCACCCAGGATTGCGGTGGAATGACACGTGCAGTGCAGCGTTTGCTGGATGACATCACTGGAAGGAGGAGAGCATCGCATTTCACAGCATGCGCAATGCCATTTCTAAGCTTGCGTGCTCCTTTCTCAATGTTCAAGTTGGGTGAGTACTAGCTGGCTTCCTCCCCCATGGTAGCGGTTTACTGCGGACTCCTGCCGTTTCATCGTGCAAATGATATTATCTACGTCTCATTGTACTATAGATGAGCCTGTTTTTAAATCACACTTGTGAGTGGCACCTTTTTGAGTTTTAACCACTTAAGGACCGAGCCTCTTTCTGAGAGGTTTTTTTTGCTATAAAATTACTTAGAACCCGCAAACATTATATATTTTTTCTAACACCCTAGAGAATAAAATGGTGGTCGTTGTAATACTTTTTGTCACACCGTATTTGTGCAGCGGAAAAATTTTACCTTTTTTAAATTAAAAAATAAGACAACAGCAAAGTTAGCCCAATTTTTTTTTATATATTGTGAAGGATAATGTTACACCGAGTAAATTGATACCCAACATGTCACGCTTCAAAGTTACGCCCGCTCCTGGAATAGCAACAAACTTTTACCCGTAAAAATCTCCATAGGCATTGTTTCTACAGGTTGCATGTTTTGAGTTACAGAGGAGGTCGTGGGCTAGAATTATTGCTCTCGCTCTAACGACTGCTTCAATACCTCAAATGTGTGGTTTGAACACAGTTTTCATATGCGAGTTCTGCTCACGTATGCGTTCGCTTTCTGCACACTGGCTCGACAGGGCGCGTTTAAAGAAAAATGTTTTTTTCTGTTTTTGATTTTTACACTGTTCTTTAAAAAAAAAAATGGTCACTTTTATTCCTATTACAAGGAATGTAAACATCACTTGTAATAGAAAAAAAGCATGGCAGGACCTCTTAAATATGAGATCTGGGGTCAACAAGACCTCAGATCTCATATTTACACTAAAATGCAATAAAAAAAAAATTAAATTAATGTCATTTAAAAAAATAAAAATGTCCCTTTAGGAGCATTGGGAGGAAGTGACGTTTTGATGTCGCTTCTGCCCTCCAATGATCTGGAGACGGGTGGGGGCCATCTTCAACCCACTTGTCTCCATGTCAGGCTAGGGAGAGGATCCGATCGCCTCAGCCCCTACCGATGGCTCCGGTAAGCAGTGGAGGGCACCGGAGAGCGGTGGGAGGGGGGGCCCTCTCCCGCCGCCGATAAAAGAGGCACTCTTCCTGTTCTGTGTCTTCTATGTATTTTGGTTCTCCCCATTCTGTTTTTTCGCACAAAAAATCAAGCTGGCAGGGAAATTTTATTTACAGTCATTTTAAATTGTATTTTTTCTTTGTAAATATCACTTTACTGTAGTGCATTATAGACATTGTACAGGTGTGCCATTTCATAGAAATTTTAGGACATCCCCTAGGCATGTTATTAAAAGAAACTGACATATTTAATGCTTCATTTGACTGCCATGCCCCCCCCCATGTAATTTATTTATTTTATTTATTTATTCCAGGTATACAGGTATATAGGGCTGTCAACTTATGCAGAGCTTTACCTATTTATTATACATTCACATCAGTCCCTGTCCTCGAGAAGGTTACAATCTAAGGCCCCTATTGTAACTCACATTCATATACACTATATTACCAAAAGTATTGGGACGCCTGCCTTTACATGCACATAGTTGCCAACATTGTAAAAAAAAATTTTGAGACACTTTTTTGGCTGTAGGTGGAGTCTTATTATAATTAGGGGGAGCGGGGCATGCGTTTGTAGGTGTGGCACAGGGAAAATAAAAATGGGCGAGAAATGGGCGTGGTTTATGTGAAATAGTGGGCATGGCTTAAATGGCCGTGGCTCAAAGGGGTGTGGTTACAGTCTGAGATGAATGAGGGAAAGGGGGGGAGGGGGATGGAGGGAAAGCAGCCCCAGATCCTTCACAACAATAGAAATATGTGTATTCTAGAAAGTTTAACAATCAGCAGATAAAGATACTCCAAACACCTGGTGTTAGCACTTCAATCATCCCAGCACCATGGTTGTTTTAGTGTCAGGATGATTGAAGTGCATTATTTCTATCATTACATTGTAATATAGAATGAAATCATTCAACTCACCATAATGCTGAATCAGTGGGATCCCTGAGCGTGTCAACTGCCACGTCGCCTGCCACCAGCAGATTCCGTCCTTGCATCAGGTGCCCCCAGCAGAGTCCATCCTTGAATCAGGTGTCCCCAGGGGAGCCCCTCCTTACACCTGGTGTCCCAAGCCGAGCACCTCCTTACATCTGGTGTCCCCAGCGGAGCCCCTCCTTACATCTGTTGTCCACAGCGGAGCCCCTCCTTACATCTGGTGTCCCCAGTGGAGCCCCTCCTTACATCTGGTGTCCCCAGCGGAGCCCTCCTTACATCTGGTGTCCCAAGCGGAACCCTCCTTATATCTGGTGTCCCCAGAGGAGCCCCTCCTTACATCTGGTGTCCCCAGCGGAGCCCTCCTTACATCTGGTGTCCCCAGCGGAGCTCTCCTTACATCTGGTGTCCCCAGCGGAGCCCTCCTTACATCTGGTGTCCCCAGCGGAGCCCTCCTTACATCTGGTATCCCCAGTGGAGCCCTCCTTACATCTGGTGTCCCCAGTGGAGCCCCTCCTTACATCTAGTGTCCCCAGCGGAGCCCCTCCTTACATCTGGTGTTCCCAGCGGAGCACTCCTTACATCTGGTGTTCCCAGCGGAGCCCCTCCTTACATCTAATGTTCCCAGCGGAGCCCCTCCTTACATCTGGTGTCCCCAGCGGGCCCTCCTTACATCTGGTGTCCCCAGCGGAGCCCTCCTTACATCTGGTGTCCTCAGGGCCCCTCCTTACATCAGGTGTCCCCAGGGCTCCGGTTACCTGGAGTAGTATAACACAAGACAGGGGAAAGTGACAAGAGAGGTGCCGCCATAACCCCTTGCAGCGCTCTTCAGCCTCCTCCGTGCTCCTCTCCCGCCATAACCACAGACTTAAACAGGGACAGTGTCACCCAGCCAAGGCGTGGAACGCAAGCTGCTTCCTCATACACAACGCTGCTACACAGGAAGGCTTACCCAGACCATATCAGCTTCCAGGTTACATTAAAGGTTACGGCATGCTGGGGGGGCAGTGTGGTATATCAGGGTGGCAGGGGCTGAGGGGAATAGGCGGGGTTTAACTAGGTGAGAGGGGCTGGGCGGGATGAAGGCACACAGTGGGCTTTGTTACAGCCACCCGGCTGGCTCTGCCCCTTGTTCTTGATCTTCGGGAAAATGGCGGCCGGCGGAAACAATCGGGAAAAAAAGAATTTCCCATGACATTTCCCAGGAAATGCTAAAATCGTGAAAATGTTCCAAATCCTGTGAATCCTGGGAAATTCAGGACAGTTGGTAAGTATGCATGCACATGAACTTTAATGGCATCTCAGTCTTAGTCCGTAGGGTTCAAAATTGAGCTGGCCCACCCTTGCAGCTAAAACAGTCTCAACTTTTCTGGTAAGGCTGTCCACAAGGTTAAGGAGTGTGTCTATGGGCCAGTATGTGCAGGCCAGTCAAGTTCTTCCACCCCAAACTCGCTCATCCATGTCTTTATGGACCTTGCTTTGTGCACTGGTGCACAGTCATGTTGGAACAGGAAGGGGCCATCCCCAAACTGTTCTCACAAAGTTGGGAGTATGACATTGTCTAAAATCTCTTCTTTGCTGACATCTTAAGAATTCCCTTCACTGGAACTAAGGGGCCAAGCCCAACCCCTGAAAAACATCCCCACACCATAATCCCCCCTCCACCAAATGGTTTGGACCAGTGCACAAAGCAAGGCCCATAAAGACATGGATAAGCGAGTTTGGGGATCAGGAACTTGACTGGCCTGCACAGAGTCCTCCTGCGAGCCAGGCCTTCTCGTCCACATCAGTGCCCGACCTCACAAATGTGCTTCTGGAAGAATGGTCAAACATTCCCATAGACACACTCCTAAACCTTCCTAGAAGAGTTGAAGCAATTATAGCTGCAAAGGGTGGGCCAAGTTAATATTGAACCCTAAGGACTAAGATGGAACTGGGGTGCTATTAAAGTTCATGTGTGTGTAAAGGCAGGCGCCCCAATACTTTTGGTAATATAGTGTATACACATACTAGGACCAATTCAGACAGAAGCCAATTAACCTACCAGCACATCTTTGGAGTGTGGGAGGAAACTCATGTAGGCACAAGGAGAACATGCACATCCACACATGTAGTGCAGTATTTGAGATTCAAACCAACAACCCTAGTGCTGATGGGTAGAAGTGCTAACCACTTAGCCACTGTGTTACCAACCCTTTTGTCATTATTCTTGAAAATTGTCAGACTTGGTTTTTAAGTTTCAGTTCCTATTAACTTCTGTGATAGAACTTGGGAGCTGTTCGGTAAACATCCTGCAAACTGAACCCAAGTATATCCAGTGAACTGAATCTAGGCTCATCCCTTATTGCCATTGCTAACATCTCAATCTGCAAATGTTAAAACAAGTATGCAAATCAGGAGTTCTCGCATAAATATGACTTTGCTTTTCTACACACTTGTTCCAGATCTGTAATTTAGACTATATTGAAGCCAGCAGGTCAGTACAATAGCCAGGTAGCCAGTGGCATCGGCATCGGGTGGGCACCGTTCCATTTATAGCCCTGAGCACTGACCGATCTTATCCTGAGCGCCGCTGAGTGCCACCGAGTCACATAGCAGGTCCCGCCTTCTGGAGCATGCAGCACTGATGGACATCCCACTGGTCCAATAGCAGGACAGCGGGACGTGTGACGTCCATCATAGGCACTGCAGGCTCCAGAAGAGAGGCATTACTATGCAGCCACTGCGTGAGATCCCCGCTCGGCTCTCCTCCTCTCCACCTCTCTACCTCTCCTCCGCCTGCCTGCTGTAAAGATGGGCGCTCACCGCACACCACGGCTGAGCTGTTGCTGCAGTACATATGAAGTCTCCTGGTCAGGTAGGTCATGGTGTGTCACTACCGTCAGTGTATGTCAGGTAGGTAAGGTAGGTCAGTGTATGTTAGGTAGGTCAGTGTATGTTAGGTAGGTCAGATAGGTTAGTGTATGTTAGGTAGGTCAGTGTATGTTAGGTAGTTCAGTGTATGTATGTATGTCAGGTAGGTCAGTGCGTGTAAGGTAGGTCAGTGCATCTCAGGTAGGTCAGTGCACGTCTGTCAGGTAGGTCAGTGCATGTCTGTCAGGTCAGTGCATGGCAGTGTATGTATGTCAGGTCAGTGCGTGTCAGGTAGGTAGGTGTATGTCAGGTAGGTAGGTCAGTGTGTGTCAGGTAGGTAGGTCAATGTATGTCAAGTAAGAAGGTCAGTGTATGTCAGGTAGGTAGGTCAGTGTGTGGCAGGTAGGTAGGTAAATGTGTGGCAGGTAGGTGAGTTTAGTGGTCAGTCAGGCAGCAACCAGCAAGTGAGCTTACCCCCTGCCACACAATCCCACCGCCCAGCCAAAAAACCCAGAGCAGAGTAGAACAAGAACATGAAAACAAATATTTTTTTAAAAGCCTGCTAATAGTTAGTATACAGTGACATATTAAAAATATATTCACTTGCCCTAGAAACAGAAGAAAAAGTTATCTTAATGCTGGTGATTATACATAATGCCATTGATTATACATGTCAGTATAGAGAGAGGGGTGGGTGCAAACTGCCCTTTTTTTTAGTTTTGGATAGAATGTGGGAAGGATTAAAATGCAGATTTGTAATGCTATTTTTAGCTGTAGTTGGTCTTTACATGCAGTATATTGGGATGGGGTCCATGTCCATAGTCATATTTGGTCAATGATGTCACCCAAGACCCGAGATGTCATTTAATGGCACTAATTGATGAGATCAGACATCTTGGTCGGCAGGATTTTTTCTTTTGATGGTCATCGTTTATTATGATTGACGGGGATCGCTGGGCATTGTGATCCATGATGGATTTACATTATGATTAATAAAGGACTTTTAAAAAAGGATTTACTCTTCACATTTGTTTGAATGAGTAGGGGTATTATGAACCCCTTACTTATTATCATGTTGTGGTTGTATGAACAGCCACAATGATTACCTAACTTTATAAAGTCAATCACTATTTTATTTAAAAAAAAGACAGACAACAATTATGATCCAATTTTGAACTTGCAGGGGCCCTGTTGCATAACAATGGCAGTAGTATGCTTCCTTGTTGGATCAGTGGCATCACAGAAGGAGAGCAGTTTTACCCCTATAACAATCTACATTTTAAAAGCAGGATTCCCCTAACATCCCACCAGGTGATCAGAGGTCGATAAAGCCTCCTTCTTATAAGGTTTGTTGTACATTTTGCGACAGCCAGGGGGAATTAGTTAGTGACCCTTTAGGCAATTTTATTAGTTTATTGAGTGGACTAGTCCATGAAAATTGTGGGAGAGCTAGTTCACCCAAATTTATGTTTAAAGCCAATAAGCCTGTAGGTTGTGACTTGTGCAAACATATTTGCTCATCTCCAGCGTTATTGATCTAAAGGTAATTAGAACGTGGAGGACAATAGACAAAGAAGACCATCCCAATTCCATTATCCATATCTGTTTGGAAACCAAGAACTAATGTGCTAAAATTGACTAGTCTTTGACTGCACTGTGTAGTCATTTTTCCCCTGCTACAATGGTACTTATGCTGCGTACACACGAGCGGACTTTCCGGCAGACTTGGTCTGGCGGACCGGACTCTGTTGGACAATTCCATCGTGTGTGGGCTCCAGCGGACTTTTTTTCCCCAAAAGTCCGACAGACCTAGAAATAAAACATGTTTCAAATCTGTCCGACGGACTCGGCTTTCTAGCGTGCAAACCGTTCGTCTGTGTGCTAGTCCGATGGACCAAAAATGACGCATGCTCTGAAGCAAGTACAAGATGGAAGCGCTCGGTCTGGTAAAAGCCAGATCTGCATAAATAATGTTTACAATTCTTTTTTAGACTCATCTTTTATAATTTTATATTTCAACAATATATATTTTCCAATTTCTTAAAAATTTTAAAAAATTCTTGTGATTTCCATTTTATATTTTTTTGTATTTTCAAGTTACACAATAATATTATTATCTTGTATTTTTTTATGAACCTTAATGAGGTTGGTGTCCCTTGTTAATTTGTCAAAAGGCAAATTCATTTAGCACTACAAGTGCAAAAGTGCACTTGAAATTGCACCGAAAGAGCACTTGGAAGTGCAGTCGCTGTGGATCCGAGGGGCACATGCAAGGAAACTAAAAAAACAGAATTTTAGCTTGCACATGTTTGTATGATAAAATCAGCAGAGCTTCCCCTCATTTCAGCTCTTCCCCTCAGATTTACAGCGACTGTACTTCCAACAAGTGCACTTGCAGTGCAATTTCAAGTGCATGTTGCACTTGTAGTTTGCACTTGTATTGTGAAATGAATTTGCCATTTGTAAATAACCCCCATAGTCTTTTAGACATGTACCTGCCTACTCACAAACAAACTGTCCTTTTGGAATAAAAACACATATAAAAATTTTTTCTGTAAAGAAAAAAGCCATTTATTCTGGTTAAAAAAATAAAGAGGAAGGCACCACTGGAGACACTTTTGGAATTTGTGAATCCTTTTGTCCACCAGGGCAAACATCAAGTCATTGCAAATCAAAATTGGGATTTTGCGGAGTCCATATAATAGGGAGCACAATCTGCGACTTCTGTCAGACCAGACTGAAGCCAGGCAATCACTTTCGACTCTTCTGTAGAGCCTTCACTCCACGCTGCCCTGCAGCCTTCCCTCCACGCTTCTGCAGCCTTCCTTGGAGGCTGTGCCTCTGGTGGTGTACTTGTGGCAGGAGGAGGAGGAGGAGGAGGAGTAGGGGCTTCATTATAAATATGGCTTGTTTTAGTAAGCTGGCCCCACAACCCCTTCTGAAGGGCCTCAGAATAAAGCCTCTCACAGAGGAGGCGTTGGTCCTTCTCCAGTTCCATCAACCTGGTGGCCAAATATGTACCATAGGCCTCTTCAGCATTGGGGGGTGTCACTGATGATTTTGGTTGCTTCCTGAATGAGGGCAAATGATTGCTCCTCTATTCTGGTCATCTTCCTAGGCCTATTGGTGGGAAGGAGGAGGGGAGGCACCTGGCATTCTGTAAGGCTCCTACTGGGCCCAGCCACCTCCTGCCTGCCACTGGGCACAGCCTCCTCCTCTCTACCACTGGGCACGGCCTCCTCCTGGCTGAGCTCATCCTGTGTATAAAAAAAGGGACATAGTTGTATTTTTGGCTTCATCAATCACACACAATTTTCAGCTCATGACTTGCAAATTTAATTTTAAACCAATAGAAAAGGCTATCATTTTGACCCCACCATTTTTCTAGCTGTTCACCAATATTTGAACAACATTTTTGGGCACTACTTTCTAGTGATATGTATACATAATAATATTTGTGATGAAATCATTGATTTGTAAGCAAATCAAACACTTTAGTTTACATCATTAACCACTTAAGGACCGCCTCACGCCGATGTACGTCGGCAAGGCGGCACGGGCAGGCAAAATCACGTACATATACGTGATTTGCCTCCCGCGGGTGGGGGGTCCGATCGGTGCCCGAGGTGGTCCTGTTATGTCCCCCGGTGATCGGAGGTGAGGGAGAGGCCATCCATTCATGGCCCCCCCCTCGCGATCGCCGCCGGCCAATCAGATCATTTCCTTTGCTGCTGTATGCTAAACAGCAGCAAAGGAAATTATGTCATCTCTCCTCGGCTCAGTATTTTCCGTTCCGGCGCCGAGGGGAGAAGACAGGTATGTGAGTGAAAACACACTACACACACAGTAGAACATGCCAGGCACACAAAACACCCCGATCGCCCCCGATCCCCCCCAATCACTCCCCCCCCCCCCCCGTCACAAACTGACACCAGCAGTTTTTTTTTTTCTCTTCTGATTACTGCATGGTGTCAGTTTGTGACAGTTACAGTGTTAGGACAGGTACTGTTAGCCCCCTTTAGGTCTAGGGTACCCCCCCTAATAAAGTTTTAACCCCTTGATCACCCCCGTCACCAGTGTCACTAAGCGATCATTTTTCTGATCGCTGTATTAGTGTCGCTGGTGACGCTAGTTAGGGAGGTAAATATTTAGGTTCGTCGTCAGCGTTTTATAGCGTCAGGGAACCCCATATACTACCCAATAAATATTTTAACCCCTTGATTGCCCCCTAGTTAACCCTTTCACCACTGATCACCGTATAACCGTTACGGGTGACGCTGATTAGTTTGTTTATTTTTTATAGTGTCAGGGCACCCGCCGTTTATTACCGAATAAAGGTTTAGCCCCTTGATCACCCGGCGGTGATATGCGTCGCCCCAGGCAGCGTCAGATTAGCGCCAGTAGCGCTAACACCCACGCACGCAGCATACGCCTCCCTTAGTGGTATAGTATCTGAACGGATCAATATCTGATCCAATCAGATCTATACTAGCGTCCCCAGCAGTTTAGGGTTCCCAAAAACGCAGTGTTAGCGGGATCAGCCCAGATACCTGCTAGTACCTGCGTTTTGCCCCTCTGCCCAGCCCACCCAAGTGCAGTATCGATCGATCACTGTCACTTACAAGGCACTAAACGCATAACTGCAGCGTTTGCAGAGTCAGGCCTGATCCCTGCGATCGCTAACAGTTTTTTTTGGTAGCATTTTGGTGAACTGGCAAGCACCAGTGGCCTAGTACACCCCGGTCGTAGTCAAACCAGCACTGCAGTAACACTTGGTGACGTGGCGAGTCCCATAAGTGCAGTTCAAGCTGGTGAGGTGGCAAGCACAAGTAGTGTCCCGCTGCCACCAAAAAGACAAACACAGGCCCGTCGTGCCCATAGTGCCCTTCCTGCTGCATTCGTCAATCCTAATTGGGAACCCACCACTTCTGCAGCACCCGTAATTCCCCCATTCACATCCCCAACCAAATGCAGTCGGCTGCATGAGAGGCATTTTCTTTATGTCCTCCCGAGTACCCCTACCCAACGAACCCCCCCAAAAAAGATGTTGTGTCTGCAGCAAGCGTGGATATAGGCGTGACACCCGCTATTATTGTCCCTCCTGTCCTGACAATCCTGGTTTTTGCATTGGTGAATGTTTTGAACGCTATCATTCACTAGTTGAGTATTAGCGTAGGGTACAGCATTGCACAGACTAGGCACACTTTCACAGGGTCTCCCAAGATGCCATCGCATTTTGAGAGACCCGAACCTGGAACCGGTTGCAGTTATAAAAGTTAGTTACAAAAAAAGTGTAAAAAAAAAAATATATATATATATAAAATAAAAAAAAATAGTTGTCGTTTTATTGTTCTCTCTCTCTCTATTCTCTCTCTCTATTGTTCTGCTCTTTTTTACTGTATTCTATTCTGCAATGTTTTATTGTTATTATGTTTTATCATGTTTGCTTTTCAGGTATGCAATTTTTTATACTTTACTGTTTACTGTGCTTTATTGTTAACCATTTTTTTGTCTTCAGGTACGCCATTCACGACTTTGAGTGGTTATACCAGAATGATGCCTGCAGGTTTAGGTATCATCTTGGTATCATTCTTTTCAGCCAGCGGTCGGCTTTCATGTAAAAGCAATCCTAGTGGCTAATTAGCCTCTAGACTGCTTTTACAAGCCGTGGGAGGGAATGCCCCCCCCCACCGTCTTCCGTGTTTTTCTCTGGCTCTCCTGTCTCAACAGGGAACCTGAGAATGCAGCCGGTGATTCAGCCAGCTGACCATAGAGCTGATCACAGACCAGAGTGGCTCCAAACATCTCTATGGCCTAAGAAACCGGAAGCTACGAGCATTTTATGACTTAGATTTCGCCGGATGTAAATAGCGCCATTGGGAAATTGGGGAAGCATTTTATCACACCGATCTTGGTGTGGTCAGATGCTTTGAGGACAGAGGAGAGATCTAGGGTCTAATAGACCCCAATTTTTTCAAAAAAGAGTACCTGTCACTACCTATTGCTATCATAGGGGATATTTACATTCCCGAGATAACAATAAAAATGATAAAAAAAAAAAAAAAATGAAAGGAACAGTTTAAAAATAAGATAAAAAAGCAAAAAAATAATAAAGAAAAAAAAAAAGCACCCCTGTCGCCCCCTGCTCTCGCGCTAACGCAAGCGGCGGTCTGTCGTCAAACGTAAACAGCAATTGCACCATGCATGTGAGGTATCACCGCGAAGGTCAGATCGAGGGCAGTAATTTTTGCAGTAGACCTCCTCTGTAAATCTAAAGTGGTAACCTGTAAAGGCTTTTAAAGGCTTTTAAAAATGTATTTATTTTGTTGCCACTGCACGTTTGTGCGCAATTGTAAAGCATGTCATGTTTGGTATCCATGTACTCGGCCTAAGATCATCTTTTTTATCTCATCAAACATTTGGGCAATATAGTGTGTTTTAGTGCATTAAAATTTAAAAAAGTGTGTTTTTTCCCCAAAAAATGCGTTTGAAAAATCGCTGCGCAAATACTGTGTGAAAAAAAAAATGAAACACCCACCATTTTAATATGTAGGGCATTTGCTTTAAAAAAATATATAATGTTTGGGGGTTCAAAGCAATTTTCTTGCAAAAAAAAAAAACTTTTCATGTAAACAATAAGTGTCAGAAAGGGCTTTGTCTTCAAGTGCTTAGAAGAGTGGGTGATGTGTGACATAAGATTCTAAATGTTGTGCATAAAATGCCAGGACAGTTCAAACCCCCCCAAATGACCCCATTTTGGAAAGTAGACACCCCAAGCTATTTGCTGAGAGGCATGTCGAGTCCATGGAATATTTTATATTGCGACACAAGTTGCGGGAAAGAGACAATTTTTTTTTTGCACAAAATTGTCACTAAATGATATATTGCTCAAACATTCCATGGGAATATGTGAAATTACACCCCAAAATACATTCTGCTGCTTCTCCTGAGTACGGGGATACCACATGTGTGAGACTTTTTGGGAGCCTAGCCGCGCACGGGACCCCGAAAACCAAGCACCGCCTTCAGGCTTTCTAAGGGCGTGAATTTTTGATTTCACTCTTCACTGCCTATCACAGTTTCGGAGGCCATGGAATGCCCAGGTGGCACAAAACCCCCCAAATGACCCCATTTTGGAAAGTAGACACCCAAAGCTATTTGCTGAGAGGTAAAGTGAGTATTTTGAAGACCTCACATTTTGTCACAAAGTTTTGAAAATTGAAAAAAGAAAAAAAAAATGTTTTTTCTTGTCTTTCTTCATTTTCAAAAACAAATGAGAGCTGCAAAATACTCACCATGCCTCTCAGCAAATAGCTTGGGGTGTCTACTTTCCAAAATGGGGTCATTTGGGGGGGTTTTGTGCCACCTGGGCATTCCATGGCCTCCGAAACTGTGATAGGCAGTGAAGAGTGAAATCATAAATTTACACCCTTAGAAATCCTGAAGGCGGTGATTGGTTTTCGGGGCCCCGTACGCGGATAGGCTCCCAAAAAGTCCCACACATGTAGTATCCCCATACTCAGGAGAAGCATCAGAATGTATTTTGGGGTGCAATTCCACATAGGCCCATGGCCTGTGTGAGCAATATATCATTTAGTGACAACTTTTTGTAAATATTATTATTTATTTTTTTTTGTCATCATTCAATCACTTGGGACAAAAAAAAAAAATATTCAATGGGTTCAACATGCCTCTCAGCAATTTCCTTGGGGTGTCTACTTTCCAAAATGGGGTCATTTGGGGGGTTTTGTACTGCCCTGCCATTTTAGCACCTCAAGAAATGACATAGGCAGTCTTTTGCGCAAACCAATAAATATACGCTTATTGACATTTTTTTTACCAAAGATATGTGGCCGAATACATTTTGGCCTAAATGTATGACTAAAATTGAGTTTATTGGATTTTTTTTATAACAAAAAGTAGAAAATATCATTTTTTTTTCAAAATTTTCGGTCTTTTTCCGTTTATAGCGCAAAAAATAAAAACCGCAGAGGTGATCAAATACCATCAAAAGAAAGCTCTATTTGTGGGAAGAAAAGGACGCAAATTTCATTTGGGTACAGCATTGCATGACCGCGCAATTAGCAGTTAAAGCGAAGCAGTGCCAAATTGGAAAAAGACCTCTGGTCCTTAGGCAGCATAATGGTCCGGGGCTCAAGTGGTTAAGATTCAGGCAATCAATAATTACAAAACAAAAAAATACCTGGCTCCCACTGGGCACATCCACTTCTTCAAGGATGAAAGGGCCCCGTTCTTCCTGGGACGCCTCAGCTGGGGTGGAGGGAAGGGTGGATGGAAGGGTCAAAATCAATTGCCTGGCTTCTGTCTGGTCATCCAGAAAACGCAGTTTTGGGTAGTACCACAGCTTGGGGACATAAACCTTGTCTGCTGCTGCTCCTGATTTGAGGGACTCCTGTATCTTCTTGTGCTCCTGCCTGTACATATTCCGCAAGATCCCAATTTTATTGTCCACTAACCTAATGTCTGCCTGGGGGACTCGAGTCTTTACAAACTCCAGAAGTATATCCAGTGTTGCCTGCCTTGCTTGCTTACAAGGAATGCTTGACTCAAAAAAATCTTCCTCCTTAAAAGGATTCATTTTTTCTGAAAGACAATACACAAGAGAAAAATAGTAATGTCAGTCCAAACTCCCAGTATTCTCTTTATCCCAATAAAGGGCACACACACACACACACACGTTTAAATCTTACCTTCGTTTATGACGTTCGCTACTTCCGTTCGGACATACGTAGGCCAGCGCACTAGCTTTATATACACTGCACATGTGTCATGCTCCGTCTGCGTCGACTGCCCCTGACGTTCTTTATGACAAAGTTTCCCCGCCACTTCTCTGTTCGTTGCGCAGTGGGAGTATATAGTTAAAGATGGCGAAGACATTCTCAGGAACTAGCGCAGAGGAAAGCTGGGAGCCCAAACATCCAGATCCAGGAGGAGATATAAGGCCACCAACATGGCCTTTGAAGAAATGGTTGAGATGGTGGCTATATTGAGGAGGGAGGACTATGATGGCAAAAATGGTCCGTACACCAGACCCAATTTGCGGAAGGACCAAATAATGTCCTCAGTTGTCACCTCTCTGGAGCAGCAGTTTGGGATACGATGGGCTAAAGAACGATTGAGAAAGCGGTGGTCTGACCTAAAAACGAGGGAGCCAGAACAATATCGCAGAATCAAGAAAGTTCTTAAAAAAGTAAGTACTTGTCGTGTGTTCTTATTGAGATACTTAACTTGCATGCTGATCCATATATGCTTTTCGTTTATACTGTTGAACGATGCGATCGTTCGTAAATATCGTTCTTTGAAAATACATATGATTCTAACTAAATGTCGTTCGTTTGCCAAGAAATATGATGGTACAAAGCTCTACCTACATTTTGGTCTTGATAATTTGTCTTATTAAAAGAAGTTTAGGATATTGTTGTGTAGATGTGTGAAACTGGAATGCTTTGAAAAAATGATTCAGTGTAATGTAAGGACAGGACACAGCAGCTGTTTCCACATCTGGACTCAGGAGCACTAGTGTACTGTGGGACACCAGAGACATTTTTTAAGGGTAATCCACACAGGGGCTCCAGGGGATACTTGAGGTGTCTCCATCTGTGAAACTTGGCCAAAAAAGGTAAGTATTGCAGCTTGGTTAAAAGGGAATTTTAATCATGTCTTAAAATTGGATCTTTTCACAAACAGACAATTGTACACCACTTCAGAGCAAGGTTTCATATTCCTATTTCTGTACTCTAATATCAGTGTTCTAAGTATACCTTTTTTAAATTCTCTTAGCGGAGAAAAGACTCAACAGGATCCCAGGACCCCCCAAACTCACCAGCCTGATTGGGTAATTAGCCCAAGCCGATCCCAAGCCCACCCAAGGATCTTGAGGAAGGAGAGGTGGAGGAAGTGGGCGAGATTTGCATCCCACCAGGTGAGTGTCTGACACCCCAGCTTAAGGTAATCTATTTATGCCTGCATATTTCTAAATACATATTTTTCCTCAAATTTTAGGTGATGTTCTGGTTGTGGAAGGCCAAGCGGCGGACCCATTTAGCACAGACAGTGCACAAAGACTTATTGGGCAGATAATGGTCTGGAATGGCCACATTGATGCAATGCGCAATCAACTAGACAGTCTGAAAAATCGGCTGGACAGCATGCAACAGGAAATGAAAAACATGATTGATGTTTTGGGGAGAATATAATCACCTTTTCCCTAAAACATCAATCATGTTCTTCATTTCAGTTTGAAATGTAAACATTGTTATGTTTTTCTAGTTGTAAAATAGTAAAAGCCAAATTTTGCAGATGCACACGGTGTGTCAACATGTGCTATCTGCCATCAGGGGATCTCAATGTACGCGTTTTGTGTTTGCAACCCCTTCCTCATAATGCTATGTTTGTGAGAGGAAGGGATTGCACCCACAAAACACGTCCATTGATCCCCCATAATGGGAGATAGCACATGTTGACATTACCCATTTGGACTCCCAATTTGTGTGCATCTGTAAAATTTGGCTTTTACATGGGTTACGTTACCAGCACATTTTATTACATGTTGAACTTTGTAAGTTCCAGAGTTGTGTCTTTTTTTGTGTGTCAAAAAACCCTGTTTTAACAAAAAAAATTTATAAAATAAAAATATTTCACAAATTATACAGAAAATACCCCCCCCCCTCCAAAAAAATTTGACTATAGTTACCCAAAAAAAAAAATTATATTGAGTAAAAAAGTAAAAAACAAGAAAAATAAATAAAAATTGGAATGATGTTTTAAAAAAATGCACATGTTTGAATATGAAAAAAATTTTAAGCGACAACAATGTGTGTGGCTTCTTCTTTCAATACCCAATACCAGTTTAGGAATTTATTTTGTGTTTACACTGACAAAGGGCCTTATTTGCTAAAGGGAAAAGCACTTGACACTACAAGTGCACTAGGAGAACCTAGGAGACAGCCAAAAATAAAAGCAAGCAAGAATAAAAACAAGAGATTTTATCGTAAATACATTTAAAAAAATTTTTTAAGTTTAAATGTGTTCTGGCATTGCAATGGCCCACCTACCATTAAAATAATTGACATATCTGTCCCGCATTTGACGTGCGGATTGGGGGGCCAAGCCAGTATGGCCAGTATCCAGGCCTGCGAGTACAGATTCTGCACTAAGTCCGGCCTCAGGCCCAACAGAAGTTATATAGGTTTGTGAATGTCTTCTTAAAAAATTATGTAGTACGCAACAAGACGTGATGATATGATTTATTTTATAGTCCTCCATAATGGCTGAGAGAAACAAACGGAACCGGCTGGCCATAATCCCAAAGGCATTCTCCACAACTCTTCTCGCTCTGGCCATCCGGTAGTTAAATACCCTCCTCTCCAGGGTGAGGGTCCTTTGGGGGAACAGCCTCATGAGGTGCTCGCCAAGACCGAAGGCTTCATCTGCGATGAATACAGGGGGGACAGAGGGGAGTCCCTCAACGTTCTCGGCATCAGGTGGCAATCCCAGGCTACCAGTCTGGAGATGCCGGCACAACTCGGTCTGGCCGAAGACTCCTCCATCCGGCCGTTCTTCCCCACATTCACGTACATAAAATCATATTGTGCCGATACCACCGCTATCAATACTACACTATTAAACCCCTTGTGATTGAAGTAGTAAGAACCCGAATGGGGTGGTGGCACAATGTGAACATGCTTCCCATCGATCGCGCCTACACAGTTGGGAAAGTTTCAACGGTCAGCGAACTGGGAGGCCACAGTCTGCCATTCCTGTGGCGTGGAAGGAAACTGTAGAGTCAAACAATAAAAAAAAATATAAGTACTTTTAAACATAACTTTGCAAGCAGATTACACAAAAACATTCTTGCACAACAGCAGTACTGTATAACATTTTTTAGAAGTAGTATTTTTAAAATTCAAAAATATAAGGTCCACTTATAAGATTCCTCACCCCCTCTGATGGTCCATTGATCAAATTGTATGGGGGGGTTTGGGGTGGGGGAGGGTTCTAATTTAGTTGAAGAACACACATTTCATTTGGAGACATTTGAAGGGGTGGGGGAGGGTTCTAATTTAGTTGAAGACCACACATTACATTTGGAGACATTTGAGGGGGTGGGGGAGGGTAACGCAGTACAATGGAGCTGACAACATACGTTGTTAAAGGGACTAGGCTATAGGTGTATATGGGCCCAGGATTGAATGCCGGGGAGGTTAGTGAAGGCAAATATGCATGTAGGCCAAAAAAGGATTTTATAAAAAAAAAAGACATGCATGCATGAAGATAAAGGGGACATTCACAGCATATTCCAATCATGGTAATTAGGTAATGATGAAATTAATACAATACATTAGCAAACATTAAATACATATAATGTAATGTTAAAGGATAAAACTTACCTTAAAGGGGTAGTAAAGGTAAATGTTTTTTCACCTTAATGCATTCTATGCATTAAGGTGAAAAAACTTCCGACAATACCGACGCCCCCAGCCCCCCCGGTTACTTACCCGACCGCTCGAAAGTCCTGCACTCGCTCCCGACATCCATTTCGCCGCTCAGCCTGGCCGCTGATTGGCTACAGTGGATGGATTGAAAGCAGCGCAGCCATTGGCTCGTGCTGCTGTCAATCATATCCAATGACGCGGCACGCTGGGGGGCGGGGCTGAGTGATACAGTAAGCGGTTATAGCCGCTGGCTGTATCACGGGAGCGCGCCCGCAAGAACTAACCACCATGCGAGGGAGCTCACATTAAGGTGGTTAGTTCTCTCGGGGAGGAGCTGAAACAGCCGCCGAGGGACCCCAGAAGACCAGGTTCAGGGCCACTCTGTGCAAAACGAGCTGCACAGTGAAGGTAAGTATAACATGTTTGTTATTTAAAAAAAAAAAAATTACTTTTACAACCCTTTTAATATAGTCCTTCTGCAGAACCTGAATAATGGCAGAACAGGTCTCTGGGATAATGATCCCCAGAGCCTGGGGGGGGATGCCTGTCGAGAACTTAAGGTCCTGAAGGCTTCTCCCAGTCGCCAGGTAACGTAACGTGGCAACTAGCCTCTGCTCCGCAGTGATGGCTTGCTGCATGCAGGTATCCTGCCTGCTGATATAAGGGGTCAGCAAAGCCAGCAGACATTGAAAAATGGGGTCTATCATCCTGAGATAATTCCTGAAATCCTCAGGATTATTCTCACAGATCTCACGGAGCAAAGGCATGTGCGAGAATTGGTCACGCTGGCACAGCCAATTCTTCATCCATGAACTCCTCCTTGCCCTGTTCATGGACTGGGCTCGGGTCAAAGTATGAACCCCAACACCAAGCCCTCACACAGCACGAACTCGAGAACGAGTACGTCCACGCACCATGGCTTCAAAATGGTCGGCTGGTCAAACAAACAAACTTAAACGAATACACTGAAGAACAGCAAGGCCTATGAAGAGCGACCTGAAGATCAGGAATGAGCGGACCAGAACAGCCTGCTATACAGGTTACGAACTGACCAACACGC
The DNA here is from genome assembly GCA_037952925.1 of Lithobates clamitans. NCBI lineage: Eukaryota > Metazoa > Chordata > Amphibia > Anura > Ranidae > Lithobates > Lithobates clamitans. Next base: position 3,649,484 of record JBBGZY010000675.1, read on the forward strand.
ACTGAAAACCAGATACAAACCTCACAAACACAAACTGAACTGCAGAAAACAAGCTAAATAAGCTGAAGTCTGAAAAGCGCAAATAGTCTCTAACCAAACTTCTACTAACATGCGGTAAACTTGAGATTAGCAGAAGGAGCCCAAAGGGTGGTGTACTGGGGCTTGAACTTCCTTTTTCTAGTCCCATCGTACGTGCTGTACGTCACCGTGTTCGAAACCACCGGACTTTTGGAGTGATCGTGTGTGTCCAAGTCCGTCTGTTTGTAAGTCCGGGGGACCTACGCTACAAAGTCCGTCGGAAAGACCGTCGGACCTAGTCCGTCGAAAAGTCAGCTTGTGTGTATGCGGCATTCTATGCATGAAGGCAAAAAACCTTCTGTGTGCTGCTCCCCCCACAGCCCCCCTAATACTCACCTAAGCCCCAATGCAATGTGCTCAAGAGTCTCAGACTCCCTCTCCTCATTGGCTAAGACAGCAGTGGGGGCAATTGGGTCTCACTGCTGTCAATCACAGTCAGTGAGCCAATGAGGAGAGAGCTGGGGGGTGGGGGCCGATCCACAGCTCTATATGTCTTTTTGACGCACAGAGCAGGGCCTGGGAGCAAGCACCATTGTGGCTTGCGATTGGGGGCACTGGACAAGGGAAAGGAGCCAGGTACGCCGGCAGGGGACCCAAGAATAGGGATGGGCGAACAGTTCGGCCCGAGCATAAGTTCGGGCCGAACTTTCGTTGTTCGGTCATTCGACCGTTTGTTCGGCCCCCCAAACTGACCACAATGCATTGCGGCGCTGAACAGTGCATTGCAAGCCCTGATTGGCTGAAGCAGTGAAAGCTTCAGCCAATCAGGGCACAGAGCACTGTCAGAGTTATAATTGGACATTGTCATTGTGACTTTATCCAATCATGGCTAATTCCGCCCCACAGTATAAAATGATTCTTTCAACGGCAGCCATTTTCAGCGTGATTTCGGCGTGGAGAGAGATAGAACAGGGCTCTGTTCAGTGCTATTAGTTAGTTAGTGTGCTATACTGTGCTATTTTGCTTCAATTGTCAGTGTAGAATATTAGTTTAGTGTCAGTCTAGGGATAGTGTGAGTGTAGTGAGGAGGACCATCATTCAGCTTTGCATAGTGTGCAGCTAGAGTAGGGACAGCTCAGATAGTTTTACTGTAGTGTAGTGAGACCGTGTCATTCATACATACATTAGTGTAGGGTAAGGACAGCTCATATAGTTTCAGTGTAGTGTAGTGAGACCGTGTCAGTAATCTTTACATTAGTGTATAGAGAGAGTAGGGACAGTTCAGATAGCATTAGTGACAGTTGAATACGATCTATTTGATTGCGTTACTGCCAGTTTAACTCCATTTACTTCTGTGTGCGTTACTGCCAGTTTAACGCCATACATTTCCATGTGCGTTACTGGCAGTTTAACGCCATATCGTTTTGTATGTGTTACTGCCAGTTTAACGCCATATAGTTCTGTGTGCATTACTGCCAGTTTAACACCATATAGTTCTGTGTGCGTTACTGCCAGTTTAATGCCATATAGCTTCGTGTGCGTTACTGACAGTTTAACGCTATATAGTTCTGTGTACGTTACTGCCAGTTTAATGCCATCTAGTTTTGTGCGTTACTGCCAGTTTAACGCCATTTACTTCTGTGTGCGCTACTGCCAGTTTAGCGCCATATAGTTCTGAGTGCGTTACTGCTAGTTTAACGCCATATAGTTCTGTGTGCGTTACTGCCAGTTTAACTCCATTTATTTCTGTGTGCATTACTGCTAGTTTAACGCCATATAGTTCCGTGTGTGTTACTGCCAGTTTAACGCCATATAGTTTTGTGCGTCACTGTACGTTTGGCGCATTATATTGCAGTATAATATAGTGTATCAGTGGAGTGTGTCTGTGTACTGTGAGTACTCAAATTAAAGTGCACTAAACACCTCTTTACATTGATTAAAGTGCATCTACATACAGATTTCAACTTCTTCTTTACACTTGCTTATAAGCACTGCCCCCTCTCTCCCAATAATGTCTGGGAGGACAACAAGTAGAGACAGATGTTTCCTTGGCACTGTAAGGGGGCCAGTAACAAATGTGTCCACAGGCAAAGGTGGACATGGTGGTCATTCCTCAGGCAGGGCATCATTTCCTCTGTTTAGTGAGTTTGCCCCTTCTATCCAGCCACAGCATGCAGAGGAGGTGGTGGACTGGCTTACTAAACCTTCTTCATCCTCCTCATCCTCTGTCATGCAAGCAGAGATAAGTGTGCAGTCCCCTGCAGTTGCCAGAGTGGATAAACCTGCCTCCTTGTCCATATCTATTCCTGCCATAGCCCCAACATCAGCCATTGAGCAGTCAGCTGAGTTATTTGACCACAGCGTCAGTCACTTGCTCTTTGATGATGCCCAGCCATTACTGGATACAGATGTTGGTTCTGGGGTTGAGGATGACAGGAACATGAGCCTAGAGAGAGGGAGGAACACTAGTAGACAAATTGGCATTCATGTTCCCCAAGCAACAGCGTCTCCAGTGGTAATGATGAAGATGGAGGAGATGGAGATGATGATGAGGTCACCGATGCGACTTGTGTGCCTGATAGAGCAGAGGAGGAAACTGATGGTGAGGTGGCACAACCACAAAGAGGCCATCAAGAAAGAGTAGAGGGCAGCCACCCTATTCCATCACATTCTGCAGCTATTATTTCCCGGCCCACTCCCCAAAGCTCAGCTGTCTGGGCCTTTTTCAGCACATCTGCAGCAGATCGTACTGTTGCTATCTGCAAACTGTGTCTCAGGCACATCAAACATGGCAAAAACACCAACCATTTGGGTACCACATGCTTAACAAGGCATTTAACATCCAACCACTCAGCCCATTGGCAAGAGCACCTAAAAGCCACACAAAAGGGGTAAAAATCTGTCCCTCCTCCTCCTTCTCCTTACCCACTTCAGTCTGCCCCTACCTCTCAGCAGTGTCCTCTGACAGGGATGATGATATAGCACAGGGTGTCCCAGGTCCTAGCAGCACTTCTGCCAGCAGCACACCACCAGCTGTAGACTGTAGCCAGCAAATTTCTCTGGCCGATCTGCTGCCACAGTCTCTGCCACCCACATACCCAGCGACTAAATGCAAGCTTGTCAAAGCTGTTGGCTCTTCAACTTCTGCTTTTCAGCCTGGTGGATTCTGCCCCCCTCTGTGATTTTGCACAATGTGCTGTATCACCTGCCCATAAATCGCCTGATTTGTGACATGCCCACCAGGTGGAACTTGACTTTGGCAATGCTGCGGCAGCTATACATGTGGCAGAGGGCCGTCAACGAGTACCTATGCGAGTATGGCACAACGACAGTCTCAGGCCACCTCGGCTTTTTTTCCCCATGCCAATGGCTGATCATTAAGGATGCATGCACTGTATTGTCACCATTTGAGGAGGCTACAAGGATGGTGAGCCGTGACAATGCATGCATCAGTGACACAATCCCTGTTGTGAGGCATTTTGGAATTTTTTTAGTCCTCGCCGCCCAGGGCTGTCAGCTTCCATATCCCATCAGCAGTGTCTGCATCACATGGTGGATGATTACCTTGAAGCCAAAACAGAGATGGAGAGCTTTCCATCTGACGATTACTGGGTCATGAGAATAGACCGCTGGGCAGAATTTGCCCAGTATGCTATTGAGTTGTTGGGCTGCCCTGCATCCAGCGTGCTATTAAAACGGGCATTCAGTGCTGCAGGAGGTTTCGTTACTGATCATAGAACGCGTCTGTCCACAGACTCCGTAGTCCATTTGTCTTTAATAAAAAAATGAATAAGTCTTGGATTACCAGCTATGAAGCCCCTGATAAGGAATAACGGGCGACCCTGCACTACGGTATCTATCAAGCGAATGTGTGTGGTGATAATAGGATTAAGGTAGATAGGGGTTCCAGTTGCCAAAAATGTATAGGAAAAAAAATAAATATAAAACAGAAAAGAAAAGAAGGAATTGCTGCCTCTACATATTGCTGGCACCTAAGTGGAGCAAAAATTAGGGTTAAAAGGGTAGAAGTGGCACTATTCCTCTCTGGTTTCAGTGTAGTGGAAAGGAATTGCCTTGCAGTATGTAAAACCCTTGGTCTATCCCAAACCAAACCAAATAAAAACAAAGAAAAAAGAATGGAAAACTGTGAAAGACCAGTGTTATACCCTCTGCCTTGATAAATCAGGCTGGTGAGCCAAAAAAATGAAACATGTGGGATGATTTGGCCTTCCTTAGAAGATGTTATGGGATCCAAATCCCAAAAGACCTATGGTGTCAAAAATGCTGAAAATGTGTTAGACCCCCTGTCTATCTCAAACAGGGTGAAGGTAATAAATATTCGCAGTAGCGTGGAATTTGTGCAATACCTAATGCAAGGGCTAACAAGGTAAATTAGATGTATAACACCCTCTGGTGGGTGTTTAGGATGATTAGTGTATCAAAAACTGGAAAATCTAAATCTAAAATTTAAATAACAAAAATAACAAAAAATAAAAAAAATAAATGAATAAAGCAAGGTGAACTAATATGTTGCCACCTCTAGGGTAGGGAGTGTTAAATATATACACTACCGTTCAAAAGTTTGGGGTCACCCAAACAATTTTGTGTTTTCCATGAAAAGTCACACTTATTCACCACCATACGTTGTGAAATGAATAGAAAATAGAGTCAAGACATTGACAAGGTTAGAAATAATGATTTGTATTTGAAATAACATTGTTTTTACATCAAACTTTGCTTTCATCAAAGAATCCTCCTTTTGCAGCAATTACAGCATTGCACACCTTTGGCATTCTAGCTGTTAATTTATTGAGGTAAGCTGGAGAAATTGCACCCCACGCTTCTAGAAGCAGCTCCCATAAGTTGGATTGGTTGGATGGGCACTTCTGGCGTACCATACGGTCAAGCTGCTCCCACAACAGCTCAATGGGGTTCAGATCTGGTGACTGTGCTGGCCACTCCATTACCGATAGAATACCAGCTGCCTGCTTCTGCTGTAAATAGTTCTTGCACAATTTGGAGGTGTGTTTAGGGTCATTGTCCTGTTGTAGGATGAAATTGGCTCCAATCAAGCGCTGTCCACTGGGTATGGCATGGCGTTGCAAAATGGAGTGATAGCCTTCCTTATTCAGAATCCCTTTTACCCTGTACAAAGCTCCCACCTTACCAGCACCAAAGCAACCCCAGACCATCACATTACCTCCACCATGCTTAACAGATGGCGTCAGGCATTCTTCCAGCATCTTTTCATTTGTTCTGCGTCTCACAAACGTTCTTCTTTGTGATCCAAACACCTCAAACTTGGATTCATCCGTCCACAACACTTTTTTCCAGTCTTCCTCTGTCCAATGTCTGTGTTCTTTTGCCCATCTTAATCTTTTTCTTTTATTGGCCAGTCTCAGATATGGCTTTTTCTTTGCCACTCTGCCCTGAAGCCCAAAATCCCGCAGCCGCCTCTTCACTGTAGATGTTGACACTGGTGTTTTGCGGGTACTATTTAATGAAGATGCCAGTTGGGGACCTGTGAGGCGTCTGTTTCTCAAACTAGAGACTCTAATGTGCTTATCTTCTTGCTTAGTTGTGCAACGCGGCCTCCCACTTCTTTTTCTACTCTGGTTAGAGCCTGTTTGTGCTGTCCTCTAAAGGGAGTAGTACACACCGTTGTAGGAAATCTTCAATTTCTTTGCAATTTCTCACATGGAATAGCCTTCATTTCTAAGAACAAGAATAGACTGTCGAGTTTCAGATGAAAGTTCTCTTTTTCTGGCCATTTTGAGCGTTTAATTGACCCCACAAATGTGATGCTCCAGAAACTCAATCTGCTCACAGGAAGGTCAGTTTTGTAGCTTCTGGAAGGAGCTAGACTGTTTTTAGATGTGTGAACATGATTGCACAAGGGTTTGCTAATCATCAATTAGCCTTCTGAGCCAATGAGCAAACACATTGTACCATTAGAACACTGGAGTGATAGTTGCTGGAAATGGGCCTCTATACACCTATGTAGATATTGCACCAAAAACTAGACATTTGCAGTTAGAATAGTCATTTACCACATTAGCAATGTATAGAGTATATTTGTTTAAAGTTAGGACTAGTTTAAAGTTAGCTTCATTTAAAAGTACAGTGCTTTTCCTTCAAAAATAAGGACATTTCAATGTGACCCCAAACTTTTGAACGGTAGTGTAAATCTTAATGTAGTCAAGAAAAAAATAAAGGTAAAATAAAAGAACATGTGTGTTTGACCCTCTGTATCAGAGCCCAAACCTCAAATTGATATACAATTAATTAATAAATAAATATACTCAGTGACACCCAATTGTGTTTTGTGTATCTAATGTGAAAATCAGCGAAGTAGAGATGGTGTGTTACACTCTCAGGTGGGTGTTGAAGTGATTAATGTGTCAAAAACCAAACCGATTTAATCTAAATGGAATATAAATAGAGCAAGGTAAGCTAGTGTGTTACGCCCTCTGAGATGGAGGATATTAAGTATGTAAAACTTGCAATCAAAATAAAAATAAAAATGACATAAGTGTTTGATCCTCTGTGTCAGAGCGCAAACCTCAAGCAGGTATATCTGGATTTAAATGATACGTAGATACAAAATTAGGTGAATAAACAAAATGAAAATGAATAGGATAAATAGTCCAACAGTTTTGGGTGATATACAATAAAAAGTGACGTTGTGCTTTAGACCAGTGTTCAGTGACTGTTCGTGAATAATTCTGTTTTCTCTCTCAGATGACAATGGTGCCAGGTGACTTTTATCCATGCTGATGATATATTGCACTCACCAGATAGCATTATCATCCAGAGGTATTAGGCGTTCACAGTTTTAGCCACTGTGTAGCTCTGGAGCCTGCCGAATGGTCTGCAAGTCAGATACTGGCTTTCCCCCAGGTTGTCACATGCAGGAGAGAGGAATGCCCATAGCGTGATATTGTTTTTAAAAAGACTTTATTTAGGGTAAAAATATATGGGTGTATACTCACATTGAGTCAACATGCAGCAAGAAATTAGAGTAAAGATGGAGCCAGTTCATCGAGACATCATCGGGAGCCTTGATGACGAAACGCGTAGCATTAGGTATTGCACAAATTCAACGCTACTGTGAATATTTATTACCTTCACCCTGTTTGAGATAGACAGTGGGTCTAACACATTTGCAGCATTTTTGACATCATAGGTCTTTTGGGATTTGGATCCCATAACATCTTCTAAGGAAGGCCAAATCATCCCACGTGTTTAATTTTTTTGGCTCACCAGCCTGATTTATAAAGGCAGAGGGTATAACACCGGTCTTTTACAGTTTTCCATTCTTTTTTCTTCGTTTTTATTTGGTTTGGTTTGGGATAGACCAAGGGTTTTACAAACTGCAAGACAATTCCTTTCCACTACACTGAAACCAGAGAGGAATAGCGCCACTTCAACCCTTTTTAACCCTATGAAGCCCCTGATGCCGATGTCACTGATTAAGTTTTTTTGGGATGTGGGATCTCTGCAGGACTTCGAGGGCTGCCTAGCTTTGAGGGTGTTCAATCATTTCATCTGGAAGAATGTTTTTGGTATAGGTTTCATGGGCACAATTAACACCCAAAGACCAATTTATCAGCACCTGTTTGACAGGTGCATATCATTGCAATTTTTTTGCCTTCATCAAGAGCACCTCTATAGGGTTATGGTGGGAAGGCGCCCCGACACCTAAAGAGTACATTTTCTGCACCTGTTGGACAGGTGCATAGCATTGCAATTTTTTACAGCAAGGCCAATTCTTGCATTCATCAAGAGTACCTCTACATGGTTACAGTGGGAAGGCACCACCGACACCCAAAGGCCAATTTTTTAGCACCTGTTTGACAGGTGCATATCATTGCAATTTTTTACAGCAAGGCCAATTCTTGCTTTCATCAAGATTCCCTCTATAGGGTTACGGTGGGAAGGTGCTACCGACACTCAAAGATCAATTTTTACGAACCTGTTACTTTTATTGAAAGTCAAAGTGACACCAGAATGTATCCAAAAAATCTCTAATCTTGTTCCCAGTGCACTACATTGTGGCCTCATCATACACACAGGCTTCCCAGCTGTTGCTGAGCAAAATAAAGGCAGCTTGTAGGGTAAATGTCATTTTTTTTGGCTTTATAAATGCAGCAGATTCTATACATGGTACAGATCTGACATTTTACAGGTAGACTAAGGGGACCCCCCAGTCACTATATTGGAAGGATTTTTTCATTTTTATACTTTCACTTTAAAAACCAAAAAAAATTCACTGCTCATTTAAAAATGACGTTTTTCAAAAACTTTTTTTTTATTGATACATGTCCCCCAGGGCAGGACCCAGACCCCTATAATCATTGTATGCCCAATTACTTGCATATAAGCCTTCAAAATGGGCACTTTTGATTTTTAAACCTAAAAAGTCAAAAACAAGCTTGCTTCACATACTTCTTAAGCATTACTATTTTGCCTCTCATAGTTCTACAAAAATAATTGATTTATGCGAATGGTGCTTGTTAACATGTTCAGACAAATGTGCAATCTTTACATATTGAGATGTTGGAAGTAGCAAGCTGAAGTGTAAAGTGAGGTGTTCTGTATGTTGTTTGAGTGCTTTATAACCCAAGAATAAAGGATGTTGCAGCTGTTTCTAGACTAAAGACTCAATTGAGTACTGTCCATCATACTTTTTAATTTGTATTAACTTTTCAGGAATGTTTTCAGGACAAGCTTTCAGGGTCTACCCTATTATTTTAGGGCCCAAGCAGTAAAGCTTCCCCTGAAAATGTAATTGTTACTGAAAATAAAAATGTACCATGGACATTACTCAACTGTGTTATTGCATAGTTATGGTTCATTTGACAATTACACCACTACAATTATTTAAAACTAAGTTTATCTATTGTAATATGGCATTTACCTTATAGATTCCATCCAAAGTCTTAGAACACCAAAATCTATCTTCCAGACACAGTAATCAGCAAATTATATAAAAACATTCATAAAATGTCACAGCAAGATCATAAACTGCCCAAAAAAATATACTGTTTACACCTATCACAGCTTTTTATTGAAAGCTCTGTAGAAATGTTCTGTAGGACAGGCCGCCTTTTCTACAAACTATTATACATATGCAATGTTTTCTATGAAATGCTAATGCTACTAAGTTAGCTGTTTCATTGTTCCACTACGTAATAAAAATGTGTGTACATATGCATTGCATATGTTGTAAACTGTACACTCACAGTTGGGATAAAGATTTCATATCACCAAATAATACTGTAATTAAATGTGCTTGCTCCAGGAAAGTGATAAAGCATTGTAGTATTACATCATTTTATAATTATGCAAGAATGATCAACTTTTTCCAGCTGTAATATGAGCTAAATTAAGTAAGAATACAATTTCATTCATTTACTCATTCCTTGAGGATTATATGAGTTTACATAAATTTAATTCAATAAAGACTCAAACTGTTGAATATATCTGATTTGAAATGTATGTATTTAGGCCAATATCAATATATCCTTGTCAGGTAATAAACTCTTTACAGTTCTGAGTCTGTTTTTAGGTACATTGTACATGACCATACACAGGGCTGCTGTTCGAAATCAATATACCATTGGCCTAAGTGCTTTTTGGGAACGCACCCTCATTCTGTTAAAGTTTTTCTAAATTTAAACTTTTTTACTTTATTTTAGAGTTTTATTTTTATTTATTTATATATTTTTAACTACTCTGTTAAGGGGGGGGGGGCTTTTGTTAAATGTCTAACATTTGAGATAGAGAAAGGGACTGAGAACAGAGACTTATCAGTCCTTTTCTCTGCAGCCTCAGCTGCACTTGATCCACAAGCATCAGCAGTAAGGCAGTACAGTCAGCCCTCCTGCTTGAACTGATGGAGCCTGGTCCCAGTACAGGAGGGCTGGCAGCACTGCCTTATCAGCGCCCTTGACTTTACATATTAACGTCCTCCTGCCTGTGCATATGATATCAATGGGTTCATGAGCTAATTGGTTCTCAGACATTGTTCGGGTAATGATAACTCTACCAAAATATCTACCTTTTACGCTAAAGCACATACATATGCACTCATATAACTTCTAATATGTACATGTACAGTATAGGACACACAGATGACCCTTGTGTGCCTCAATTATCTCAGGAATGACACAGGCTGTGATGCAGTATTAAAGTAACTATGATTCTTTTTTTCTCTTTTTTTACTTTGCTCCCTGAGCAGCACTGTTAATTAATGAAGAGATCAGTAGGGTGCTTTAGAGAGCTGGGATGCTTCTCCTATGTGAGAACAGCAGTAGGACTCTCCTTGGGCTGCAGGCACTGGTATTTGTATCCTTGCTGCATCACTTAGGCAGATAAAAACAGTAAAAACAAATATTAATTACGGTATATGCAGCCTGATTGCATTATTTTAATAAATTAAGAGGGTTCAATTGAGCTCTAATGTGGAATTGTGGCCAGGCTATTCATGTTCTTCTTGTACTTTACCAGGAAATTTGCGAGCAGGCAGGCTTTTTTTTGAAAAAGAGACTGATTATGTCTCTGAAATAAAGGATTCTTACCTATCTGTTCACAATCTTTTTGACAATATATGCATCCATGGGAGTTACAGTATATCATCTTGATGTGGCCAATCAAGGTAGCCAAAGATCTTGGATGCCGCAACATTGGAGGAGAGTTGTGTATAGTTCTGTTTTACAAACAAGTAAAAAATTGTTAAAATGCCACTGGTCTCTGTAGCTACAGGCACTGTGCATCAATTCATCCCAAATACGAAATAGAAGCATTAAAGTTGTTCAAGTCTTTCTCTCATTGGCTCCCCCCCTCCAATCGTGACTTGGAAGTTTTTCAGCCCTGAAGATGTTCTGAAATGGGGAGCTGAACAATATGAATGACTTGAGTGGTTCTGGTGTGAATTATGAGAATTCATTGCACCATGGTGTCTGTAGCTACAGAGGTCAGTGCAGACTTGTTGTAAATCTTATTTGCTGTTGTAAATACTTGAAATTTATAGGCTGGCCATATGCATTAACAGTTGTAGATAACTGTAAAATATTACTTTTATTGTAAAGTGATCACCTTAAAAAATGGTGTGTCTAAACATTTTTTGGTTTTATTCTGCTTGTTGGCACTTTATTAAACAGTAAAAAAAGACATATTGCTACTGTGCTTTTTATATTATCAGGGAGCTCATTGGTTTAATTTAATATCCATTCATTTTATTTTAAATTTAAGATGCTGCTTATACAATTTACACTAAGAATTATACAGTTATTTTCAACTCAATACAATAATTCAGTCATGTGGCTAAACTAGAGATCCTTATCATTTTAGTAAAGCTTGTGAATTGAGCCTCTTATGTAAAAAAAAAAAAAAAAAAAATAATTCTAATTTAACATTAAAAATGTCTTTCAGGTATTGCATATCTAAATGGAATGTGCAGTGATAAGAGAAAATGCATCATCGCAGAAGATAATGGGCTAAACCTTGCTTTTACTATTGCTCATGAGATGGGTCATAAGTAAGTTTATATGAAAATAATTTGCACTTTAAAGAAAAAAAATGTAAATATTGATAGAGTGAATAAAAGTATACAGTGCATAGATTAATGGGTTCATTACCAAAAAATATAGGCTTTACATAGTCTGCAGTTTAATTTGATCTTGACATAGATCCCAGTGCATACACTGACTTTAGAGAAGGTCAGCATATCCTGCCTAACAAAGGGTTTTATAAATATTTGTGTGTTTGAGTATTAATTGAGTGAGGTAATACATAGCATAACTTTGGAGAACAGTGATTTGGCACATCAAAAATTTAATAAATTCTGAATGTAGCAATATAACTATGGAAAATTAGAAAATTTGCATCAATGTCAATCAAATTTAGACTGATATGTGTGTGTATATATATATATATATATATAAAAAATATATATATATATATACACTATGTATATATATGTACACAGTATATATATATATATATATATATATATATATATATATATATATATATATATATATATATATATATATATATATATATATATATACTTAGTTTCTGTGTTTTATTATGAGATAGGTGTAGCACTCCTCCTGGGGCGATGCAGAATGACCCCCTGCTTAGTGTGGCTTATTTTTCCATCTTAGGGTCTTTTTCTTAGTGTATGTTAGAGAGAAAAATAAGCCAGTCACTTCAGTGTTTTTATCTTTTATTGCTAAACTCAATTCTAGGAGAGAGGGTTTAGAAGTGCAGGATATCCTAAAAATGTAAAGGTAAAGGTACAAGGTAGGAAAGGTTTGGCACTTTAAAGGCAAAGCTACCTCCAGATATCCACTTTAGCATTCTGCTAAAGTCCTTGGGCCACTGGCACATGCCACAAATTAAGGCAAGGCCCAAGAAAATAAATTTGTGATCAAAAAAGCCCACACTATGTGTAAAGTGTATCTGGAATCACAAAAAAAAAATGTTTGCTATGTGATAACTTGTGTAAAAACGGTTACTGCTCAAAAGTACAAGTGCATTATAACAACCAACCCAACCTAAAGCCAACTGTAGATTGCTGGGCAAGGCCAACGTAGAGCTCAGCAAATGGTGCTGTTGCTTTTCAAGCACCATTGCTGTAAACCAGTCAGGTGATTTTCACGGTGTGATCTCTTGGCCGTTAAACAAGCAGTGAAGAGCAGAGTTTACATGTGTGGTAAGGTAGTGTACATTGGTGCAGTTTATAAGTAAGGGATCAACATCTTCCGGTGAGTGAGCACTCCTCCAGCGGCATTTGGACCAGAACATGAGGTTGTTTTGATTACTGACAGTAAAGAAGGGTCACGCTGATTACATGGCACTTTATATTCATGTTTTAATTGCACTATCAGAACCTTTTGTATAAAGGGACTTTATTAATATTTTTACATATGTGAGTTGGTTGGATCTGTTTTATGCATGTTTATTATTTATTCATTCATTGTGATACACTTTTCACTACTTGCACTTTGATGTTTGATGAGTCACCCACAATAGTGACAGTGCTGCTCCTTTTACATATTTGGTTTGATTTTTTTATGTATGTTTATTATTTATTAATTGTGATTCACTTATCACCACTTGCACATTGGTGGTTGATGAGTCACCAGGAATTGTGACAGAGCTGCTCCTATTTGAATTTACTGTGTGGTTTGGCCAAGTAGAGAGATGCTCTAAACACACATTCTCCACAGGCAGAATCCCAGGAGGTAAAAAACACTCTGAAAATATTTATCTTTTCCAAACCATAGCTCTGAATAAAGACCTCAGGGATTGATTGAGTCAGATACATACTTAGAACTGATTGTCTTTCTAACTCTATTTATTAAAATCGCCTCGCCAGTAACAGACAGAAGCAATCAACCCACTGAGTAGTGAAGACCTGCAGAGCCTGGATATACTAGAAATAAACCACATTAAATATAATTAGGCCATAATTAGGCCTCCAGACTAACTTCTTGCCTCAGTCCTCCAGACTGACACTCTCTCCACAGTCCTCCAGACTGACACTCACCAGCCCACTCGGCTGATTCTCAGGAGATCTCCCAGATGTGCTGACCTACTCCTAACTGTCCTTTCTCCTTGCTCCCGTGCCTCCAGGAAGTGTTTCCATCATGTTTTATAGGGGGAATTTTCCAGCACCCGAGCCCCAGGCCCGAGATCACCCCCCTCAGACTAGGGGGCACCCTCAAGGGCCACGACAGCCTCCTCAGCACTCCATCTCTATCTTCCATCCAACTACCCCGGATGGCATGACCCATGTCTATCTATGAGGTGGCCTGTCCCTTCCAGACCCTTTTTGCTGGGGATTGGTTAAGGACCTCAAAAATATGCATAGCAGCCCCTCATTATTCCCACCCTCCAGCTCTGAAAGTTTCTACCAACTTCCAGACCAGGGGGAAGTGAGAGAGCTGCCAGATGAGTCATCCAGCCCCTGAGTCACTAAACCTTGCCCCCCAGCCTGGCTCTCAGCCAAGCCAATTTACCTACACTAACAACTAAAGCTATGTACACCTAGCACAATAGCTAGACGGTGCTACATATATTTAGGGACACAACAGCATAGGACAGGGTCCCTACATAAACAATATTTCTGTTATATTCAGGGATGTAAGAGATGAATTATGTATATATATTACTGGTCCATTTTTCATTTCTTGGTCGAGTAAGGTGAACCCAAAACGATGCTGAATAGCCAGCTTAAAATCACACTTCTATGAGGTTAGGGCACCACAAGTTGTTCTTATGTTTCCCAGTTTAATTTTCCATATGGTACAAGAGGTCATTAATTACCACTAACTGTGAGAACTGGCGTTCTGCCCCATGGATTTAAATCATCCCATTTATTTTTTTAACTTACTCTCTAGCTTTCTGGAGGAATGAATCATTTAACTGGGGGATACCAATATTTTCTCTTGACATCTCCAAAGGTGGAGTATCAGGGTTTGCCTGTTGCTCTTCCATTTCTTCCAGTAACACTTCTAGGGGCAATGTGCACTGTGTACCAGAGCCTTGGGAGATGCCTTTCCCTGTCAAGGGACATCACCTTTTTGACAACATTACTCTCTTCTCACATTTTGATGGTATTTCCACCTGGGTCCCAGCACTTGGTTTCAGGAAGCAACACCCACAATCTCCAAGACATAGGGAAGTCAATGTTCAATGTTCACATTATATAGTAAGGAAGGGACCGCAGCCATTTTATGAGTCACTTCTTCAAGTGATCAGGGCTGCAGGGTACGTGTATCTGTCACGGATACAGACAACTCCAATACTATAACCTCGGAAGTTTGTAGCTAGGCCTACCTCAACTAAAGCTACGACACTGCCGGAGTCCAGTTGCCCAGCTAGGCTGGCTAGGGTCGACAGTACACACCAGTTGGACATAGAGGAAGAGGCATCTGATAAGGCTGCAGTCCCTAGGCTCCCCCTGGTTTGGACAGGAAGCAGCAAAGTGACCTAGCACACTACAGTGCCAACAGCTTATGCAGTGTCAGGACTGGTGTGTTGCCTCACAGGAGACAGTGGCTTCTGGGTAAACTGAAATGAGCCAGTTCTTGATAGCAAGGTAGTTTTCAACACCTGCAACCAGATCCCTGCTGTTTTAGGATTGGTGCAGCTAACCCACCACTGTAAATCCTTCAACAGGGCCCCGAGAAAACTGTCCATGATTCTGTGACCTGGGCCCCTGCCAAAAGCTATGGCTGGAGTAATTTCTTCACAAGGTGGCCTGGGACATACAGCTGAGCAAAGAGTGACTTTTCCAGGTGATAGGCATAGGCATGGGCCTGCTTCGCTGGTATCACCACTGTCAGACCTAGTCAACAGAACATCTTTGCCTTTAGACTTCCATAATTTGCAGCCACCAGAGAGAAAAGGTACCAGGATATTATATATATATATATATATATATATATATATATATATATATATATATATTATATACTATAATAATATATAATAGATACCTACCCACACCTTCCTAGTTCTGTAAAATAATGTAAAGGAAGACCTCTGTGTTGTCGTGTAGGTTCAGCTTCTGGGCAAAGTGTCTAGTCTGCACATCTGCATTGTAACTAGGGCTTTGCCTGCCCTGGGGTTCCATTGCATTAGCTGGTGCACAAGAGCAGCAAACTTCTCCCACCGTGACTCCAGGGCCCGCTGTTTTCTCTCCAGGATGGTGGCTAGATGGTGAATGTCCTTCTTTCGAGCTTTCTAGTGTACCTACAACTGGACTGCTACACATTTGTTAGTGTCCGCACATCCATAACCTGGACAAGGGCTTCACCTCATCCCCCATTTTAGAAGCAATAGCTGCAGTTTCTCCCTAACAGGTGCATGTCCCATTAAATTCAAATGCCTTTTTCTAAGGATTTACTGCCTATATCTTCACAACAACCATGACAAAGAGAGCAGAATACTTTTTAGCACATGTACATAGTACAACAGACAGGACAAGAATATGAAATGTTGTTGACATGTTCTAAAGAGATTACACATTTTTCCACATTTCCATCATTTTTGAAAGGATGCAGCTTAATGTCAGCAAAGTCCTTTTTACCTAACCACTTGCCACCCACCCAGAGTACATTTACTGCAAGTGGACAGCAGCTGCAGACACTGCAACCTACTGGTACGTTGTAGCCCACAAGTGCACCATATGTCTGGTGTGGCGGTAATCAGGGATACTGACTGGTGAAAGCATAAAAAATGTATATGTAAAGCACTGCATAAATTGACAGCACTTTATACAGTAAGTACCTGTACATTTTGTATTCATTTTTTTAAACATTTTTTTTTCATACTGTTACCGGCCAGTATCAATGATTACCGCCACGCCCGTCATATATCTGATCAGCCCCTAACCTGTCCACCTTTTAGGAGATCCCTGAAAACTGACTTATTCAGGGAAGCCTATCCCACACCCACTTAACAACCCCATCAAATCATTTCCCGCATCTATTACCTTTTGTACCACCACCCCCTCCCTTTAGAATGTAAGCTCTACGAGCAGGGCCCTCATGTCCCTTCTGTATTGAACTGTACTGTAATTGTCCTGACCCCTCTCTACATTGTAAAGTGCTGCGTAAACTGTTGGCGCTATATAAATCGTGAATAATAATAATATGATATTATTGGTATGGTTCAGCGGGGGGGAGCTCACTCTTCCCCCTCTTTTCCTGTGGCCTGTCAGGTTGTGTGCTCGGATAAGGGTCTGTATGGATTTTGGGGGGGACCCCATGCCATTTTTTTTAATTTTGGCGCGTGGTTTCCCTATATATCCATACCAGACCCGAAGGGCCTGGTAATGGACTGGGGGGAACTCACGCCATTTATTACAATGATTTTTATCTATATTGCCGGAATCCGACAATACATTACAGACGCAAGCAATTTTAAATTATATTTTTTCCTTTAGAAATGTAATTTTGCTGTGGTACTGTTATGAACATGGGAAAAATGCGCTACTTTACAGGCAGACTAAGGAGACCCCCCAGGCACGATATTTAAAGGAATACTTCATTTTTATTGTTTCACTTTAAGCATTTTTAAAATCACTGCTCCTGAAAAAAGGTAAGTTTAGACAAAAAAATTTGTGGGGGGCGTGGCTACCGAGTTCCTGCATGGACGCTTAAGCAGAGAGCTCCGTACCTGCTATAGGAATTACAACGTGCCGAGGGACCTCCGAAAAGGCTCACACCACCACAGACTGCCTCCACAGAGTCGGTCATCTCACCAGGATGCCTCGGAAGTGCAAAAGTTCGCAGCCTCACAAACTCCCACATTTCTTCCCGCCGGAAGCTCACGGCCCGGTACAAGATGGCGCCGGCGGCCTCATCCAGAGGCTCCAGCTCTGCAATGCCAAACTCAGGCTCAAAGGGACACTCTACCCGCCACTCCCCGGATGCCTCTACGCCGCTGTCTCTCAGTCCAGCTAAGTCTAAGCCCTGCATGGCGTCAGACATCGGCGATGATAAGGTGAGCACATGGCAGGACTCCATAGATGACACTAGGGAGCTGGCTGAGGCAATCAACTCCTTCCCCACGGCCAATCAACCCATATCTGACACCATGTTGAAGGATATGCTTGTCTCTTTATGCAGCTCCCTCCATGTGGATATGCTAGAGTGCATGAGGGGTTTTAAAGCCGAAGTACAGGAACTGGGGAAGAGTTGATCATGTGGAGCAGAAAATTGGCAAATTTGCCTCTTCTTACAACTCATTAGTAGATGCCCACAATGCCCAATCTGACGAGGTGTCATGGCTGAAAACTAAAGTGGCAGACCTCGAGGACAGGTATAGGAGAAACAATATAAAAATCCGAGGTGTCCCCGAATCTACACTTCCTGCGCAGTTACAACAATATGCCCAGGACCTCATGAAAGCTTTTCTGCCTTACCTGTCTGACTCAGATCTAGTAATAGACAGGATCCACCACCTCCCTAAGCTGTCTCATCTCCCGGTTAACATCCCAAGAGATGTTCTGATGCGTGTCCATTTTTTCAGGTTAAGGAGTGCTTTATGACCGCCTTCCGCAAAAATAAACAACCACCCGAGAAATACTCTTCCGTTCAACTTTTTGCTGATCTCTCGCAATTCACTATGCAGAGACGTAAATCCCTTTTACCTGTCACAAAAGCATTGCGCAATCATGATATAGTCTATCGATGGGGGTACCCAGCTGAACTGACTGTCGCGCGGGATGATCACACATCCGTGATAAACAGCCTTGACGAGGGACTTGCACTACTCCGGGACTGGGACATTCTTCCGGAACAAACCAAAGAAGGCCTACCTTCCACATCTAAAATAGAAACCCAAAACACCTGGCAAGTGGTCTCTCACAAAAAGAAAGACAAAAAACACAAAACCTGAATACCTTGGCTTCCAAACTACCTTATTCTACAAAAATTCCTATTAATCCATGAGAATTTTAATACTCAAATTTCCCCCTCCGAGACATGTGCAGTGGTACTGCCCTCAGATTCACGTTTGAATCTCCTTTTTTACCTTGTTGGTATAGACCTAATGACTCAACTTGTTCTTGTTGTTACTATTATTGTTTTTGTTTTTGTCTTTTTTTTTTTCCCCCTTGTCCTATCTGAGATGGAACCTGACTCTACGATCAAAGTGCTGCAAGAGATACGTCTTCAAGGGCAATTTGTGAGACCTCATCCAGATCTGCAATGTCTTAACCTCCCTGAGGTATTGTTACTATCATCTTCACTTCTCACCCATGGTGCTTAACATAATTTAGTTTAATTTACACGGATTAAACCACCCAGCAAAAAGGTCCACACTATGGAAAGAGGCCCAAAAGTTACACGCAGATATATTGTGCATACAGGAGTCACACTTCTTAACCTCTAACCCGCCTCGTTTCCAACATAAAAAATACCCTCACATATTTTTTGCCTCAGCTCCACAAAAACAAAAAGGAGTGAACATCGCCATCAGAGACTCTGTTGCCTTTATACCTAAAGAAGTAATAACAGACCTTGCTGGTAGATACATAATCCTTGTTGGAGAATTTAATAACCGTACCTACACGATAGTCAACTTATATGCACCTAATACGCACCAGTTATGTTTTATAAAACAGACACTCAACAAGCTTGCAGGGGTGAAGAAAGGTGCTGCAATCATTTGCGGGGACTACAATATTACAAACGATTACAATGTGGACACTACCACTAAATCTAAACGCCCCCTGCCTACGCTGAAATCAACTCTCCACACTGAGGATCTCTATGATGTCTGGAGGTGTACGCACTCTAACGAGCGTGACCATACCTTCCACTGCTCCAGACACAATTCGTACTCTCATATAGATATGATTGTTGTAGACAGATCCTTGTTACAGGCGGTATCCTCCTCTACCATTCACAACATTTCGTGGTCAGACCACGCACCTGTCTCTATTACAGTGGTGGAGGAGAATGCTCCTGACCTGGCTTACATATAGAAAGCTAATTCTAGTTTGTTTTAAACACCCGTCCATGTGACCTCCTTGACCAATCATCTGAAAGAGTTTTTCACTTTAAACACTTAATTGGTGTCTGACCCCACTACACTATGGTGCGCCCACAAGGCCTTTATTAGGGGCATTCTACTACAAACTAGCTCAAGACTTAAAAAGCAGAGAACACTTAAATTTGACCACCTATTAGGTGACATTAAGTCTCTCGAAACACAAAACAAAGACACACCTAGTTCTGACTTATCAAACAAGCTGATCAAGCCCAGATCTGACCTCAGACTTCTGCTCTTAGAACAAAATGTTAAATATATTAGCTCACTGAAATTGGCTCACTATTCCACAGGTAACAAAGCCAGCAGGTTTTTGGCCCGTCGCCTGAAAGAGCAAAAAACCCACACAAATATTCCTTACCTAATCCGCACGACAGACCACAGTAAAATATTCAGTCCCAAAGACATTGCAGACACCTTTGCTGATTATTACTCATCCCTATATAATATCAAAAATGACCCCAACACCCCCCAATCCACAGATGAAGCTATTTAATCTATCCTGGCAGACATTAAACTTCCCTCATTAACGCAAACACAATTAAGGACTCGCACCCATCACAGAGGCCGAAATACAAAAAATAATCAAAACGCTCCCATGCGGCAAATCCCCAGGACCTGATGGTCTACCAAACCAGACTACTATAAAACCTTTTCTGCTATTTTAGCTCTCACATTACAATTAGTCTTCTCCCAGGCTGTAACCTCTGCCTCATTTCCCTCTGAGATGCTTACAGCATATGGGGTCACCACTCCTAAGCCAGGCAAGGCTCCTGACACTCCCTCTAACTTTCGCCCCATTTCATTTTCAACACAGATGTTAAACTTTATGTTAAAATCCTGGGCCATAGACTTCTCCATATCTTACCTACTCTGATCAACTCAGACCGGCTTCACTTCAGGAAGACAAGCATCTGATGCCACGCGTAGAGTTATTGATATTATACACCACGCAAGGTCCTGTTGGGTGCCTTCTCTGCTCCTCTCTCTGGATGCGGAGAAGGCATTCGACAGGATACACTGGGGTCACATGACACACACCCTTAGCAAATTTGGTTTTGAAGGACCCATCCTTTCCGCTATTCTAGTCCTATATTCTTCACTTTCGCCACAAGTCCACACATCAAACAGTCTATCCCGACCTTTTCATTTTTCTAATGGGACAAGGCAGGGGTGCCCCCTGTCCCCCTCCATCTTCAACCTCCTTATCGAACCACTAGCGGAAAAAAATCAGGTCACACACAGACGTCAAGGGCTTCTCCTTTTCTTGACGGTTCCCACAGTATAAATCTGTTTGCGGATGACATCATACTATTTATAACTTCACCATGTAAATCTCTCCTTCATGCCCACAACATACTAGACTGTTTTAGTAAAATCTCATACTACAAAGTAAACCGCACAAAGTCAATCATACTACCCATAAACCTTCCTCCTTCACTTCAATCTCGCTTGAAAGGGTCTTTTCCCTATTCATGGAGTAGAGACAGCATATCCTACCTTGGTATCCAACTTACAGCAGACCCATCCAAACAAGCTGATGCTAACTATCGACCATTAATAGACAAACTTTCCAAAGAGACCAAACGCCTAGCCAAAGTTGAGCTAACCTGGTCAGGTCACCTTACCTCATTTAAAATGCTTTTACTGCCTCAGATTTTGTATATATTCCGTACACTCTCTATTCCCCTTAGACCTACATACCTTAGATCACTGAACCTCCTCCTAAAGCATTATGTTTGGAGCTCTAAAAGACCCAGATGTTCTAAAGCATTGCTAACCCAACACAGATCTGCAGGCAGTATGGGCTTTACTGATCTGCAGGACTACTACCGCGCATACCTACTTACCTAACTCAAAGTATGGTATACAAACATATCAGACGCTCCCTGGCGTAATATCGAACAAACTTTGAGCCCCACTAAGGACCTATTTTCTTTGTTGCTACCACATTTTCCCCTAACCATTCAAGCCTCACTAATGGCCTGGAGAAACCTCTGTGGCTCTACACATTCACCCGATAAAGCAACTGAAGTCTCTATCCCTATCGATATACTAACAAAGGCTATCCCCAACATCACAATTACAGACTGGCATAACAAAGGAATTAAACATATCGCTGACTTATTTCACAACGACCACCTTAAGACCTTTCATTCCCTTCAAATGGAACATAACCTCCTGCCCAAAGACAAATATAAATACTACCAAATATCCCACTTTCTAAGATCCCTTAAAACTCACCGTCTATACCAGTGTTTCTCAACCTTATTAGTGTTGTGACCCCTTGATAAAATTTCCCAAGTTGTGGGGACCCCTAACAGTAAAATTATTTTTGGATCGTGGGTTGTCAGCACCCAAGGCAAGACAAGTAACCTGTGCCCCTAACACACGGACATTTAATGTACCCTGAGTCTCTTCCACTCGTACAGTAAAAAAAAACCTTATTATACATTTTAGGATGTACCACTCTTTCTCTTTGTTCTCCTTTCTTTCCCTCTTATCTCTCTCTATCCTAATTGCTTGTTTTTTTTCCCCACCCCTCTCTCTAGTCGTCTTTCTTGTTCTTTCTTTTATTTTTTCTCTCTCTTTTTATTGTCCCCTCCCCTCTTTTCCTCTCCCTTTCATGTATTCTCTATTTTTATTCCTTCTCTTACTCCTTGGTGGGGGAACGGGATGAGTTGCTGGCAGGGAGTTAGGATGAGTGGCAGTGCTGGTGGGGGTGGGATCAGTGGCATTGCTGGCGGGGATTTGGGATGAGTGGTAGTGCTGGGGGGAGTTCTGATCAGCCAACTTAGGTGCTCTTGATCAAGGTCATCTGCTTATTTGAGAACCTTATTGGGGACTTTTAATGGCAACTATAATCACAGGTAGTGTTACTCACTGTGTCTCCGACTTTGTTGTGTCTCGCAGCAGTGACATCTATGCTGAAATCAGGAGATAGGGTCTCCTCCAGCCCCTCCCACTTCACATTCCTCACCAGTCAGCTGACCTCTAGTCTCTGCCCCCAGCCATGCTGTGAACAGAATGGGCGGCTGCGAAGAGGCTGAGTGGGTGGCCGCGGGCTCCAGGAACAGCCCAGCTGGGTGGCCACAAGCTCCAGGGACAGCTCTGCTGGGTGGCTGTGAAAATACTGGGAGAGTGGTGTGGGCTTCAGGAACAGCTCAGGATTCAGTGACCCCTGGCAAATCGTTATTCGACCCCCGAGGGCGTCCCGACCCCCAGGTTGAGAACCACTGGTCTATACCTACACGACTCAGCATGGTAAGTCTACACAACACCATCCACATCCACTAGAGGTATACCCCTTTTCTACAGCCTCTTCCAGCACAAACTTACCTTTTTTAAATCCATCCCTTATCAAAAATGGGAGGAGGAATTAGGGAAAACTTTCACACAATCACAGAGGAAAACTGCCATTAACATAATATACAAGGCATCCAAATGTGTTAATCATTGGGAGCTTTCCCAAAAAATAACTCTGAGATGGTACCTTACACCATACAGAATGTCAAGGTTTTCCCAGACTAACTCCCCTTTGTGCTGGAGGGGTTGTGGAGCAGTGGGGAACATTATCCACATTTTCTGGTCTTGTAAACATCTAACTAGTTTATGGCACAGCATATTTCAATTAATTTCTATGATCACTAGTATTTTCATTTGTCCAGATCCTGGAATGACCTTGCTGAACCTGGTTATGGAATCAGTCCCCCCACATTTTCGCACAGTGGTCACACACATATTCCTAGCAGCCAGATCACTCATAACCAAAAATTGGAAATCCAATGTTGTACCGAATGTATCTGAAACATTTGAAATGATACAAAATCACTACATCTATGAGTCCGTACTGGCTAGTAAGGGTGGCTCTAGGAAGAAGTTTGACGCGGGGTGGAAGATCTGGAGGGAGAGACCCTGATGACCTAATGACCTTGACTTAATGATTTAATGATAACTACCTACTCAATGACTAACGGCCCTCATTTAACAGACTACTGATGCATGTCCATCTCATAACCCCATTTATTTTACTTTACTTTCTGTTTATTTTCTACTATTTTATTCTATATTATTTTATTGTATATCATCTTATTGCAATTGTACCACATCTTAATCACACTTTAATACTGTGATAATCAATACTTTTCAACTATCAGAGTTGATTACCGTTGTAATCCCTATTGGAGACATGATGACATTCTTTGTTCTTTTGGACGTTTATTGTGATTATCTCCATAACTTGTATCCTTTGTCCAGTTTTACTCTTTGTATATTTTTGGAAAACTTCAATAAAAATCAATATAAAAAAAATTTGCATTGATACATGCCACCTGGGGCAGTAACCGGGTCCCCATTCACTTTTTATGGCAATAACTTGCATATAAGCCTTTAAAATTAGCACTTTTGATTTTTCACATTCGTGTCCCATAGACTTTAAAGTTGTTCGCACAAATTTTTTGCCTGTTCGCATGTTCTGCTGTGAACCGAACTGGGGGGTGTTCAGCTCATCCCTACTAAATACCTTTGAGTGTCTACTTTACAAATAGGGGTCATTTAGAGGTATTTGTACTGTCCTGGCACAATAGGGCCTGAAGAAATTAGATCAGGTACATCAGGATTGATAATTTTTCAAATATATTTACACCATAGTTGTAGATTCTAAAATTTTCACACAGACTAAATAATATACACTGATTTGGGTTATTTTTACCAAAGAAATGTAGCAGACTACATTTTGGCCTACATTTCTAAAAAAAAAAAACTATTTGTAGGCAAAATTTTATAACAGAAACTAAAAAAACATGTTTTATTTTCAACATTTTTGATATTTTTTGTTTATATAGCAAAAAATGAAAACCCAGTGGTGATTAAATACCACCAAAAGAAAGCACTATTTGTGTGAAAAAAAAAAGATATAAATTTAATTTGCGTACAATGTTGCATGACCAAGCAATTATCAGTTAATGTGCACAGTTTTGAATAACAAAAATGTGTCCATACAGAAGGCTTTTGCTCAGCCGAAACAACTCAGTTCTGATAGGTGAATTCTCCAAGTGCTCTTACACAGTAAACAGTCACCATTGACAGATATTGTTTAAAAGTCCCTAGCACAGCCCCTTCATGAGAGGCTTCCCAGCCCTTTTAAAACAAGTCAGGTATCCTGGCAAGTGGACTTGTGCCAAGGTGTCTTCAGTAAAAACAAAAATAACAAACAATTTTTTGTGTCTAAAATATACACACGACAAAGAAAAGGCATTATGGAACCAAGCTCTCTGTGCTGATGAAACAAAACTCATACTTCTTGGCTACAATCTCCAGAGGCGTGTTTGGAAAATGAGAAGCATTTGAAAAAAAGAACACAGTGCCAATTGTTAAGTGTAATGGTGGAACTCTCATGATGTGAGGTTGTGCTGCAGCCAATGATACAGGAAATATTCTGCAGGCAGAAGAGAGACTCTTAAACTTTTATCCACAGAAGCTAAACATGCTTATGAGCCCTGAAGACCATTGAACCCCAAAACTAAAAATATTGCTAAATGTAACTATAAACTTAGCGTATATGCACATTGATGTTGATTAATAGCAAACAAATAACATTAAAAACACAAATGAATGCATATAAAATTATACTAAAAGCCAATGTGAAATGCACATTCAGTTTTCAACACCATAAATTGCACTTGGATAGTAGTGGGGAAAAAACAAACAAAAATTGAAATCTATGTCACCAAAAAGTTCACAGTGGACTTGCTATCAGATATATTTTTTCCCATGTTAAGTACATGCATGATAAGTAATGTGTCAGTTTAACACTTCTAGGTATTTATTACCTCTCACAGAGAGGTACTCCCCTGACCTTGCCTTAATCTGCTTTTCCCTCCAGAGGGACAGTGCCATCTTTGTTCAGCCATCATTCAGGGTCACTAACTACTTACCAGCTCAGAGATGACCCAATCATGTAAATACTGTTGCCTGTGCAGTTATGTACTATGTTTAAAAATGTCTGTCATAGATCAGGCACCTGCTTCAGCCTCTCACCTTATGACTTTGCTTGTGGCATTGTTGCATACTGATCACTGGGGGAGAGAAGAATGGAAAAGCTTCCTCCTGTCTGCAGAAGACTGATAACCTCATCTTAGCTTACGCAAAGTCACATGGAGCTCAAAGATGGCTTTTTAATGATAAAAAGTGGAGCTTTACAAAAAATGATACGTTTGCTGTGTATTGTGACATGGCAGCAATTTATTCATGCGGTATTGTAAAGTTAGTGAAAGGTCCACTTTAAAGCGGAGCTCCACCCAATAGGGGAAGCTCCACTTGTTTGCACCCTCCACTTCCAAATGTGGCACTTTTAAGGGGGGGGACAGGTACCTGGTTTTGACAGGTACCTACTCCCACTTCCAGGTAAGATCATTGTGGCGATCTTCTAACATGTCCAGTCCCTCCTCCTTCCCCCCCTGCTGCCTTCTGGGACACACTTAGGTCCCAGAAGATGGAGGGATCATTCAGAAAGTGCAGTGCAATTCGCGCATGCACAGTAGGGAACCAGCTGTGAAGCCTTCAGGTTTTCCTTACTGGAGATGCCAGTGCCTGTACCCAAAGCCGATTGAAGAATTGGCTCGGGTGCTGACATCGCTGGATTCCTAGATAGGCAATTATCTTTATATTAAAAGTCAGCAGCTACAGTATTTGTAGCCGCTGACTTTTAATTTTTGGGGAGACTTGAGCTCCTATTTAAGGAGTACTTAAAGATTATAAAGAGAGTTGTTGCTTCCTATCCACAGTGACTCAATTTTTTTTTGTGCATCTCCTTCACTGCACTGTCACCAGTTGACACTCCTTGTGTCAGTCTTGCCAAACGCTCTATTTAAATTATAGCCTGTTGTATACTTTACCTCCATACTAGGTTATTCATTTTATCTACACTCAATCTTAGCCCCTCTTCTGCTTCATCATCTTTAAAATTTTCTCCATTTCATCTATTTATATTTTCCCACCTTGTCCACTCCATTTTCCATGTACTCTGTCTTTTCTTACTTTCACCCCACTGTGTCTACTCCAAATTTTGTCCCCTCTGACATCAATCGACATACATCTTTTGCCCCCACTATATGCTCTGGTTTCCACCCTCTGTCTTTACTATGTCATTTATCCAGTAAAGTCTGTGCCACCTCCCACCTTAGTTTGTCTACCGCACCTTCTTATGACTTTCTCCCTTTAATGCCTGTTGCATTCACACCACAGCTGCTCACCTTATCCATACTTGTCTTCCTACATTTTAATAACAGCTTCTGTCCATACCATTTTCTATCTGCCACCTCCTGATCCCTAATATAACACACAGCATCATCTTCTCATCTTTGAACATTCATATTTTTGAAAGTCATACATTTAAAATGACATGAGCCTGACAGCTCAAAACAATAGTAATGTGCATTAATTATACAATCTCAGAAAAAAACAAAAAACAAAGAAACTAAGTAAATAATTGCAGACTACACTACAGAACTTTGCAAATCTAGAATACAAAAGCATACATGAAAGGTACAATTGGATTCCATTTCGTACGTTTCATCAAACTTTAATGCTCTAGACAGTCTGTTTTCTTCTGTGACTGGCACTTCATTTTATAAGCAGGTTTCCTTACACTATCTATTATTTAGATACACTGAAAATCTTGTAAAGGTCTGAAAAAAAGATGTAGAACTGGCAGTCAGAATAATAAGATCTACCACATCTGTTAGATGGACTTTGTTCACTTCAGTTAAAACAAAAAAAAAATCTGTCTATAAAATCTGTATGTCTGAATAGAATTCATGGTTTAACACTTCACCCAAAAGATATGCATAAAAAAGTAGCAAGATTTTTAAAAAATGTATGCATTAGGATTTTTGTTTCTTCAATTCCCTTACTTAATGCATTATGTTTGGTCAAGATTTTAAAAAAGGCACATTTTCCTAGGTTTCCTAATATTTCTTCCCCTCTATAAAAACATTTTTACTTTTTTCAAAGAGGGAAGCATATTTAAAGGCATAGTGTCAAAATGTAATAGAGAAAAGCAATGCAATAGTCGAGAAAATGACAGTATATATTTGTCTTTTCTTACAAATTGAAAAGGTTAAAAAAAAAAAAAAAAAACTAACAAAAATCCTAAAAAAAGCTTTCCAAATCATACAATGCTACAACTTTTGATTAAAAAAAAAAAATCTCAGAAAATCTTTATTTTACTTAAATCATGCAGACAATTATTAATGCACACTGCTGACTGCATTGCTATATTTGTTTTAATCACTGGATTGTTTATAATAAAAAATAGATCTGGTATTTGTGAATATTAATTTATATGTTTATATCCGAAAAAATCCAGCTTTGGACCTTAACATACAGGTTAAAGTTGTGATGGTAGTTTGTTGTTTTAATAAAAGATGACAAATAACAAAGCATTTTTTGTATCCTGAGAGTTTAACACTGAAAGCCCTTTTGGCAGATCTTTAAAAGACAAAATGTGAAGAGTTCATTTTTAAAAACCCATTACAATTGGCACAAGTTTTCTGATCATTACATACCTTTCTGGCAGAAAACAATTACAATAAAAACATTTTTATTTGACTGTTCAACCATATTCTCGCATGGCAATGACAATATTTAGCTGTTTGTTGTATCATACACTGTCATGTAGGATTCTCTCTAATAAAGACAAAAGTAAACAGTCCTCTTTTCAGGTGAAGTGTATTGCTAGCTATTAGCAGTATTCATTTATAATAGTAGATACAAATATTCAAATAGGTTGATTTACTAAAGGAATATTGAATTTTCACTTTGCAAGCTAAATATTAAATCAGCTCAGTGAATAAAGTGAAGAAACAAAAAAGTGAATAGAATAGAAGTGAAGAAACTTACACTTCAGTCATCCAATCATGTGCAAGAAAAATTAGTGACTGGATATTTAAAATATATTTAAAGCCAAATGTCCTGGTGTTAAACAGGAAATTTATTTAAATTCCTGCTTCAGAGACAAAACAGGAAGTGAGAAGAGAATGTCTTCAAATTAAGGAGAATTATCTTTTCAATCAGTCTCCATAACAACAATCTTTACTATACCCCCTCACCTCCTTCATTGTTACACCTCAAAAAAAAAAGTTGAATTTACCACTTTTACCACTTTAAGTTCCTGCAAAAATTAAATCATTTGCAAAATGAGAGGAGAAGTCTCCCCAACAGGGATACAGAAAAAGAAAAAAATGCCAACAAGAAACCTTTGGAGAGAAAGCAAATCTTCTTTCCAAGAAACATTAGGCTTAGTTTTGTATCAATTAAAAATAAATATGTAGTCAATACCTTTTAGGATGCAAGCTCAATGCCAAATACGGATCAAGCTAAAATAAAACATATGATACTGCATATGTGTAAGAAACACATCGCAATTAACCTTATTAAAGTATTAAAAGTACCCTCTGGTGTTTTTTCAGGTTTTGTACTACAACCATGTGATGTACTCAACACGTCTACAACTTTGAAGATCCAAAATGTTTTTTTACATTTTGTAATAATAGATTTGATGGTGCTCCATGGGATTTTAAAAGTTTTGGATTTTTTTAACCCAACTCAGATTTATATGTATTCACAAATTTGTCTCTGACCTGTTTGGAGAGCTCCTTTGTTTTCTTCATGTTGCTTACCTATTATTGCAGATTCAGGGCCTATCAGAACTGATATGCTATATTTATATTGACATCATGTAACAGATCATGTTACACTTTAATTGCACACAGGTAGACCTTAGGTAAACTTCTCGTTAAGGGACTTCTGAAGTTAATTGGTTTAACCACATCTTTGTTAGGGTTTCCTAGCAAAGAGGGTGAAACATTTTTCACACTCACGATTTCTGTGTTTTTTGTCTTAAAGCTGAACTCCCAGCTGGCAATGGTACAGGAACTTATCCCGTTACAAAACAAAATCAAGTTGAGCTAAGCTCTACTCAGCCATTCCCAGGAAGCTTTGTATTTTCTGAAAGACTACAAGGCTTCTTCTGATTGGCTGAAGTGGAGAGGCAGGCAGATGATGCCATACAACACTGGGAGAGCAGGAAATAGCTTGGACCAGCTTGGTCCAAAAATCTATTTTATGTTAAATCAAACCTGGAGTTAGGCTTTAATTATTGTTTGTGTCACAATAAAAAATATTTGGCACCTTTAAAGTTGTAGGACTGTTTGTCAGAAACCATGAAATCAGATCGAGACAGAAGTACAGTTAAATTACACTTGTTTAATAATAAAAGTATAAAGAACAAACATAGTCAAAACATAACTAAAGCTCAGTAACCGGAACGGATAGTCAGCCAAGCCAGAAGTCAGGGATCAATGTAGTGGAACAGCAAGCATGATCTAGAGCCAGAAGAGATGTCAGCAAAGCAAGTCTTTAAACAGAAATGCAGGAGAATATCTCTGTGATGTTGACCAAGGCAAAGGCAGAGATCTTCTGGACTGGGCGGCTTAAGTAGGCAGAACTGAGAAGCAGGAAATCATCAACAGTAACTGTGGAGAGATAGGAGCTCTCAATTAGCCGACAGCTGAGCGGCCAGCTCTGAGAAGTAAGGGCTGAGCCCAGCCCTGACAGTACTCCCTTTTCAATGACCCCTCCCCCTCAGAGGACCACCAGGCTTGAGGGAAAAATGTCTATGGAAATCACGGAGGAGGACAGAGGCATGTACATCCAAGGATGAGACCCAATAGCGTTCCTCCGGACCAATAGCATACTCCTTCCAATGCACCAGGTACTGTATGTGCCCACGGAACCTATAGGAGTCAACAATGGACTGTACTTCATGCTCCTCATGATTCTCAACCTGTACAGGGTGAGGATGATGTGGGACCAAGGTGGTAAAGTGGTTGCAGACAAAAGGTTTTAATAAGGAGACATGAAATACATTTGAAATACGCATATTAGAAGGAAGGTCCAGTGCGTAAGCCACTGGGTTAATCCTGTGAAGAATACAGAAAGGCCCAATAACTCAAGGTGCAAACTTTAGTGAAGGAACACGAAGTCAGAGGCTGCGAGATGACAGCCAGACCCTGTTCCCAACTTGGTAGGAAGGCGAAGGCAGGCGTCTGTGGTCAGCATGGAGTCTGTACTTATCATTAGCATATCGCAAAGCCTCCTAGATTTGTACCCAAGTGGAATGAAGACCATGGAGATGCTCCTCTAACGCAGGAATACTCTGTGGAAAAAATGAGTCAGGCAACATGGGAGGTTGGAAACCATTGTTCGCCATAAACGGGGACAATCTGGAAGCAGAATTCAAGACACTCCTGTGAGCAAAACGTAGGAATTGCTCTAAGGACTAATTGGCTTGTTCTGTGGCCCCATTAGACTGCGGGTGATACACAGAGGAAAAGGCAAGCTAAATTCCCAACTGTGCACAAATGGCTCGCCAGAACCAGGACACAAACTGACTACCCCTGTCCGAAACAATCACCTTAGGTAGCCCATGTAAGCGAAAGATCTCCCGAGCAAAAATAGAAGCCAGTTCCTTAGAAGTGGGCAACTTCTTAAGTGGAATACAATGAGACATCTTTGAGAACTGGTCAACCACCATAAGGATAACTGTGTTGCCCTGGGAGTCGGGTAACTCCACAATGAAATCAATAGACAGGTGGGTCCAGGGCCTCTCTCCTTTGGGTATGGGTTGTAGGAGGCCCACTGGAAGATGTCATGGAGTCTTACTCTGAGCACACATGGAACAGGCAGCTACGAAGGTGATTACATCAGCACGTATACTAGGCCACCTGAATTGTTGGGAAATGGCCCAAAAGAGTTGATTCTTGATTTCTTGAGAGAATGGTAAGTCTGGAGACTCTCTGGGACAAAGCAGCGGTCACAAGGTGTCAAGTCTCTCACTTACCAGACCGGTGAGTCCACTTGGGCAGAGGGTAGGCTCCCTTACGTATCCGACTCGCGGCCCCTGGTAGAGCAGACAGGAGGCCCACGAGTGCGGAGTGGTATGAGAGCCTGTGCAGGAGTCCGTGTTCCGGAGGTTAGCAGTCTTCAAACGGCAGATGATAGTCAGCGGCACAGACAACAGATGCTGAACAGGAGCTGGAGACAGGTTAGTGCACAAGCTGGGTTTTGGCAACAGGCAGGCAGCAGAGGTACAGAAGGAGCGGGCAGAAGCGAAGTCAAACAGGCCGGGGTCAAATGCAGGCGGAGGTCAGGAGAGTCCAAAAGGCAAGCGGGGTCGTCAACAGATCAGGAACACAGGAATCACAGGAACTAGGAACAGGAAACAGGAAATAGGAAACAGGAACTAGGCACGGAGCTGTTGATCAGGCAGCACTGATCAGAGGGAGAAGCAAGCCTAAATAGGCTGATTGGCGCCAATCGCTGCGTTCGTGCACGCACCGTTACGCACAGGCACCCGCGCACCCGCAAGCGCCTGAGCGCGCCCCCGGACAGCGGCATGCACACCAGCGCCACCAGGCGAACGCATAGCAGCGCCCATAGGCATACGTGCCTGTGCACCACCGCGTCCACCACGGCCAGCTGGCATGCCAACACCAGTGCCCACAGAAGCAGGCGCCCGAGCACCCGCAGGAAAGCGCGCACCAACGCGCCCCGGTGCGCGATGACGCCCAATCAGGTAAGCTCTCTGACACAAGGTTTCTCAGGAGGAGCATGGACCTGAGCATAAAAAATTTGGTCACCCAAAGAGGTGTGACTAGTGCGAACCGTAGCCAGAATACGATCAGGAGGAATCACAGGAACCTGAACCGACTCCATCTTGGAAGTGGAGCAAAATTGTCAGGACAAAGCGTCAGCCCTTACATTCTTATTACCAGGTAAGAATGAGACAATGTAATTGAAACTTGACAAGAATAGAGCCCATCACACCCTTCTGGGAGAGAGGCATTTAGCCTCAGACAAGAAGGTGAGATTCTTATGGTCAGTAAGAATGAAAACTGGCACAGTGGTACCTTTGAGGAGATGTCTCCATTCTTTCAGGGCTAAAATGATCGCCAACAGCTCTCTATCACCAATCTCATAATTGCACTCCCCAGGTGACAATTTCTTGGAAAAGTAGCCACAAGGATGCATAGCGCTCTCAGAGGTAGGACATTGAGACAGAAGGGTGCCAACACCAGTCTCAGAAGCATCAACCTCAAGGATAAAAGGTAACGCAGGATCAGGATGTGCCAACACAGGAGCAGAAACAAAGGCAGCCTTGAGACTCTCAAAGGCCTTAATGGACCCCGGAGACCAACTCTGTGGGTTACCGCCCTTTCTGGTCATATCAGTCAGGGGCTTGACCAGAGAAGAGAAATTACGAATAAACTTCTGATAATAGTTGGCAAAGCCCAGGAAAGCACTGCAAAGGATGTAAAACCCACGGGTTGGGGCCACTGTAGGACTGCCGAAAGTTTCTTTGGGTCCATCAAAAAACCAGCAGGGGAAATTACATAACCCAGGAATTTAACCTGTTCACAAACTCGCACTTCTCCAGTTTACAATAGAGATTGTTCTCTCTTAGTTTCTGAGGGACACGACAAACATCTGTGTGGTGGCTCTCCAAGGACTTGGAAAATATGAGGATATCATCGAGATAAACCACCACACATAACTACAACAAATCTCTGAGGACATCGTTAATAAATTCCTGGAAAACTGCCGGGGTGTTAAAAAGACCAAAAGGCATTACAGGGTACTCAAAATGGCCTGTTCCGGTATTAAATGCAGTTTTCCACTCGTCGCCCTCCTTAATCCTCACGAGATTGTATGCCCCTCTCAAATCAAGCTTAGTGAAAACCGTTGCTTCTTTGAGGCGGTCAAATAACTCCGCAATGGAATCGGATAGGCATTCTTAATCGTGAAACGATTGAGACCCCTATAATCAATACAAGGTCTCAGTTCACCACTCTTCTTCTTCACAAAGAAGAAACCAGCACCAGCAGAAGGCGAGGATTTGCGGATGAAACCTCAAGAAAGTGCGTCTGCAACATACTCCTCCATGGCCTTATCCTCCAAGACCGACAAAGGGTAAACCCAGCCACGAGGAGGTATGGCATTATGTTGAAGATCAATTGCGCAATCATACAACCCGTATGGAGGCAAACTACCGGCTTGACCTTTGTCAAAGACATCGCTAAAAACGCGGTACTCCAGCAGGGAGGAGAGTGAAGAGGTGTACAAGATCTTGGCTACCTTCTGGAAGCATGTCTCACTGCATTGTGGTGACTAGGAGAGAACCTCAGAACGGACCCAATCAAAAGAGGGTTTGTGCATCTGTAACCAAGGATAACCAATAACCAGTGAAAACTTAGGTGAGGAAATAACTTGGAATTGGATTATCTCATGGTGAAGAGCCCCTATGGCCATGGACAATGGGACCGTCTCATGAGTCACATGGGCAGGCTGTAGGGGTCTCCCATCATGAGCCTCAATGGCAAGTGGATTGTCACGCAGCTGCAGCAGAATTGAGCACTTTGATACAAAGCAGCATCAATGAACAGGCCTGCAGCCCCAGAGTCGAATAGAGCCTGTATCTTGATGGATGACTCAGCCCAAGAAAAGGTGACCAAAACCAGGGGCTTATCCATCTGAATAACTGGGGATGATACAATGCCACCTAAGGTCTGTCCATGACAGGTCCTCAAGGTTCGGGCATTCCCTGGATGGGTAGGACAAGACTTTAAAAAGTGACCTGCTTGGCCACAATAAAGGCACAATCTCTCCCTCCTCCTAAAGGTTCTCTCATTCACAGAGAGACGCGTGAAACCCAAGTGCATGGGTTCACCTTCACTGACCGACTCGGTACCAGGAGGCATGGGAGGTGAGGGAGGCACAGGTGGGACTGCAAAGCTCGGAGACAAATGTACAGGAGGCTGGAATCAATGAGGATGGCAAACGTGATCAACCTCTCCAGCTCAGTGGGTACATCTCAGGCTGCTATCTCATCCTTGATGGTATCCAAAAGACCATGAGAAAAAGCAGCTATGAGGGCCTCATTGTTCCATGCAACCTCTGCTGCCAGAGTACGGAATTTAATGGCATAGTCAGCAGCGGTTCTCGTACTCTGTTCGATGGACATAAGGGACTTGGCACCAGAAGCGGAGCGTGTGGGAACATCAAATGCCCTTTTAAACAAAGCCACAAACTCAGGGTAGCTCAAGACAACAGGTTTTTGCGTCTCCCATAGAGGATTTGCCCAAGCCAATGCTCTCTCAGAAAACAAAGATATCACAAAACCTACTTTGCTTCTGTCCATGGGAAACACCTGGGGCAGCATCTCAAAGTATATCTCAACCTGGTTGAGAAACCCTCTGCATTGGACTGGATCGCCCCCAAATCGCTGGGGAAGTGGAGCGGAACCAGACATACTTCTTATAGAGGTAATACTCAAAGGCGGGTGCCTGCACAGAGACTGGAGCAGCAGCAGGGTCGACCTGCAACAAAGGTTGTACCGGGGCGGCCAGAGTGGGAGATTCCAGGTGAGCCGTGCGACTCAGGAGCATTTGTAACGCCATGACAAACTGATCCATGCGGTGATCCAGTTCATCCAATCTGGAAAAAATATTACCAACAAGGGGATTGACTGCATCTTCTGAATTCATGGCCTACTGTCAGAAACCATGAAATCAGACTGAGACAGAAGTACAGTTAAATCACACTTGTTTAATAATAAAAGTAAAAAGAACAAACGTAGTCAAAACATAGCCAAAGCTCAGTACATGGAGCAAATAGTCAGCCAAGCCAGAAGTCAGGGATCAATGTAGTGGAACAGCAAGCAGGATCTGGAGCCAGAAGGGATGTCAGCAAAGCAAGTCTTTAAACAGGAACACAGGAGAATGTCTCTGTGATGTTGACCAAAGCAAAGGCAGAGATCCTTTGGACTGGATGGCTTAAGTAGGCAAGACTGACGAGCAGGAAATCATCAACAGCTGAGTAACTGTGGAGAGATAGGAGCTGGCAATTAGCCAACAGCTGAGCAGTCAGCTCTGAGAAGGAAGGGCTAAGCCCAGCCCTGACACTGTTGTGTTTATCACACGGTACAACCATCGCCCCCGTCCCCCCCACCAAATCCATTTTCATTTCAGGCTGTAAGGCAACACACAGGAAAGACATGGAGGAGGTAAATATTTTTTTGCGGGGCACAGTGAATAGTCAGTATATAATGCATATACTAGAAGAACCACCCTACCCCCGCCTCTCCCTAGAAAATAAATTCTAAAATATATATTACAACCCCTTTCTTTATTAAAACCCTTCTTAGTACATAGTTGAACTAGATGCTTAAGCTCATCACACTGTTTCAATGTTACCTGCTGATGCACCCAGTGGTATCCAATCAGGTTTTTTTATTATTCATTTTTTTAATTAACATATACATACACTCATTGTACGTTAACGGGTGGCTACCCCAAAGCACCCTCCCCATGTTGAGGGCATGTGGCCTGGTACGGTTCAGGAGGGGGGGCACTCTCTCCCCCCCCTCTTTTCCTGCGGCCTGCCAGGTTGCGTGCTCGGATAAGGGTCTGGTATGGATTTTTTGGGGGGGCCCCCACACCATTTTTTTTGATTTTGGCGCAGGTTTCCCCTTAACATCCATACCAGACCTGAAGGGCCTGGTATGGAATTTGGGGGACCCCCACGCAATTTTGTTTTTTAAATTTTGGTTTGGGGTTCCCCTTAATATTCATACCAGACCCAAAGGCCCTTGTAGTGGACTGGGGGGATCCCATGCCATTTTTTTCAATGACTTTTATCTGTATTGCCGGGACCCGACAATTCATTATAGCCGCGAGTACTTTTAAATGACTTTTTTCCTTTAGAAATGTCATTTTGTGCAGGGACTGTTCTAAACATGGGAAAAATGTGCCACTTTACAGGCATACTATAGACATCCCCCAGGTACAAAATTTAAAGGAATATTTCACTTTAAGCATTATTAAAATCACTGCTCCTGAAAAAACGGCCGTTTTTAAACTTTTTTTGCATTGATACATGTCCCCTGGGGCAGGACCAGGTCCCCAAACACTTTTTATGACAATACCATACATATAAGCCTTGGAAATGAGCACTTTTGATTTCTCCCATAGACAATTCATTATAGCCGCGAGTACTTTTAAATTACTTTTTTTTCCTTTAGAAATGCCATTTTGTGCAGGGACTGTTCTAAACATGGGAAAAATGTGCCAATTTACAGGCATAGTATAGACACCCCCCAGGTACGAAATTTAAAGGAATATTTCACTTTTATTGTTTCACTTTAAGCATTACTAAAATCACTGCTCCCAAAAAAATGGCAGTTTTTAAAACTATGCTTATGTTTAAAGTTATTTAGAAGCTAAATCTGCTATATTTGTGAGAAAATGGTTGTAAAAGTTTTTATGATAATTTTCCTTTTACATGTGATAAAACTAGCATGGGTATCAATCACGACAATGACCACCCATCCTGTGCAGACGGCCTTCACATTATGTCAGGAGAATGGATCAAGGGGCAGAATCTGGGAGATGTTTCATGGTCCAGATGCAGTCGAGAAGACCTTGAAAGATTTCTAAGGTAATTATTTTAAATTGTTGAATTATAGAATTAGATCTCATGTGCTATGTCCATAGGACCTCCCAATCCATCTTATGTTATTGTAGAAGCAGAGTAAAAAGTAATTTAAACATCTGTGTCATAAAAACATTTATAATTTACTATGTCAACTTACTGTTTCCCTTTAATGCATATCAAATGTTACATTATAAATTGTTCAAGTCATCTACCTTACACATCCTACAAATGTTATTACATTGTCTCATGCAATCTAGAGCAGCTGGCAATTTAATGAGTCACTAGAACAATCATTACTTAAATAAACTTTTTGTTAATTCCACTTGTTAGCTACATATTATACTAATGACTGTTTCATGTCCAGAAATAATCCATTGAAATGGTTTATTATTATAAGTCAGAGTATCATTCTAGGCTTCATTTTACCTTAGTGAAATGCAAAGTATAAGTCTGACTCACAGGAAGTGATTTACATATTCCAATAGAGTTTGTATGGAACAAAATGAGCATTATCATGCAAGGTACAATTTGTGTGTAGTAATTAAATAGCAAATCTAGACAATTAGTAAACCCAGTCACTGAACTGGCAATTTCTCTCCAGAAAACACTGCAAATATAAGGTTGCTGTAAACTATGCATTGTTTGCTCTCTCTTATCACATCTCTAACAATTCATAGATAGAAGCTATAAAACCGTGTGCAAAAATCTATTCTACTTTTACTTTGCCTTCCTTCGTCACTCCCTGCTCCATTGGCTGAGGTTACCAGTAGAAAGAAAAACATTTTTTTTCCAGCCAAGGAAGGGGGAGTGAAGGCTCCAGTCAATTAGAAAGGGGGGGGGGGTGATGGCATTGTATCCACACAATCAGTGTAATGCCCCGTACACACGGTCGGATTTTCCGATGGACAATGTCCGATCGGAGCGTGTTGTCGGAAATTCCAACCGTGTATGGGCGCCATTGGACATTTTACATCGGATTTTCCGACACACAAAGTTGGACAGCAGGAGATAAAATTTTCCGACAACAAAATCCGATCGCGTCTTTTCCGACCGTGTGTGGCCTGTTCCGACGCACAAAATGCCACGCATGCTCAGAAGAAATTCCGACACGGGACAGCTCGTTCTGGTAAACGTAGCATTCGGAATGGATACAGCACTTTCGTCACGCTGCAATGTTCAAAATGGTTTAATACAGCGCACTCTCTTCTTCTTTATAATGTGAGAAGAATTAAGTCGTTTTGCTGCTCATATTCACACACACTTCTCACAAACTTATTTCGTTACTATTTATCGGGATTCCCTCAATATATTTTGATTTCTCACATCTGACAACAAAATTTTTTTTTTTTTGGACTTTAATGTAGATTCTTTTTTTGTGTTTCTCTTTTTTATTTTTTTATTTTTTGGTGATTTTGATTTGTATTCCCGAAAATGTTTGTGTGTGTTTTTGGTGACAAGTTCCCACAACACCATTGATATGTTGTTCTATTTAATCTGTAGGAGATTGTTTGGTGTTGTTGTCCCTTGTTAATTTCACATTGTACTTTAGAAATGTACCTGAATCGTCACCAACAAACTGTCCTTTTTGGGTGAAAACACACACAGGAGAGTAGAATTTACCTAAAAATCTTTTATTAAGGGGTCACAACTATAAACAAAGAGGGAGGCAACGCTGGAGAAACTGCAGAAGTGGGTGAAGCCTTGGACCCCCGGGGCACACATCAGCTATTTAAAAGCAAAATTGGTGGCCTGAGGAGTCCATATCATAAGGGAGGGCAGTCTGGTCCAGAAGTCCCAGAGATCCGGAAAGCAGCAGATGACATCTGTGTCCCCAGGCTGTGGTCATACGAGAGACTGCATCTTCTGTCAGACCAGACTGAACCCAGGGCCATCACTCTTTGGTCTTCTTTCCACGCTTCCTTCCAGCCTTTGGCTGTGGTGGTGGAGTTGTGGCAGCAGGAGGAGGAGGAGTGTTGCAAAAAAGTAAGTAGTTGTGCTGTGTTCCTATTCTTTATGTTTATTACGTTCGTGCTGCTCCATGTGCTTTTAGGAACTGTTGTACAGTTTAAAATGGTAACTTTCATGTTCATGGGCACATTATTCGTTCGGATCACACATTGTTATTTCGGACGATAAAATACCATTGTTTAGGCCATATGCATTTGGCCACCATTTTGACGCCCTATACTTTTCTTCAAAGAATTGGGTTGTGTAGATGGCTTTGTTACTAGAATGAAATGCAAACTAGATTGTGTGTAAGGAGAGGACACTCAGCAGCTGTTTTCACATCTGGACACTGGAGCACTAGTGTGGGACCCCAGAACACCATTTTTATTAGGGGGGCCACACAGGTGCCCCAGTGTATACTATAGGGGGGTCTCCATCTGTGAAGCTTGTACAAAACAGGTAAAGTATTGCAGCTTGACAAAGGGCACTAAAAAAGCTACATCTTGGAACTCGGCTAAAATAGATCATTGTACCCCACTTCCAAGCAATGTTTCATCTTTATAGTTCTGACATTAAATATCTGTGTGCTAATTATAGACTCGGAGGACACCCCTCATCCGAGGAGACCAGAGCCCCCCCCCCTCTGGAAGAAGGGGAAATACCCCCAACACAAGATGAGCAGGAGGATGAAGACGTGGTGGAAGTAGTTACCACAACAGGTGAGTGTCTGAGACCACAGGCTCAGATAAGAGATGGATGGCGGCATTTTTTGGGAAACCTAATTTATTTGGGGTTTCCTCTCTTTTTAGGTGATCGTGAGGTTGTGGATTCAGATCCTTTCACATCCGAAAGTGCCCAGATCCTGATCGGGGAGATCATGGGGTGTAATTTACAATTGGAAAACATCAAGCAAAACATCAATGATGTTATTCCAAAATATAAAAACATCATTGATGTTTTGGGGCGAGTTTAAAACCCCTCCAAATCACTTTCTTCTTTTGTGTGCTACAATGTGCTAAATGTTTTTGTGATTTTTCCCAAAGCCAAATTTGGAGGATGCACACAGTGTGTCAACATGTGCTATCTGCCATCACGGGAGATCAATGGACGCGTTTTGGGGGTGCAACCCCTTCCTCAATAATAAAGTAGCGGTGAGGAAGGGCTTTCTCCCCCAAAACACATCCCTTGATCCCCCGTGATGGCAGCTAGCACATGTTGACATTGGGAAATTTGTGTGCATCTTCCAAATTTGGCTTTTCCAGGGGTGATTTCCCCCCATCCGAACGCAATATCAAACACAGTTCCTAAATACTCATGTCTGATATTGCCTTCACGTTCTACCAAATGTGAACTTTGTAAGATCAAGATTTGTGTCTTTCTTGTGGGTTTTACACAGGCCTGTTTTCTATAAAATGCACATTTTGATTTTGGATAATGACACCACAAAAATTGGTATACAACAAACATGTTGGTTTGTCAGAAAAACCTTTGGTAAATGCACATGTGATTGTGCTGGTATTAAAAAGATTGTTAATCAAGAATGTGTGGATTATTGTCTCAACGCTACAACACTTTTGGGGTGATGTAATTGTTGTTTTATGAGAAAATGGGGGTTATTTCCTAAGGGCAAATCCACTTTGCATTACAAGTGCAGTTTCAGTGCAGTTGCAAGTGCACTTGTAGTGAAAAGTGTCTTTGCATTTAGTAAATAACAGCCAACAGTGCTTTGTATAAGGTTACACAATCACGACATTTTCTGCACTCCACACATTTCTGTCAGGGTCAGCTAAAACAAACACAAGCAGTAAATGGCCACAAAGAATTTCTTTTGGTTGTTTTTTATTTGAAAAAGGTGTCACAGATTGTCTGGCATATTGATAGCCCCCCTACCCGCAAAGAACTCCAGGTATCGTAAGCGGACATCACGGGCATTCAGGGAGGGCAAGCCAGGATGGCCGCTTTCAAGCGCCATCATTGTTGATGTATTTGGGATTCCGGCCTCAGGCCCAACTGAGCCAGCATAGTTGGCTGAATGTTTTCGTAGAAAATTATGGAAAACACAGCAGGCAAGTATTATATGGTTCAGTTTATACTCCGCCATATGGATGGGTGTCAGAAATAATCGGAACCGGCTGGCCAGGATTCCAAATGTGTTCTCCACCACTCTTCGGGCTCTGGCCAGCCGGTAATTAAAAACCCTCTGTTCCGGGGTGAGGGTCCTCATCGGGAATGGCCGCATCAGGTGGTCCCCCAGCGCAAACGCTTCATCAGCAACGAACACAAATGGGAGACCTTCAACATTGTCCTCTGGAGGTGGCAAGTCCAAGCTGCCATTCTGGAGACGCCTGTAGAACTCCGTCTGGGCGATCACTCCACCATCGGACATCCGGCCATTCTTCCCCACGTCCACATACAAGAACTCGTAATTAGCCGACACCACCGCCAACATCACTATACTATTAAACCCCTTGTAATTATAATAGTACGACTCCGAGTTGGGTGGTGGGACGATGTGGACGTGTTTCCCATCAATTGCCCCTCCGCAGTTAGGAAAGTCCCACCGCTGGGCAAAGTGGGAGGCCACAGTCTGCCATTCCTGTGGCGTGGAAGGAAACTGTTGAGGAAAAAACAATAAACATTACTATTTTTTCACAGAAACCTGGCAAGCAGATTAGACACAAACATTATGGGTCAACCTCCAGATAGCATTTATTAAGGGGAATTTTACAACAACAAAGTATAAGGTACACCTATCATATCCCCCCCTCTCATGGGCCATTTCTAACATTATAGGGGGGGGGAACTCTTGGACAGGTAACCCTCTTCACTTCATTGAGAGATGAATGCTTAAATACAGGGTATTACTTGGAACAGCCCCTCCTTAGTTACACTATTGGCAGCCCACTGGACAGGTAAGAAGTGTCATAATACAAAGATATAAATACACATTGTACACATTTGAGCACATTTGGACATTCTGCTATTACCTATCAAGATCATAATAGGATACAAGAACTTTAAACAGTACCATTTGAAAGTATACAGGCAGGCCCTTGCACTACATGCTTTGGGGAATTCATCCATAAATCTGAGCACTAAAGAGATGGGTATAGTGTGTATGGGTTTGGCAAAGTCAGCAGATAGATGATTGAGGATAGATAGAGAATTGGGATCAGCTGACTTAGCAGTTGGGGGAGGGAGGGTTACAAAAAATTTGGGGACACCACAAAAAAAAGCCTCTGGCCCTCTGCCTGAATTTAAATCAAAAATAAAATTTCAAAACATTTTAGGGGGTGTTTGGGGTAAAGCACTACTATGGAGCAGATAAAATACATTGTTAAGTGACTACCTGAGGTAAATATAGGGCAGGAGACACCATGCTGGAGAGGTTATTGAAGGGCAAATATGTATGAAGGACATAAAATAATAATTACATAAAAATCCAGCATGCATGAGGACAAAGGGGACATTCACAGCATATTACAATCATGGTAATTAGGGAATGAGGAAAGAAATACAATATATTAGCAAACATTCAATACAATAAAATGTGACATTAAAGGATAAAAATCTTACCTTCATATACTCCTTCTGCAGGACCTGTATGATGGCAGAACAGGTCTCTGGGATAATGATCCCCAGAGCCTGGGGGGAGATGCCTGTCGAGAACTTGAAGTCCTGCAGGCTTCTCCCTGTGGCCAAATACCGCAAGGTAGCGACCAACCTCTGCTCCGGAGTGATGGCTTGCCTCATGCAGGTATCCTGCCTGCTGATATAGGGGGTCAGCGAAGCCAACAAACGGTGAAACACGGGGTCCGTCATCCTGAGAAAGTTCCTGAAATCATCAGGATTATTCTCACGGATCTCACGGAGCAAAGGCATATGACAGAACTGGTCACGCTGAAGCAACCAATTCTTGGTCCATGAACTCCTCCCCACCCTGTTCATGGACTAGACTTGTGTCAAGGTCAGGACCCCAACACCAAGCCCCCGCACAGCACGAACTCTACGAGGAGTACGCATACGAAACATGGCTAGAAAACGGTCGGCTGCTCAGAACGAAGTAACAGAACGCACTGAAGAACAGCAAGGCCTGTGAAGAGCGACCTGAAAACCAGTAACGAACGAACAAGAATACAGTGACTAAAGTCACGCGGAACTTGCTTGCACGCACTGAAGAGCAGATACAAACCCACAAGCACAAACTGAACGTCAGAAAACGATCTGAAAGCCACGAGTCTGAAAAAGCGCG
This sequence comes from Lithobates clamitans, assembly GCA_037952925.1. NCBI lineage: Eukaryota > Metazoa > Chordata > Amphibia > Anura > Ranidae > Lithobates > Lithobates clamitans. The sequence goes on from JBBGZY010000675.1 coordinate 3,692,832, forward strand.
AATCGTCTCTCACCAAACTTTTACTAACACGAGATTAGCAAAAGGAGCCCAAAGGGTGCCGCGCTTGGTTCTGAACCAGCCTTTTCTAGTCTCGTCGTACGTGGTGTACGTGACCGCGTGGTTGTCGATCGGAAATTCCGACAACTTTGTGCGACCGTGTGTATGCAAAACAAGTTTGAGCCAACATCCGTCGGAAAAAATCCAAGGATTTTGTTGTCAGAATGTCCGAACAAAGTCCAACCATGTGTACGGGGCATAAGAATGTCCACAAAAGAAGTTGCCTGCAAAATTCTGATTTCTAGCCTGAGTTTTAACAGCTGCTTTCTGCGGAGTACTAGAAACCCAAGGTATGTCAAAAGGAACAAAAGAAGGATTCCAAAATCCAATATTCAAAACATTATTAGAATGGAAAGCAAAAGAAATTGCTTGGTTTACTTCAAGTGCTTTTATAGGTTTCTCATGGATGCAGGTGGGCTCCTGTTGGGTTTTGTGAAAGCCTATTACCTATACCTACTTTCTATGTGTTGGGGGTGACTACTCACAGTAATTTAAAAAGGGTGGAAAGATCTAAGTATTTGATGCTGGCAGAACTTACTGTGTCTCTTCATGCCCAGCTCCTTTCTCTATGAGGTCTCTGTTTACCTCGCTCTATTGTTAAGCATACAACAGTTGTTTGTTGCATAACTCAGGACCCTCAGGCCTCTCTCTACACATTTCCAGACCTGTGTAGAAACCAGAGTCAAAGCAAGGGAGTTTTCTGCTTCTTTGGCAACACCAACACATTTACATGGCACTGCCTTCACTGATTCCTAAGAGCCAGACAACAGACTGCCTACAGAAGGTTCTTTGCAAATTGTAGTCTAGTCTGGTGGCTGCTACTGATAATGTGTAATGTACCTGGGATGCGAGCCTGACGTGTGGAGGGAAACCTCCCGTGCCACTCTGGCTCGGAGACCACTGAGGTGGGAACAGTGGCAGTAAGAGCACAGTGAGGTAAAGGTGCCTGAGTCCTTACTGTTTGAAGTGGTCTCCTTGCGTGGAAGCTGGAGTGGTGGTTGCAGCTAGGCAGATGCAGGTTAGCAGCAGAGTGGATGCAGGTCAGCAGGTGCAGATTGCAGAGCAGCGGATGCAGGTCAGCAGATGCAGGTTTGCAGAGCAGCGGATGCAGGTTAGCAGATGCAGGTTTGGAGGGCAGCGGATGCAGGTTAGCAGATGCAGGTTTGTAGAGCAGCGGATGCAGGTCAGCAGATGCAGGTTTGCAGAGCAGCGGATGCAGGTCAGCAGATGCAGGTTTGCAGAGCAGCAGATGCAGGTTTGCAGAGAAGCGGATGCAGGTCAGCAGACAGAAGCGGAGTCAGACGAGCCGGGTCATACACATCGGGGAATACAGCAGAAACGGCAGGCATAGAAGAGTCAGAGTCCAGGCTGGGTCTTGGCAACAGGCAATCAGACAGGTAACAGAGCCGGGTCAAACTAGCCAAAGTCAGGATTGGAGACATAAGCAGGGTCAGGAAGCCGGGTCAAAACACAGTAACAGGGTACAGGTACAATCAGGAACACAGGGAACGAAAGCAGATCAAACCGCAAGGGGCAGCGCCATTGAGCATCTTTTAAAGGCTATTGGGCGCCAAAGCGCATCTAACGAACGCGCATGCGCATAGGCACACGCCTTCTGGAACGGAATGAACGTTCGTGACAGTGCCCCCCTTAAGGGCAACCTCCGGATGCCCAAGAGAACTCTTTTCTGGGGGTGATTACGGAAAAAGGCCTGGATTAATTCTTGAGTGTGAATGTTCCGTTGGGGTTCCCAGGAATTTTCTTCCAGACCGTAACCCTTCCATTTGATCAAGAATTGTAGCTGATTCCTTCTTCTTCGGCAGTCTAAGACGGCCTCTACTTCAAACTCCTCATCTCCGTCAATGATCACAGGTTCAGGTGGTCTTGATCCTCTGTCAGGAAAGGGATCAGGCACTGTAGATTTCAATAATGAGACATGGAATACCGGGTGGATTTTCAAAGACTCCGGTAAGACAAGTTCATAGGAAACGTCATTTAATTTCCGTTTTACTGGGAAAGGACCAATGAATTTGGGTGCCAATTTCCTTGTGGGGCAGGCCATCTTAAGATTGGTGGTGGATAACCATACTTGATCGCCCTGTTGCAGACATAACTCCCCCCTTCTCTTCCTGTCAAACATCTTCTTATTGGTTGCCTGTGCCCTGGTCATGGCTTCCTGTAATATCTTGCTATTGCGAGTCAGAAAATCGATAGTACTCTGGACCGCCGGGACTGTTGAATCCGGGATTAGATCGGGTAGGAAGGTTGGATGGTACCCGTAATTGGCAAAGAATGGAGACTGACCTGTAGCCGAATGACTGGCATTATTAAAGGCAAATTCTGCCAGAGGTAGTAATGATACACAGTCATCCTGAACAAAGGAGGTGAAGCATAGTAGATATTGCTCGAGCGTTTGGTTCGTCCTCTCAGTTTGCCCATTGGTCTGAGGGTGATAGGATGAGGACATGGACAGTTCAATCTTCAGAGCCCTGCATAAAGCCCTCCAGAAACGAGAGGTGAACTGCACCCCTGTGTCCGAAACAATGTCCGCAGGAACCCCGTGTAGCCTTACTATCTCTCTAATGAAGACTTGGGCAGTTTCCATGGCAGAGGGTGTGCTTTTTAGTGGAACAAAGTGGGCCATCTTGGATAAACGTCAACCACGACAAAAATGGCTGAATAACCTTCTGATGGAGGAAGTTCTACTACGAAATTCATGGCAATCATTTTCCAAGGACGGTCGGGGACTGGTAAAGGTCTGAGCAGACCCTAGGCCTTGCTTCTGGTTGTCTTGCAATGGATACAGGTAGCACAAGAGCTTATATATTCCCTACAGTTCTTCTCAAGATCCGACCACCAAAACGTACGTTGGACTAGTTCCAGAGTCTTATGCATTCCGAAATGGCCTGCCAGAGGATGATCATGACACAAATTCAGCACTGTGACTCGGACCTCTTCAGGCACAAAGATCTTGTTGTTTCTCCACAGTGGACCATCCTTGAGTAGCAGAGTAAGTCCAGGAGGGCCAGACACACCTGCAGAGGCTTGCTTCAAGCTGGACATGAGGTCAGTTTGCAAAAGTAAAAAGTTACCTTCCGATAGAATGGTGTCTGGAGCTGGTACTTCCTTCGGATCATCAAACATGCGGGAAAGAGCGTCCGGTTTGGTGTTCTTGGAGCCAGGCTGGTAAGTTATGTGAAATGAGAACCTAGAGAAAAATAATGCCCATCGTGCCTGGCGGGGTCTCAGATGTTTGGCAGCTCTCAGATACTCTAAGTTCTTATGATCTGTATAAATGAGTATGGGGTGTGCTGCTCCTTCCAACAAATACCTCCACTCCTCAAGGGCCGATTTAATGGCCAGTAGTTCCCTGTTCCCAAGGTCATAGTTCCTTTCAGATGTGGTGAGCTTCCGGGAAAAGAAAGCTATGGGATGCATCAAGTCCTTGAGGCCCTGGCATTGGGAGATGACAGCTCCAACCGCAGTCTCTGAGGCATCTACTTCAAGTAAGTAAGGAAGCGCAGGATCAGGATGACTCAGAATAGGAGCCGATGTGAAAAGTCCTTTTAAGTCTGTGAAGGCGGTCTGTGCCTCGGGAGTCCACTGGAACCGAGCATTCTGCTTGGTCAGCTGCGTGATTGGGGAGATAATAGCAGAAAAGCCCTTGATGAATCTCCGATAGAAGTTTGCGAATCCAACAAAGTGCTGCACCCCTTTCTAGTCTGAAGGTGCAGGCCAATCCAGAATGGCTGAAACTTTCTGAGGGTCCATCTTGAATCCCTCTATTGATATCACGAGGCCAAGGAACTGGATACTCTGTCGCTCAAACTCGCATTTTTCTGGTTTTGCGTATAGTCCATGTTGACGAAGGCGACAGAGTACATTCTTGACATGTTCTCTATGCTGCTCGAGGGAAGAAGAAAAAATCAAAATATCGTATAGATAGACAACTACATAAATGTCCAGACAGTCTCTAAAAACATCATTAATCAGGTACTGAAATGTGGCTGGGGCGTTACATAACCCAAAAGGCATTATTAAATATTCGTAATGGCCGAACCTAGTACGAAAGGCAGTCTTCCACTCATCCCCTGCACGAATGCGGACCAAGTTGTAAGCCCCCCGTAGGTCTAATTTGGTAAACACAGAGGCGGTTCTAAGTCTTTGAAAGAGTTCAGGTACCAGGGGCAAAGGGTATCGGTTCTTAACCGTGATCTTATTCAGTTCCCGATAGTCCACACAAGGTCGGAGAGAGTGGTCTTTCTTTTCCACAAAAAAGATTCCTGCTCCTGCTGGAGAGGTGGAGGGGCGGATGAATCCCCTCTTAAGATTCTCATCAACGTATTCCTTCAGTACCCTTAGTTCCCATTCAGATAAGGGAAAGATACGTCCGAAAGGAATCTCAGCACCGGGAAGAAGCTCGATTGGGCAGTCGTATGGACGATGAGGTGGAAGAACTTCAACCCCACGTTTACTGAAAACTTCCAAGAACTCATGGTATTGTTTGGGCACAGCAGAGCATGTTTCAGGATCTGGTTCCAGGCATAACAAAGGACCAGAGGTGCTGGGGCATGATGGCACGCAATGGTGCAGGCAGTAAGGTGACTGGAACCTAACACTTCTGGTTCCCCAATCGATCTGGGGATTGTGCGCCTGAAGCCAAGGTAAGCCAAGGATGACTGGAAACAAAGGAGAGGAAATGGCATTCAGACTCAAAAGTTCCTTATGATCCACAGGGGTGATTACAGGTAAAGGAGGGGTTTCCTGGATCACTACTCCAGATTTGATGCGGGACCCGTCTGCCAGGAAGATGGAGAGTCCCTGGGCCTTGGGCTGAAGGGGGATGCGTTGTTGGGTAGCAAAGTCTAAATCGATAAAACAACTGCATGCCCCTGAGTCTATTATCGCCGTCACTGGTATAGTTCTTTCCGGCAATTGGAATGAGATTGGTATGGCCAGGTGAGTGGCACTGGCAGTGGAAGGTGCATGATTAGAAGAAGAGGTGACCAGGAACTTGCGCATCTTAGCAGGACAAGAGGAGATGTAGTGACCAGCTTCTCCACAGTATAGGCATAGATAGTTCTGCTGCCGACGAAGTCGTTCTTGGGCAGACAGGGAATGTTTCATCAGTTCAGGCTGCTTTGGTTTGATGGAGTGCATGGAAGTTCGCATCCGGGATAGCATCCAAGCTGGGCGGAGCTGCTGAGAAGACCTCTCTGCTCTGCGTTCCCGAAGTCGTCGGTCTATCTGGATGGATAGCGTAATTAAAGTCTCTAGAGCATCAGGAACATCAACCCGGGCTAATTTGTCCTTTAAACTCTCAGATAGACCGAAACGAAACTGGTGTCAGAGAGCCGCCTCATTCCACTGAGTGTCCGCACTCCAGCGTCTGAAATCGGTTACATAGTCCTCTACCGCTCGGCGGCCTTGCTGGAGCGTGTGGAGGGCAGCCTCGGCGGTGGAAGTCCGCTGGGGGTCGTCATAAATTCGGGCCATAGCATCAAGGAAGGATGACAAAAAGTTCAGATCCATATGGCGGACTTCAAGTAGGTGGTGGGCCCAGGCCTGGGGCTCCCCTTGCAGCAAGGTGATAACAAAGCCTACTTTGGTAATTTTGGATGAGAAAGTCTGTGGCAGCAATGAGAAATAAAGTTTGCATGCATTGCGAAACGCCCGGAATTGGTTACGATTCCCAGAGAACTTCTCAGGGACAGGCACCCTAGGCTCGGGAGATGGGTCTGCCAAGATGGTCAACTCTTGTGTCCGCTTTTCCATTCAGACAAGGCTGTTTTGCAGGGTCTCCATGACTTGAGTGAGGGCTGTGAGAGTTTGACAGACAGGCGAGGTTCCTCCTGCAGGCTCAGACATAGTGGTTTGATACTGTAACGTACCTGGGATGTGAGCCTGACGTGTGGAGGGTGACCTCCCGTACCACTCTGGCTCGGAGACCACTGGAGTGGGAACAGTGGCAGTAAGAGCACAGTGAGGTAAAGGTGCCTGAGTCCTTACTGTTTGAAGTGGTCTGCTTGCGTGGAAGCTGGAGTGGTGGTTGCAGCTCAGCAGATGCAGGTTAGCAGCAGAATGGATGCAGGTGCAGATTGCAGAGCAGCGGATGCAGGTCAGCAGATGCAGGTTTGCAGAGCAGCGGATGCAGGTTAGCAGATGCAGGTTAGCAGATGCAGGTTTGCAGGGCAGCGGATGCAGGTTAGCAGTTGCAGGTTTGTAGAGCAGCAGATGCAGGTCAGCAGATGCAGGTTTGCAGAGCAGCGGATGCAGATCAGCAGATGCAGGTTTGCAGAGCAGCGGATGCAGGTCAGCAGATGCAGGTTTGCAGAGCAGCGGATGCAGGTCAGCAGACAGAAGCGGAGTCAGACGAGCCGGGTCATACACATCGGGGAATACAGCAGAAACGGCAGGCAGAGAAGAGTCAGAGTCCAGGCTGGGTCTTGGCAACAGGTAATCAGACAGGTAACAGAGCCGGGTCAAACTAGCCAAAGTCAGGATTGGAGACATAAGCAGAGTCAGGAAGCCGGGTCAAAACACAGGAACAGGGTACAGGTACAATCAGGAACACAGGGAACGGAAGCAGATCAAACCGCAAGGGGCAGCGCCATTGAGCATCTTTTAAAGGCTATTGGGCGCCAAAGCGCGTCTAACGCACGTCTAACGATCGGTCCGTGACTCGCGCATGCGCATAGGCGCACACCTTTTGGAACGGAATGAACGTTTGTGACATAATGGAACATTAGAAAACCCAGTTATGACAGGAATTAGAACTTTACAGCTGAACATCATGCAAATATGAAAAACACAAATTAATGCAGTTATGTAATTTTTAATACATAATTAAATGTTAATTATTGCATTTTTAAAATGAAAATAGTGTAAGTTCCTGACTTTGGTGTCAGCATCTTTCAGTGCCTGTTCACAAGGTGCAGTGACTGGCATTTTTATGCAATGGAAGAAAACCAGTCACTGCTAGGGCACTGACAATTGTTTTCTATGGGCCCTGTTCTCACCGCAATGCAGCCCTGATGTGTGGTGCAGTGAGCTGCAATAAAATGCAGACATGGTCCATTTTATTGCAATGCACAGGAAGGCACTGCATGTCACTGCACAGCACTGCTACATACCACACTGCTGTGCAGTGACATAAGTGAAGTGTCAATTTGCATGCTTCAAATAAGGTTTTCAAAAAAGGAAACTTTGTGATGGACTGAAATGCTCATCATACTGCCTCTACCACCAGCTCACTGCAATCTAAACTGACATCTGCCCACTAAACTGCTCCAATTTGGTGTGCAGGCAATTTGAACATGACTTCAGTCAACTGTAATGTAGAACACGGGGATAGGGAGGAATAAGCATTACAAGTACCCACTCAGTTGTGCTGCAGTGCAAGGAGCATGCTAGTAAGGAGAGAAAGCAGAGTGACAGAGAGATAAGTTCATCAGTCAGCCACTTCTCCTTTTACTATCATGTAAGAGAGTAGGAGTGGGGAGGAGACCTGCAAAAAAGTGGAAGTAAAACTGCAGCAAAGAAAGATCAGGTCCCCCCTCCTGCCAGACAGGATTTTGTTATGTGACAGAGATGTGTAAATCTCAGAGTGAAACAGACAGGTATATAAATCATTTAGCAGGTAGAACACATTTTACCTGTGTATTTACAGTAGTTATTTGCCTGGAGTTTGCCTGAAATATCCATGTTCATGATATGAAGGAGTATTTTATATTATTTATGTTGCTCACAAAGCAGCTTTAAAACGGTTGGAATACAATGTTGATGTATTTTGTGCAACAACTACATTAGCCAGTAGACAGTGTCTATAAGTCTGTAGCTGCATCTATGGTATGCTCTATGTCTTTTCTCTGTAATAAAGTTCCTGTTTCCTGTCTGCAGTTAAGCAGCAGATAAACCACATATGGAAGGTACGCTGTTTGTTCTGTATGGCTATATACAGAATTTCTACTAGGTTTTGGGCCTAGACACCCACCCACACACCCAGTCATAACCCGCTAAAGCAAAAGCAAGATAGAGCAACAGAAAGAAGACCGCAATAGAATAAAAGAAAATGATCAATAACACAGCTGCAACAAAGCTTTCTTTAGCAAATCTCACAAACCAGGACTACCTGTCTTGAATATTCAAGATGAAAATGCTGCTAATAAGAGAAGGTACATGGAAATGTATAATGAAGTCAGGCCAGAACATCCTTGAGGTGAGTGGATAGAGAAAGACCAAAAAGTGCAGAGCACAATCTCTCTTAGCAATGAGATGATGAAAACATACATATATGTAAGTGTGAAACTGCTAAAGAAATGTGAGAAGGATTTCAAAAGGTGCATGAAAGAGCTAAGCTATACCAAACCAAGTTGATGAAAGGCCAGGATATGCAGGATTACATAAAGCACACATTGGAAATGGTTGAATATCTGAGAAGTATAGGATAAGAAATAAAAGATTTTTATGTCTCAGCACTATTACTGCGACATGGATAACCAGAAAGCTATAAAGTGCTTGTCACAGCACTTCATGCATGTCCAGATGATAAACTGACATTGGAATAAGGGCAAGCTTGTGGATGAATATAAGCGTAAATCAGAAAGCATTAATAGTGATGGTGCTGCTGTCGCAGAGTCTGCTTTAACCCTTTCATGACTAAGGCTATTTTTGATATTTGGTGTTTATAAGTTAAAATCTATATTTTTGCTAGAAAATTACTTAGAGCCCCCAAACATTATATATATATAATATAGAATCATACTCTATATGAACAGACGATCTGTCACTTCTTCCTCAGAGAACCGGGATCTCTGAGTTTACACACAGAGATCCCGGTTCTCGCCATGATACGGGCGATTGCAGGAGCCCGGCGGTCATCAAGACCGCCGGGCACTCACATCGGCTCCGGGGGCAAGCTACGGGAGCGCCCGCACGTGCCCTAGTGGCCACCAGAAGGAGCGACGTAAAATAATGGCGATTCGTCTGCCATTCTGCCACAGTACAACTGCAGTGGCTGGTCAGCAAGCGGTTAACCTTGACCAGCGTAAAACAGAGACAATCACCACAGCTAATGGACAAATAATAGAATCAGTAGGAATAGGAGACAGTTTTCTTTGCTGTCCTATTTCCCAGAGTGTCACCAGAAAGATACCTGTGAAAAATGTCCTCTATGCCCTTGCTCTTGAAACAAATCTTTTGTCAGCGAAGAAGCTCACAAAACAAGGCACTGTAGTGACCTTCCAAGATCACAAAAGGGGATATCTTACTTGCAAAGGCTAAAACTATGGATGAACTGTATGAGCTGAACTGCAATGAAGTGGTTAATACTGCCAAGGAGGAAAAACATTCAAATTGCATTCACACATAGCACAGATGACTTGGGAACAGAAGTCCTGACATGATAAAGAAATTAACTGAGAATGACTATGCAAGTGGAATAAAAATCAGTCCATCTGATCAAACAATGACACACACCAGTTGTATAAAAAGAAAAATGACAAGAAAAGCTTTTCCAAAGCAGAGCAACAGCAAAGCTTAGACACCTCTGGACTTAATTCATTCAGATCTTTGCGGTCCGATGGAAAAATTGACTCCAGGAAAGAGGAGGTATTTTCTCACTTTTGCAGATGATTACTCCAGGTATACTACACTATATCTGTTACACAACAAAAGTGAAGTACCTGTCAGAAAAGACGTTTGCATGCACACAGGCACATAGGCCTAAGAACCATTGCCCGTGTCCCTGTAACAGGAAAGCGCGGTCAGGTGGGTACACAACCATGTTTGTGTGCGCATTGGCGCCAGGTGGGTGCCATCTTTTTTTACTTGTGGCGTGGGGGGGTCCCCTCCGGGTCCATACTAGACTGAAGGGCCTGGTATAGACCTGGGGGGAACCCCACACCATTTTTGTTAAATTTTGGCGTGCGGGGGTCCCCTCCGAATTCATACTAGACCTGTAGCACCTGGTATAGACGGGGGGACCCCTTGCAGATTTTTTGTGGTTTTTTTGGGCTGGAATTTTTCTTTTTACTTTCAGTGGGGAAGCCGCTGACAGCTGATGACTCATTGGTTGTTAAGGACGTGACGTCTGGCTTCCCGGTCCTCCCCGGTTAGCATTCAGCTATATACAGTACAGGGTGAAAATAATAACTTAAAAAAAAAAATCAAAAATCGCATTAAAAACAAAACAATTGCGTTTCTGGTGCGGTTCCATTGAAATCGCGTGAAAAAAGTCCCCGACCATTTCCAAAAATGCACTGGCCACAAAACGCATAGTTGTGAACTAGTACCATAGGAAACCATGTTAAATGGACTGTAGAGTGTTTCTGCAAACTGCAAAAAACACTAAAAAAATGCATAGGTGTGAACCTAGGGTCAGGGCCAGTTCACACTGGAGTAATGCGGGAACCCTGCGAATCCAGTGCGGGTTCCCGCATCTCATTCAACTCGCAGGCAGTTCACACTTCCATATGCAAACTGCTGGGAGTGTCAGTAGAATGCTAATGACATCCCCAAATCAGTTCACATATCGCAAAGCGAACTGCAAATTCAGACAACACCCATGCGATCCGATTCTGCTGCAGACCAAAAAAAGAGTCCTGTGTTTGGTCCCAATGCAATGCAAGTTTGGTCCAAATGCAATGCAAATTCAACCATACAATCTGTATGGCTGAGTTTGCATCACACTAAATCGCATGTGATTTGCTGCTGCAACTTGGCCCCAACTTCTGGGAATGGCTGTTTAATATTGCGCCCTATGTACCTTAGGTCACATGAAAGTCGCACTAAAGTAGTACAGGGACTACTTTGAAGTTGTTGCAACGTGAAGTAGCACAGATATGAATGGTTATCATTGAGAATCACACTCACACTCTTTTGATCGCAACCACGATTAGAATTTTTTTATTTTTGTTTATTTGCAGATATGCGAATCTGTATTTCTACATATAATGATATTTAAAGGTAAACTTAGGGAGTTCGATAAGAAATGGTGTCCCTGGGATATCAGAAGCTGAATTACAAAGGCCCAGTTTGAGCCCTGGTTCACACCGACAGCGGGAGGAAATCGTGCGAGTTCAGCTGAACTCACACGATTTCATTCCTGCATGTCAGTCTCAACTGCAGGGGAAATTTCAGAGACATCTGTGCAGGTTTCCGCACTGATGTCAATAAAAAAATCACACCCCAAAGTCACCAAAATGTAGTACAGAAACAACTTTTGGAAATTGCGGCCCCGCACCAATTAGAATGGTGCAATTGCCACCGATTTGACATGTCAAATCACATGTCAGATCGCACCAATGTGAACTAGGGCTGACACATACAACACTGCCTATCCACCAGCTGAATTCATTACCTGCAATTCTCCACAGCTGTTTTTATATAAAGATTACTCCTTTATCATTTACTTGCAGGTGTGCTGAAGAGATTCGTTTTTTGGTGCACAATTACTTATAGAAATTATAAGATATTTAAGAAAGATATTGCTCACAAACCACCACCCCAAAACTAATTAAAAAGAAAAAAGAAAAGAGAAAAAAAAACACAACAAACAAGCTCAATAATGCACTTTTATTTTGCCAGCAGAAACAAAATTATGTACATTCATTTACTAGCTTCAAAAAAATTTCTACAGGATATATGGTGCTACATTTAGCAAAACAGTTAGCAATTGGGTTTTAAGGGCTCTGCTCATAGGAGCTTACAATCTAAAATTTGTCTAAACCGCTTTACTTTCAGTGTATAATGGGCATAACCTCATGTTTTTATCTGCAAGATTATAGAAACATACTTAACAGTCATTATTCTTACAAAGCATTCCAACATAATATTAAAAAAGGCACATATTCAAAATATAACACCCACCACCAGCCCACATTCCACACACATACATACATTGGTGAGTATGTTCTGCTGGAAGCTGCATTTCTGTGTACATGATTAAGCAATGAGATCAAAGAGTAGAAGGTCAGCACATGCTCCCAAACCATGTTTGCATGGTCAGACAGGAACACTACACACACAACATTGACAGCATGGCCACATAAACCCACTTTTGATTGAAAAAATGCACAAGAATTTCAGCAAACAAACAGCCCTAGTTGGGTGTTTGTCAATATGCACAATATCATTCCTTCTCCCCCCCACAAATCACACCAAAAAACCTTGACTTCTCAGGCCAAATAAACCCCCCCCCACTGCACCCCTTTATATAAGATAGGTTGTATTGTTAGCACACTGACACACGCCCAGTAGAAGTACACACCCACCAGTATCTTTCAATCTGTCTCTTCATGTATGTACATGTACTTCATGTAAGTTATTGTACCTGATGAGCAGGAACACATATTACTATTTGCAACTGCGTTAGCCTACAGGCCAAAGATCAAAGTTCATTTGCATGCACATAAAGAAAGCAACAGTTTTCTAAGCATATGAACTTGTGCAGTGTAAACCCTACAATTTTAAATGTCCAAGTCCCTGGGCATAATTAGTGCTAACAAACATTAAAATCGGTCTCTGGCTGCAATGAGCTTCCGATCTAAAGTCCAAGACTAAAGCCTCGTGCACGCGATCGGATTGTTGGCCAACAAAAACGTGGACTTTTTTCCGAAGAGTGTTGGCTCAAACTTGCCTTGCATACACAATGGCACACAATTGTTGGCCAACAATCATGAACGTAGTGACGTACTACGTGGTTTTTCAGCTCTGTAGCGCCACCCTTTCGGCTCCTTCTGCTAATTTTGTGTTATGCAGCGTACACACGGTCGGACGCCGATGGACCAAATCCAGAGGACAATCCGATTGTGTGTGGGCTTCACCGGACATTCAGCAGACTTTTCCAGTCGCAAATCTGACGGACTTTAGATTTGGAACGTGCTTCAAATCTTTACGTCGTAACTCCGCCGGACCCAGAAATCCACTCGTTTGTATGCTAGTCCGACGGACAAAAAACGACGCTAGGACAGCTATTGGCTACTGGCTATCAACTTCCTTATTTTAGTCCAGTGTATGTCATCACGTACGAATCCGTCGGACTTTGGTGTGATCATGTGTAGGCAAGTCAGTTCGTTAAAAAGTCTGTCAAAAGTCCATCAAAAGTCCGTCGAAAGTCCGCTGGAAAGTCTGTCGGACCAGTTCGGTCGAAAAGTCCGCCCGTGTGTACGGGGCCTTAGTAGAAGTTTGGTGAGAGTTGATTTGCGCTTTTCATTTTGTGCTTTTCAGTTAGTTTCTGAATGGCCATTATCAACCAGACATGTTGCGGAATCGGAGGAGATAATGTGTTATTTATTATTGGCCTATTATTGCCTCTGACATAATTTTTTTGGTTGACTAATGATTTGATTTGTTATATTTTCTATATTTTTGGATGCATAGAATGCATTTTTTGGTTAAGTTCTATTGGCAGATGCATAATAAAAAAATTGTGGAGAATAATAAGTGTTTTACTTCAAAATGACAGTTTGGGAGTACGCAGTTAAATGTAAAAAAATGCAATGTAAAATTGACAAGAGACACCAAAATAGTTGTATCTTATCTTAAAAATCTTAAAAACTATGGTATAATGGTGTTGTGGTAACTTGCCCAAATAAAAAAAAAGCATAATAATATTATTCTTGATATCACTAGAAAAAAAAAAGCCTTTGAAAATTTGTTTGCAATAACTCCATCAGTATCACCAGCAAAGCAGCTTCATTAATATCCCATTAGGGATGAGCCCGATGTTCGAGTTGAACGTAAGTTCGACTCAAACATTGGGTGTTCGCCTGTTCGCCAAATAGCGAACAATTTGGGGTGTTCGCGGCAAATTTGAAAGCCACGGAACACCCTTTAAAAGTCTATGGGAGAAATAAAAAGTGCTAATTTTAAAGGCTTATATGCATGGTATTGTCATAAAAAGTGTTTGGGGACCTGGGTCCTGCCCCAGGGGACATGTACCGTATCAATGCAAAAAAAAGTTTTAAAAACGGACGTTTTTTCCCGAGCAGTGATTTTAATAATGCTTAAAGTGAAACAATAAAAGTGAAATACTCCTTTAAATTTCATACCTGGGGGGGGGGTGTCTATAGTATGACTGTAAAGTGGCGCATGTTTCCCGTGTTTAGAACAGTCTGAGAGCAAAAATTAAAAAAAATAAATAAAAGTGTCCCATGAAGTCCATTCATCTTCTTCTCTCGCTCCGACGGACCAAAAAAAAAAAGCCGCATGCCGCCACCGATCTGTCTCCATGGGAGGCACCCGCTGTAATGATCGGCCTCTCAGGTGACAGTTCTTTTATAACTGAGGGCGGGCCCACACAATAATGTCGCCGGGTAACCCTGTCCCCCTCTGACGCACAGGGACATCTCTATGGCTTCCCCGTAGCGTCAGAGGGGGCAGGGTCACTCGGTTACGCCACCTGAAGGGCCTGGTATGGAATTTGGGGGACCCCCACGCAATTCTTTTTTAAAATTTTGATTGGGTGTTCCCCTTAATATTCATACCAGACCCAAAGGGCCTGGTAATGAACTGTGGGGGAATCCCATGCCATTCTTTTCAATGACTTCTATGTGTATTGTCGGGACCGACAATTCATTATAGCCACGAGTACTTTTAAATGACTTTTTTTCCTTTAGAAATGTCATTTTGCTCTCGGACTGTTCTAAACATGGGAAACATGCGCCACTTTACAGCATAACATAGACACCCCCAGGTACGAAATTTAAAGCAATATTTCACTTTTATTGTTTCACTTTAAGCATTATTAAAGTCACTACTTCCGAAAAAGCGGCCATTTTTAAATCTTTTTTTTGCATTGATACATGTCCCCTGGGGCAGGACCCAGGTCTCAAAACACTTTTTATGACAATACCATGCATATAAGCCTTTAAAATTAAGACTTTAATTATTCATGTTCGTGTCCCATAGACTTTAACAGTGTTCGCGTGTTCGAACAAATTTTATGCCTTATCGCATGTTCTGCTGTGAACCAAACTGGGTGTCATGAAAGACGTCCTGTTAGTTCAGCCGTCGGCGGAAGATCGGTTAACAGAACTATTGTCAGTAGAACCAGAGGACGCGTTCGGAGACGCGTTGACACGAACGGACGCATGCGGGTGCGCGCTAATACGAGCGGGTGTACGCGGGTACACGATAAGACAAACGGGCACGTACGATTGGTACTCGGGCGTGCACGTGTGCACGTGTGCACGCGGCGGCACGCAGACGTGCGGTGTGACAGCTTTTGGCGCCATTAGGCCTATTTAAAGGTGCCTGTCAGCATGCTTCCTTGCTGTCCGGTCTACAGCGTTCCCTGTGACCCTAAGCTTCCAGTATACCTGTTTACCTGATTCCTGTTACCCGGCTCGTTCCTGACTTCTCCTGTTTGCTGCCAGTCCCTGACCTCGGCTTGTCTGACGATTCTCCTGCCTCATCCTTCAGTTATTACCTGCCTGTCTGTTGCCGACCCGGTCCGTGCCCTGACTACTCTCCTGGTTCCGTTTTGTACCTGCTCTGCTTACCTGTGTTTTGACCCGGCCTGTCTGACTTCGTAAAGTGCTTCCAGTGGTACTACAGAACACCTCCCTGCTGTTTGCTGGTTCGTGGGTGTCTACTAGCTACAGTGCTTCTCTATCCAGTCAACAGTTCCAGTGTTCCTGCCAAGAGTTCCGGTTCATCTACCAGTTGTTCCAGTGCTTCAGTTGTACTACAGAACACCTCCCAGTTGCCTGTTGTTCCTGAGTTCCTGCCAGTGGATCCAGTGTTCCTGATAGTTCTCCTGCTGCTGCACCAGAGGTCCGGATCAACCCTACACCTGCCACTTACCAAGCACTTGTGGCCCCCTGCGCTCTTGAGTCCCTGTCTTCTCTATCAGGGGCTCTCGAACCAGAGGCACACGAGAGGCTACTCCTTGCATTCTGGGCTCCACCACCAGGTACGTGACAGTACCGGACAGCCATGTCTGAGCCCACGCAGGGAGCCTCTCCTATGGATGAACTCTGCCGCCATCTTGCTGGACTTACCCAGGCAGTAAAGAGCCTACAAGAAGGCTACACCCAGCTGGAAGGCCAAGTCCAGGCCCTAGCAGCTTCTACACCTCCAGTATCCGGGACTTCTGCTTCACCATCAGTGGTCATGTTGCCGCCTGAACCCAGGGTCCCCACGCCTGAAAGATTTTCGGGTAACCGGAGCAAATTCAGGTCCTTCCGCAACTCATGTGAGCTCTTTTTTGCCCTTCAACCAACTTTCTCCCTGGAAGCCACCAAGGTGGGGTTCGTGATCTCGCTGCTGACCGGTGAGCCCCAGTCCTGGGCCCATCGCTTGTTAGAAAAGAAAGACACCTCACTTGATACTCTGGATACCTTCTTTCGGGCTATGTCATCCCTATATGAAGACCCACAGCTGACTGCCACGGCAGAGACAGCCTTGCACACCCTACAGCAAGGCCGCAGACCTGTTGAGGACTATGCATCAGAATTCAGACGCTGGAGTTCTGATACAAATTGGAACAATGCCGCCCTACGGTATCAGTTCCGTATGGGCCTTTCAGAATCCTTGAAGGATGAACTAGCCCGAGTGGGCCTTCCTGAGACTCTAGAGGACCTCATAGACCTTTCCATCCAAATAGACAGACGCCTAAGTGAACGACGTACAGAGCGATCTTCTGGCCCTGCTCGTCCTGTCTGGATGCTGCCCCGGGTGCCTAGTTCTCCCCACTCCGCTCCTCCAGCTTCTACTACCATGACTTCAGATACACCAGAACCAATGCAGCTGGGACTCTTACGGCCATCCCTCACTCCTGAAGAGCGTCAACGCCGTCGGGCTGGTAACCTGTGCCTATATTGCGGGGAACCCGGACACTTTGTACGGACATGCCCGGCCAAGCTTCATAAATGCCTCTCTGTTTCTCCTGCTCTTACCCCAGCTTCACTGAATAATATGTCTCACCTGGCTGTCCCGCTTCTTTTACAGCTCCCAGGAGGGAATATACCAACCAGCGCTATCATTGATTCCGGGGCCTGCAGTGGCTTTATAGACTTGTCCTTCGCTTCCAGACATCATATTCCCATCCGGCCCAGGGCGAAAGGACTTTCAGTATATCTGGCCGATGGTTCTACCCTCAGATCAGGACCAGTAACCCAGGAAACAGTACCCATGCTCACCACCATTGCTGGCACTCATCAAGAGCTACTTTGTCTGGACGTCATTGAATCCCCTCTATTCCCCATCATATTGGGCATGCCTTGGCTCAAGGCCCATAATCCACAAGTTGATTGGGCCTCAGGGAAAATTGAATTTCCTTCCTCTTATTGCCACCAACACTGTCTACCAGAAGTTACTCAAGCTCCCTCTGCCCTGTTGTGCATGGAAACTGATGCCGAGACCCGTCAAGTTGTACCGGAAGTCTACCATAGCTTTCTGGACGTTTTCAGTCAAAAAGGGGCCGAGACCCTTCCTCCCCACCGGCCATATGACTGTCCGATTGAGCTTCTCCCAGGGGCAGAGATTCCTTTTGGGAGAATATTTCCTTTATCAGAGTTAGAACTAGGAGTATTAAAAACTTACATTGACGATAATCTTAAGAAAGGCTTCATCCAACCTTCCACATCCCCGGCAGGAGCAGGAATCTTTTTTGTGGAAAAGAAAGACCATTCTTTGCGCCCTTGTGTGGATTATCGGGCACTCAATAAAATTACAATCAAGAACCGCTATCCCTTACCATTAGTGCCAGAACTTTTTCAGAGGCTGGGGTCTGCAGTAGTGTTTTCAAAATTGGATCTTCGTGGTGCCTACAACCTTGTCCGCATTCGCAAGGGAGACGAATGGAAGACTGCTTTCCGTACCCGGTTTGGGCACTTCGAATATTTAGTTATGCCTTTCGAAATCTGTAATGCTCCTGCCACATTTCAGCATTTTGTAAATAACATTTTCAGAGACTACCTTGACCTGTTTGTTGTTATTTATCTAGATGACATTCTAATCTTCTCTTCTTCCCTAGTTGAACACCGTGAACATGTCAGAAACGTTTTGACCCGACTTCGCCTGCATGGCCTTTACGCCAAGCCTGAGAAATGTGTCTTCGAGCAGGAGAGTATTCAGTTCCTTGGTCTTATTATCTCTGTGGAAGGCATCAAAATGGACCCTCAGAAGGTCTCTGCCATTCTGGACTGGCCCGCTCCCACTGACAAGAAAGGGATTCAACGTTTCGTGGGATTTGCAAATTTTTATAGAAAATTCATCAAGGGATTCTCCACCATCATTGCTCCCATTACAAGATTGACCCAACAGGGCCTCAAGTTCCACTGGTCTACGGAAGCTCAGATGGCCTTTACTACACTGAAGGATCTGTTTGTCTCAGCCTCAGTTTTAAAACATCCTGATTCCACATTACCCTACATCCTGGAGGTGGACGCTTCGGAGATAGCGGTCGGTGCAGTACTCTCCCAAAGACAGAGGCCTAGGGCTCTTCTGCACCCAGTCGCTTTTTTTTCCTGTAAATTATCAGAAGCAGAAAGGAACTATGACGTGGGTGATCAAGAATTATTAGCGATCAAAGCTGCGTTGGAGGAATGGCGATACCTGTTAGAGGGAGCAGCCCACCCGATTCTTGTTTATACAGATCACAAGAATCTAGAATATTTAAAGACTGCCAAGAGGTTGAAACCACGACAGGCCAGATGGGCACTGTTCTTTACTAGATTTTCTTTCCATATTACCTACCGCCCCGGGTCAAAGAATATCAAGCCTGACGCTCTGTCACGGATGTACAGCGATTCGGAAGCACCTTCCCCACCAGATACCATCTTGTCCGCAGGGAACTTTCTGTTACTCCAAGGGGATCTACTGTCACAGATTAAGCAAGCCTCCAGGAACGTTTCCGCTCCACCTGATACAACCCTACAGGCCAGAGATGATCTTCTGTGGTTTAAGGATAGGATCTTCGTACCTCAGGAGGTGCGAACGGCAGCTCTTAGTTCTTGCCATGACCATATGTTAGCTGGCCACTTTGGAGTACATAAAACATCTGAACTTCTTCAGCGCACGTTCTGGTGGCCATCATTAAGAAAGGACTGCAAGGACTACGTGGAAGCATGTGTCACCTGTATCCAAAATAAAGGTAGCAAGTCTAAGGCCTGGGGCCTGTTAAAACCACTATCTGTCCCGGAGAAACCATGGAGGATGATCTCCATGGATTTTATTGTCGAGTTGCCACCTTCTGAAAGCTACACTACGATCTTCGTAATTGTGGATAGATTATCCAAGATGGCACATTTCTTACCAATGAAAGGTACTCCTACTGCTGTTGAAACTGCCAGGACATTTATTAAGGAGGTGGTGAGGCTTCATGGCATCCCTGCCAATATTACTCTTGATCGGGGGGTACAATTCACCTCGAGGTTTTGGAGAGCTCTCTGTGAATCCCTGAAAATTGATCTCGCCTTCTCTTCTGCCTATCACCCCCAAACAAATGGCCAGACGGAGAGAACGAATCAGACGCTGGAGCAGTATCTGCGCTGCTTTTCCTCGTTCTCCCAGGATGATTGGGCTCCGCTTCTTCCCCTTGCCGAATTTGCATACAATAACTCTGTTCATTCCGCTACAAAACAAACACCATTTTTTGCAAATTATGGGTTCCATCCTCTGTTCTTGTCCACTAACATTCCGGAGTGTCCAGTACCAGCTGTTCAGGAAAACCTAAACTTCTTTGAATCAAATAATAAGCTTCTGCAAGAGACTATGGCAAGGACCCAGAACTACAACAAAGAGGTGTTTGATAAGAAGAGAAGGGGGGAGCTTGATCTTAAACCTGGAGATTTGGTTTGGCTATCTACTTTGAATCTAAGATTGGCCTGTCCTTCCAAAAAATTGGGTCCCAAGTTCGTGGGTCCTTTTCCAGTGACAAGAAAAATTAATAATGTGGCCTACGAACTAAAGCTACCAGAATCATTCCGGATTCACCCGGTCTTTCATGTTGCCCTACTCAAACCCGCAGTTCCTGATCCTTTTGTCAACCGGAGGGTCAATCCCCCTGAACCCGTGATCATTGACGGAGAAACCGAATATGAGGTCGAGTCCATTCTGGATTGTAGGAAGAGACGTAACCAAGTCCAGTTCTTGGTAAAGTGGAAGGGGTATGGGCCTGAGGAAAACTCCTGGGAGCCGGAGTCCAACATCCATGCTAGGAGATTGATACTTGCCTTTAAAAGATCTCATCCAAGTAAGATGGCACAGTTGGGCATCCGGAGGCTGCCCCTTGGGGGGGGCAATGTCATGAAAGACGTCCTGTTAGTTCAGACGTCGGCGGAAGATCGGTTAACAGAACTATTGTCAGTAGAACCAGAGGACGCGTTCGGAGACGCGTTGACACGAATGGACGCATGCGGGTGCGCGCTAATACGAGCGGGTGTACGCGGGTACACGATGAGACGAACGGGCACGTACGATCGGTACTCGGGCGTGCACGTGTGCACGCGGCGGCGCGCAGACGTGCGGTGTGACAGCTTTTGGCGCCATTAGGCCTATTTAAAGGTGCCTGTCAGCATGCTTCCTTGCTGTCCGGTCTACAGCGTTCCCTGTGACCCTAAGCTTCCAGTATACCTGTTTACCTGATTCCTGTTACCCGGCTCGTTCCTGACTTCTCCTGTTTGCTGCCAGTCCCTGACCTCGGCTTGTCTGACGATTCTCCTGCCTCATCCTTCAGTTATTACCTGCCTGTCTGTTGCCGACCCGGTCCGTGCCCTGACTACTCTCCTGGTTCCGTTTTGTACCTGCTCTGCTTACCTGTGTTTTGACCCGGCCTGTCTGACTTCGTAAAGTGCTTCCAGTGGTACTACAGAACACCTCCCTGCTGTTTGCTGGTTCGTGGGTGTCTACTAGCTACAGTGCTTCTCTATCCAGTTAACAGTTCCAGTGTTCCTGCCAAGAGTTCCGGTTCATCTACCAGTTGTTCCAGTGCTTCAGTTGTACTACAGAACACCTCCCAGTTGCCTGTTGTTCCTGAGTTCCTGCCAGTGGATCCAGTGTTCCTGATAGTTCTCCTGCTGCTGCACCAGAGGTCCGGATCAACCCTACACCTGCCACTTACCAAGCACTTGTGGCCCCCTGCGCTCTTGAGTCCCTGTCTTCTCTATCAGGGGCTCTCGAACCAGAGGCACACGAGAGGCTACTCCTTGCATTCTGGGCTCCACCACCAGGTACGTGACACTGGGGCGGTGTTCGGCTCATCCCTAATGACGAATTATGGTTTCCAACCTTCCATGTTGCATGACTCGTTTGCTCCGCAGAGTATTCCTGCATTAGAGAAGCATCTCCATGGTCTTCGTTCCACTTGGGCACAAGTCCAGGAGGCTTGGCCTCATGCTAATGATAGGTACAGACTCTATGCTAACCACAGACACCTACCTGTGCCTTCCTACCAGGTTGGGGACAGGGTCTGGCTATCATCTCGCGACCTTCGACTTTGTGTTCCCTCACTAAAGTTCACACCTCGGTTTATTGGACCTTTCCGTATTCTTTGCAGGATTAACCCAGTGGCTTACACATTAGACCTTCCTTCTAATATGCATATTTCAAATATATTTCCGTTCAATAAATTTTTATTAGAAGTTTAGTAAATACAAATGTAGCATACATTCCAGAAAGCAAGATAGAAGGGAACGATAGGAACGTGAAGTTCAAGTGTGAGACATAGCAAAACGGTCCACATGGACCAACATACTAGGTAGCGAAAGTAGACATGTCATAGATTACATCAAGAGATATCAAATCACATTAGAAAGGTAGAGTTAAATCAATAACCATGTAAATTCTATCAAGTTTATAGGACAGAGAGAACAGCTTGTTGAAGCAACTAGGTGCATCTGAGAAAGTTGTCAGTAATCCCTTGGGTCGGCGGGGCGACGAGGGTAAGAAGAAGCACCCACAGCCACCCCAAAAGGGATCATGCTGTGGCCATGGGACCTCTCCCCCCCTCCCCCGGAACCCCAGTTTCAAATATATTTCATGTCTCCTTATTAAGACCCTTGGTCTGCAACCGCTTTACCACCTCGGTGCCATGTCCTCACCCTATACAGGTTGAGAACCATGAGGAGTATGAAGTGCAGTCCATTGTTGACTCCTGTAGGTTCCGTGGGCGAATACAGTACCTGGTGCATTGGAAATGATACGGTCTGGAGGAACGCTCTTGGGTCTCATCCACGGACGTACATGCCCCTGTCCTCCTCCATAATTTCCGTAGACAGTTTTTGCCTCAAGCCTGGTGGCCCTGCGAGGGGGAGGGGTTGTTGAGGAGGGGGTACTGTCAGGGCTGGGCTCAGCCCTTCCTTCTCTGAGCTGGCTGCTCAGCTGTCGGCTAATTGCCAGCTCCCATCTCTCTCCACAGTTACTCAGCTGTTGATGATCCTGCGCGTCAGTCCTGCCTACTTAAGCCGTCCAGTCCAGAGGAGCTCTACCTTCACCTTGTTCACATCACAAGAAACTATCTCCTGCATTCCTGTTCAAAGACTGGCTTTTCTGACATCCCTTCTGGCTCCAAATCCTGCTTGCTGTTCCACTACATTGATCCCTGACTTCTGGCTTGGCTGACTATCCGTTCTGATTACTGAACTTTGGCTATGTTTTGACTACGTTTGTTCTTTTTACTTTTATTATTAAACTAGTGTGATTCAACTGTACTTCTGTCTCAGCCTCAGGGTTTCTGACACTCTTGCAATATATAAACCATCATTTATGAATAAAATAAGGCTTTAAAAAGATGTGCTTATGTGTATATATGACCAAAAGCATCTCTTAACCTTTCCTGACACTGCCTGTACTGTGCATTTCCATAGATGTTGTTGGCATCAAGGAGGTTTTTTTGTTTGCGCAATGGATGCATGTATTGTTAGAAATGTGACAGGATGTGTTTTTCCTCAACACTGTTAATGATCTTTAAAACAGACCTCTACTTTTCCTATATTGAGTTAATTACCGGTTTCATTTTATTTTGCGGTATTATCTATGTATACTTACCTTCCATTTGGTCTATGACTACCCCATTTTCCATCGACACACCCAGAAATTCCTGTGTGAATTTTTTCATTTTATGCACAGAGGTTGTGCATCCCCCAACAATAGAGGACAAAAAGAAGTGGTGCAACGAAGGACTTTCACTACTTCCTTCTTTTTTCGGTTGGAGATACATAAATAAGGAGCTCCACCAAACATAAATAAGGAGCTCCACCAGACACACCTGAAAACTGGAATTATACAATGGGTTCCTGGTGTTTTCTATAATAATACTTATTTACAATCTCACTACTTCCACATCCAACACCCAGGCCTGGTGATTTCTAGCACAGGCACCAAGCACTGCATTGTGGGTAGGCATTGTCATGTTTTCCACAATGTCCAGAAATACTAAGTATAATGCATGCAGGCAAACAGTGGGACAAGTTGAAGGTGTAGTGAGAGAAAGGTAAATGTGGCCAAAGTACAGGTTCTTTTTAAACCTTGCCAAGCTGTGTATTCAGCCCCTATATGGTCTTTCATTCGTGTGTCTACAGTATAAACCAAAATATGACTGGTAATATTTCATACATGCATTGTCAATTGTGTGTTGAAATACAAAAAATTGTGAAAATGTTGGTAGGTATTTGTTTTTAAAAAGAAACTAGAGAACTGTAGAAAAATGTCAAAATGTAATTTTCTTTTTTTAGTTTGCCTAGCTTCTTTTTTTCGAAATGATGAATACAAATTTCAGTCCAATCTTACTGTTAGTTAAAAACACTTGGCAGCCTTGGCTGGGATTGTCCTTGAAAATGTGGGACAGTTGGCCAGTATGAAGAGAATTATGGGAGTGTGTTCAGGTTCAGCCAGTTCATTCTATGAATTATTGGTAACTCTCCACTGCCCATCTCTGTTCTAGGGCAAGTCTCTTCAGATGTTTTGGATTTCTGTTAAACAGACAGACAGTAAACAGTGCTTTATTCCCTATTGTAAACCTTAATTAAATTGTAATAACATTTGTTCTTTGACTTTTTATTCATAAAATGCATGTTTATGGCAGTTTAATCATAACCACCTCTTATTTTGTTCTTGTTTTTTAACACTGCTTGTGTTGCCAGGTCGAAATCCAGTAACTGTTTGCTGCAGACAAATCCCCAAAGCATCAGCTCTGTCATTATTCCTTCCAAGCTGCCAGGCATGACGTATACAGCAGATGAACAATGTCAAATTCTCTTTGGACCGACGGCATCATTTTGTCAAGACATGCAGGTACAGGGCATCATAAAATGTTTATAAAATCTATTCTATAAACCACATGTTGCTTAATCACTGACTCTGGGGATAATAAATGCACTCTGATAATTTTTTTGTGCTTTTATTGTGTTGTGTTATGTTGGTTAGGGCTTATGGTGTAAGCTAGAACAGACTATTTTCAGAGATTGTTCTTAATATATGTTTAAATGTCCATTATAAAAGGTCAGATTTGGCAAAAAACACATTTAAAGGGAGTTTCCAAACTCTCCATTAGACTGTGGCTTCTCTGTGTATTATTATGGAGGGGTCTCCTACTCCCACACTATACAAAAAATGGTAAAAAGGGGAACTCCAGTTTTGTAGAGCGGGTGGAGGGGAGAAAAGTGAGAGGGTAGAGTGGAAAGGAGAGAGAGGGAGTTGGAGACGTTGTGCAGGTGAGAAAGAGAAGATTATTATTATTATTATTATTATTATTATTATACAGGATTTATA
Organism: Lithobates clamitans; assembly: GCA_037952925.1. Classification (NCBI taxonomy): domain Eukaryota; kingdom Metazoa; phylum Chordata; class Amphibia; order Anura; family Ranidae; genus Lithobates; species Lithobates clamitans. The sequence goes on from JBBGZY010000675.1 coordinate 3,717,603, forward strand.
TAGCGTCAACAGTTTACGCAGCACTTTACAATGTAGCAGGGGGCAGTACAATTACAATACAGTTCAATACAGAAGGAAGATGAAAAGGGATAAAGGAAAAGCCAAGAAGGGAGAAAGATGATTGGATAAAAAGAAGATAAGGTAGAGGTAGAAGAAGACAGGAAAGAGGAGAAAGGAGAACAGTGAAAAAAAAAGGGGGGTGGGTGGGTAAGTTGGAGAGGGGCAAGAGGGAAGGTTGGGAACAGGAAAGAACAAGAAGGGTAAGAGAGAGGGGATTAAAGTCAGAAGCTATTAATTTGTTTTGGACAAGTTCATTAAAATCTGGAAAATGAGAATAAAGCAATACGTAACAATATATATATATATATATATATATATATATATATATATATATATATATATATATATATATATATATATTTTCCCTTTTGCATCATATTATATAGCGTGTGCAACTGCCTTCACTACAAAACATACCATTTACAGATGCTTTGTTAATAATTATGTTGGGACATCTGGTCCTGGTCTGAGATGGCCACCTAACTTCTGAGCTCCGACACCCCGAGGTCCAGCATTTCTCTTAGCAGAGGTAGCCTCCAACAAATATTGGTGAGAACACACCTTAGTGCTTCAGCTACCTAGAGACCAGGAAACCCAGCTAAGTCGGAATATACCAAAGTTATACCATACACAGCTGCAGAAGGAAGTCATGTCCGCCTCGCAGGCCTCCTCCCGGAGATCCCGTTCTCCTAACTGAAGTCCTTTTTGCTCACAAGAAAGAAACACTGCTTCCTCGAACACATGAGCGACAGTAGCCTAAATGATCTCAAGGAAACTGCCTCTGACATAAAGAACACCCTTACGGCAGCTATTTCAGAATTACGGGTGGACATACACATCATTAACTCTAGAGTGGGGGAGGTGGAGAGAACAGCCCGCCATGATGCTTCATTCTGCCAAGTCCAGCAGGTCACAGAATCTCATGCCATTCATCTGCGAGAAATGCAATGCCACCTAGAAGACCTGGACAATCGAGGAAGATGCCACAACTTGAGGATGAGAGGACTCCGGGAAACTGTAGAACACAACCAACTTGACCAAACTACAGTTGCCCTTTTCAATGATCTGCTTGAGAGGCCCAAGACGCTCCAATAGAAATGGAACGCATTCACAGAGCACGAGGCAGGGAAACTGATTCCCCAAGAGATGTGGTGTGCTGCCTGGTCAGCTTTCCTCAAAAATAAGAAATCCTCAGGAAAGCACGCAATAGAGGCTGTTTGATGCACCAGGGCACAGAAGTCAAAATCTATCAGGATCTATCAAATGTTACCAATGTTTAAAGGAGTTGAGACCTCTTTTAGACCTTCTCCGCTCCAGATCCATCAACTATCGATGGAAATTCCTATTCTGCCTCTCTGCAATCAACTAAGGCTGCACAGCAAACCTGAAGGTTCCCGAGGACCTAGAACACATCTACAACACCTTGGATATCCCACTAACCGATCTACCTGATTGGTATAGAGACTTTGGCTTGCTGCCAGTGAGACATGTTACATCCATGGAAGACATTCATTAACGGGTCACCACGGCCCGGGGTGCCGACGCTCCCTCACAACGCACTACCTTCCACCAGCTGCCCAAGGCATACCAAGAAACGACAACTCTACTGCATCCCCGGCTCACCGCAGGGCTCGCCTCTCCGCATAAAGAAGAAACCCTACAACCTCCAGATTGCATGCCACGGATTAAGGTCTGTACTCCTCCTCACCCCCCTGACTCTCTACCACTATGGTGACTGTACCTCCCTCCTCTTGCCCTTCCACAGATAAGCGTACCTTACCCATGCGCTATTCAAGTACCTCTTCTCCCCATGCGTATACCCTCACCACTTGAAAGATCTGATCCCCCATTCTTACAATATCTCACATTAATGAAACAAAACACTTTTACCCACTACAAGCTATCCTGTGCTTCAAAGATGCCCTTCGGACAGATTGCTTTCAGATCCAATCCACATACCACCAGAACTATGCCTCAACTGATATCTTCCTGACACCTCACTTGCTACGAGATAACTCCACGTATCAGCGATCAAGCAGCATACCTTACAATCCCACCTACTAGGTATACCCAAGGTTACTCAGTGCCCTTGATCCCTGGTGAGGGACAGATTCTCCATGTTAACCCCCTGGACATCTCCATCCATAACGAACATCAAACTCTCTGCCTTTAATCTGTCCCAACAAAACTAGTCATTTCCTGAACACTCAAACTGATCACTCAAAATGCCAAGCCCACCAATTGTCCTCATCTCCATACTCCCTTACTCAAAAATGTATAAAAAGACACCCAGGCAGACCAATAATTAGTTGATGCACAGGGTGGTTCAAGGTCAGAACTGTATCCCTATGCTGGGGCCCCTCCTAAATTAACAGGTGTGGTTCCGTAAGGTCATGCATAAACTGAAAAAAATGGGGGTTAAAGATCACCAAGAGACCTTATTAAGGAACACTCTGGACTTACAAAATAATTTTAAAGAAAATGATTAAATAATTGATCCAAAAAACGACCACTAGTGCAAACATGAAAAAATGACAACGTTGTCAAACAACACCTCATACACCACCACACAGTCCACACTGCAATAAGTCTATGGGGATACATGGGCTCTTCCACAGACAGTGGGATAAAAAGGATGAGATTATTCTAATGGTAAATCACTCTATCCACAGAGCCCAATCCTGGAATTACTCCAATCGAAGGGTATAACAATCCACATAGAATGCAGCTGAAACTGAGTGTTCAATAGAACTGCAATGAGGGTATTGCAAGCTGGATGGGGAGATAAGGGCGGGATGGAAATAGGAGTAGCTGGCTGTACCTTGAATGAGGTCTATTGATAAACAGCAGAACCAGTCACAATAGCTGGTGTAAGTTAACACCGACAGGAGATTCACAGCCACATGTCGCTGGGTGAATAAAGACTGGTGAGGATGCAGCACATAAATCGCATATAGAAATCACTGGGCAGCATGTAGCCGCTATTCATCAGTATGCTCACTACCCCTTGTCTCAAGGGGGGGTTGTAGCAAATTCTCATGCTGCGTGTAGTCTATGCTTGCCATTTCCAGTGACGTAGTCCAATAGCCCGGGAGGATTGAAGTCCTGCGAAGCCAGCCTGCTTCCCAATAATTGGGAGGGGCGGAAGGGTGGGTCAGGCAGGATCACCTGAGTTGCGTGGTGACATCACACAGACCGGTTTTGTTCACCTATCAGTGAACTTTTTCAGAGCCAAGAAGTTCACTGATTGGTGAACGAAACCGGTCAGCGTAACACAATTTATTACTTTATCTGTTGACATGCTCTGGTTCAATATTTTTCAGGTTGTTGAGGATCCCGGGGGGAACTAACAGAGGCAGTGTGATTCACAACAATCATTCATATCCACACCTCATTTATCTATATTATATCTATATTTTTTCAAATATAATTATAAATCTCCAGGTCTACCCTATTGCAAAACTTTCTGGAAAAACACTGCCCCAAATCCCTTACCTCTGACACTACAGAAAAACTGGATCTCCCAATAACCACACAAGAATGGGATTTAGCTGTCTAATATTTAAAGCCTGGTAAAAGCCTTGGTCCAGATGGCCTCACAGCCGCTTATTACAAAACCTTCTCCGGTACCCTAATGACTCCCTTTCTAAAGCATTTAACTCTCTTACCACTTCCAACCCACTTACACCAAGCTTATTAGAGGCACAAATCTCTCTACTACAGTGTTTCTCAACTCCAGTCCTCAAGGCGCCCCAACAGGTCATGTTTTCAGGATTTCCCTCAGATGAAACAGCTGTGGTAATTACTAAGGCAGTGAAACTGATCAAATCACCTGTGCGAAATAATGGAAATCCTGAAAACATGACCTGTTGGGGCGCCTTGAGGACTGGAGTTGAGAAACCCTGCTCTACTAAATGTAGACATTAAACTTTCGCAAAAATCTTAGCCAACCACATACTTCCCCTCCTCCCTTCCATTATCGCCCAAGATCAAGTAGGATTTGTCCCTGGTAGGGGGAAAAAGCAATTAACCTATACCACCTTCTGATTTCCTCCAACCAAGCTGGCTTTTCCTGTTCTTACATGTGGAGAAGGAAATTGACATGGTGGCCTGGGATTACATGGAAGTAGTACCCAGCTTTATAGGTCTGGGCAAGCTTCTACTAAGCTTCATCATGTCTCTCTACACAAACCCTGTGGCAAAAGTTTGAGTCAATGGCCTCCTGTCAAATGACGTCTCTATCCACAATGGTAGCAGACAGGGTTTCCCTTTTTCCCCCATCTTATTCGTACTCACCTTAGAACCCTTTTTACATAGCCTAAGAAATAATCCTGATATTCGAGGAGTACACACTCCCAACAAAGAATATAAACTTGCTGATGATATCCTTCTTTTTCTCACAGAACCACATATCTCATTACCAAACCTATTTGTCGAATTTTGCCAATTTAGACTAATCTCCAATCTCAAGATCAATTTCTCCAAATCTTATGCACTAAATATCTCCCTTCCTCACCAATTAGTCACCCATTGTCAAGAGAATTTCCCCTTCCAATGGAAAGAAGATGCAATAACCTACCTAGGCATCCAACTCCCTCATCACTTAAAAAATGTATACCCTAAGAACTATCTACGCATCTTACAAAATCTCACCAATGACTTAAACGTTGGAATAAACCCATCTTTTCCTGGTTTGGTGGAGCAGCTATTCTAAAAATGAATGCCCTCCCCCCATCTTCCTTATATACTACAAGCGGCTCCAATCCACATCCCCACAGCCTGCTTCCGAAACTATAAAATTTCATGCACCAAATTCCTCTGGGAAAACAGAAGACCTATGATTAGCTACTCTCAACTATCTTTGCCCAAACAAAATGGTGGGATAGGCCTACCAGACCTCAGAAATTACTACCGTGCTTGTCACCTTTCTAGGACACTTAATTGGAATATCCATGACAAATTAAAATAATGGGTTGACGTTGAAGCTTCATTCACCCCACTTTCCCTACACTAGCTTCCCTGGATACTGCCGAAGCATATTCCAACTGAACTCCGTAGCCACCCCTTGATCAGACCAACCATTCAATGCTTTTGCATATATGCAAATCCACGTCTCCATCCTCAATATCAAGCTCTTTCACCCCTCTTCGCCTTAACCCTGACTTCCCTTCTGGAATGCACCATAATTTCTTATATGACAGCTGGCCACACAAATATTTCAGCACATCACTTTTTTTCACAAGGTAAACTTTTACCACGTGAAAACCTTCCATCGAACAGGGAAATACCCTCCACCTCCCCTTGGACCTACACTCTACTTTCACATCCCTTTTCTTTAGATAAAAAATTGTCCCCAGACCCCTCTCACCTTTCAAAACTTTATACATAAAGCAAACTCCCCAATGCCACCTAATTTCTACCATGCACACTATTTTATTCAAGGACACCTCACTCAAGGATGGACTAGCATGCAGAGCTTGGGAAAAAGACCTCTCACTTCCCCTGTCTCCAGAGGAATGGGAACAAATCCACATGAACATCCATAAGGGATCTATAAATATATCCACGCAGGAAAATGGCTATTAAACCCAAACCCGATGGTATCTCGCCCCACCCACATTCAAAAATTGTGCCCAGATCTCTCTGACATCTGCTGGAGATGCCAACTTGATCAAGGAGATCTCTTACACATATGATGGAACTGCTCCCCTATCCAAAGTTTCTGGTCTAAAGTACACCATATTATTACTAAAGTGACCACCTATCCACTTGACTTCTCTCCAGCGCAATTCCTTCTGCATCACTCTTCCCTACCAAGGAGCATTTACTCAAAATCTCTAGCCATGCATATGGTGAATGCGGCAAAGCAATGCATACCAGTCCACTGGGGCAGCTCTCACACCCCTTCAATCAAAGAATGGTTAGCAAGAATTACCAAAATAGCAGAAATGATGCGCCTCATTAGCATTGCTTGTGATACGCCTACCAAATTTGTAACCAAATGGGATTGTTGGACTAATTTCCAGACAACTGCAGAGTACAATGACCTAAACACCTCTATAATCTAGTTCAAACTTTACTACTCTAACACTCCAATCCGAACTGCCTCTGGATTAGTTCTGAACACGATTAAATTTATATACCTACCACTACGGATACTATGTAATACCATTAATAGAAGCCAAATTGCCACACCAATCAACCCCTTTATTTTTCCGACCAGAGGGAGAGAGAGATGGATCCCCACTCCCCCTTTTTCCCCTCCCTTCCCCTTTTACCTGCTCCACCCTCCATCTACTCCACCCCTCTTCTATTGGCCTCAACTACCCCCCTTCCCATCCACCATCTACCCCCATCTTATACTTTTTTCTCTTCTCCCTTAGCTCTCCTTAACAGAGACCTACCTCCTGCCCCTACTACAATTCATAACAGATGCAAACTCAACTCACAGTACCCCGATTGATTTCAACAAAACCACAATTACTAATACCCCAGTTGATATAAAATGCTACGCACTCAAAACAATCTCTCAAATTATCTTAATTATAGCCAACCTACAAAATGCAAATATGATCAACCCTAAAATAGAAATGATCTGAAACAATCACTACAACGCACCCCTCAGGCCATATAAGTCACACAAAAATCCCCATTCTCAGACACCACCCCCAACACATTAAACTTCTTGATACTAGCACTCGTCTAACTCTTTGAAAGCATTCACCCAAAACAGGCTCTGACTCCCTAAACATCCTCAAACCCATTCACAATGAGGTACAAATGCCTATTAGGGTACCTACTCAAACCTACTCAAACTCTAACCATACTGTTATGACTCATCTTTACGATTAAATTGTTCTTGTTTTTTTTTACATCAAACTATGTCTTATACCATTTATTTGATATTTTATGTTTCTGTAAGACATTTTATTATGCTTGTTCTCTTATATTCTCAATAAAACCTTATGAAAAAAAAAATTGTGTGAACAAAACATATGAGTGGACAAAAATTAGGTACACCCCATGGAAATTGTTGACTTTTTTAACACATTTGAACAGCACAACATTCTAAATAAACATCTGTATTCAGACATCGCATACAAAGGTGATATACTTAAATCAAACACTCATGGAAAATGCGCCTTTTCACTCATTTATTCAACAAAAATATCAATAGATGTAATAGTGTACTGTCGAAAAAGTAGTTACACCCTGGTCCTCAGAAGCTGCATTGCCTCCTTTAGAAGGAATGACTTTCTGTAGCCAATTAGCTTTATTTCTCACCAGTCTCTAACATTGACGTATTGACTCCTATATGCAAAATTCCTTCAGGTGAAGGATGTTTGTGGCTGCTTTACACGAACTGCTGTTTCAAATCCATAAATAACTTAAGAAAAGAAGTATGAATAACCCTGTAACACGCCTACACAAGAACACAAGAAAAGTGGCTACCTATACAGACTAATTGGCATCAAGGAGTTAATGGTACAAAATTAGCTTTATTGAAAATGTGTAATAATGCACAAATACTAAAATTTAAATAATCCTACATCCATCACCATATAAGAAGAATGACAACGTTGTCACCCACAACACACATAGACATAAACCCCCCTCTACAGGATGTCAGGATGGGGGGCCACAAATACGGTAGATAGGGTCTGAAAGTGGATCAGATGTCTGTGTGTAAAGTGCCTCCCAGGTGCACACAAGTGATAGGCCAACAAGAGCACTTGGACGGTGTGTGTCTGACCAAGACTTGGTCTAAGTATGTGAGGATAGCTGCAAAAAGGGACAAGCTATGCTTAGCTGTTAATGCCTGTGTCAATTCAGAGAGTTAAACAGTGGAGTATGTCCTCACTCCATTAAGTAATTAGCTTCAGTATTGAATTCCCGGCAGTCTCTGTAAAACTGTCTAGGGATGTCTGTACACCCTGCTGGATCTGAAGGATAATTCTGTCCCTAACAAGCAGGAATCAGTGTGGCTTCAATTTGTGCTATACAAACACAACGTATCCAGCTGAACAGGAAAAAAGAGGAACAAATCAGCGCAAATATATATACAAATAGCTGGAAGCAGCTGAACACCAGGGTCAAAAATCAAATCCATGAGAGTAATATGTAGCAGATGGTGCAGCGCTAAAAATTTTTTAATAAATAATGAAAATAGTCCATATGAAGCAGGTAAGCAGCCGATCCAAATCAGTCAGCAGCGGTACCTGCTTCATATGACTCATAAGGGAAAGCGCATTTGACCCTCTATAACGAAAGGGTCTGGTTGCTGAGGTGAGAGGCCATTTCTTATGTTGGTGGAGGGATCACTTTTACCCACAAAGTTTCCAGCATGATGTCACAACACTTATGAATGTTTGAAGTTTATGGACTATTTTCTTTCATTATTTATTAAAATTTTTTTAGCGCTGCACCATCTGCTACATATCCAGCTGAACAGCTGATGTTATGATAAGGTACAGTTAAAACATTGCCGTCAGGGACGCTTCCAACAATCAAACAGCTCACTAAAACTTCTGCAGTTATCTGTGTGCAGGGATACGCCTCACTGCTCTTCAGGAAGATCCCCAGCCCCCAATGTGACAGTTTGCAAACATTTGCAGTCAAGGACAGCCCATGACAGGATAAATACTCGCTGTTCAATCCCCTGCTTCTGTGTAGTCCCGACTGTGTTGGCAGCTCATATAGTAGGTGTAGCTCGCAGGTATTACTGTGATGCAGTCGTCTTCATCATATAACTCATAACTCTTTGCTCCATCAAAGTTGGATCAGTTCCTGGAATTGTGTGGCCCCTACTGACGCCATGAACCCCACGACGTCAACATATTTCACCGATTGGTGTAATTACATCAGCTTCAGCAGGACAAATTTTAAGTTTAAAATCCCTCAAAACATTTCATTGTGATTCAGATCACTAGGCTAGTTTACGACCCTCCTTTTCTTCTTTTTTAACTTTTATTGATTGGCTAGTGTGCTTCTGATCATTATCATGTTGAAATATCCAATGCTGGTTCAACTTCATTATTCCGACAGATGGCCTTACATGCTCTTCAAGCACACTTTTATATGATTCAGAAATTATAGATAACTCGATAACTGCAAGTTTCCTATACCCTGAAGCAGCAAGCCATAACCTCTCCACTACCATGATTTACAGATGATTTGAGTTTCTTCTCCTGAAATGCTGCTCTTGGTTTTCACCAAACATGTCTACTGGTCAAGTGGCTAAACAACTCTATCTTTGATTCATCAGTCAACAGCACATTATTCCATGAGGCCTGGCTTTTGCCTTTAGGTTCGATGGCAATCTTTAATCTTGCTGTAATGTTATTTTTGGAAAGCAAAGGTTTTTTCCCAGACACATCACCCATGCAGGTTAAATTGGTGCAATCTCTTTCTGATTGAAGATGCTTGTATTTCAAACCAACTGACAAGAGAGTTATTTGCAAATCTTGCCAATCTATAACACTTGTAGTTTATTTTTCAGATAATTTGGTACTCTTTTTAAATCCCTTGCCAGTCTTATAGGCATCTACTACCTTCTTTCTGGGGGACTTAGAGAGCTCTTTTGAACTTGGCATGATGACATCACACACATTAATAGCATAGGTTCTATCTGCATGCTCCACAAGGAGGTTCTAACTATTTGCACTGATTCTGGAAAAGCTGATTCTAATTTCATGGATTTGTAGTGGTGGTATATGTAGGAGCGTACTTACATTTTCCATGGCAAAATCTACAATTTTGTTAATTTAGATTATGAGAATGAATAGATCATGTCAATTTTATGTGTTTTTTGTTCAAGTATATCACATCTATCTAGGTGCAATATGTGTATGAAGATCTAATATTTGCTTCCTCAAATATGTTGAAAGAATCAGCAATTGCCATGGGGTATACTTTTTTTTTTTAAATGACTGTATATAAATTATGCATCCTCTACATGGAGCATGCTTAAAAAGATATATATCCTGAAAAATCTACATTTTTATTAAATTTGATTATGAGAATGAATAAATCATGTCATGTTTATGTGTCATTTGTTCAAGTATATCACCTCTATTTGCACGCACATTTTGTTTGATGATATGTTTGCTTGCTTAAACATGTTGAAAGAATTAGCAAAGAATTAGCAATTTCAGTGAGGTGTACTTACTTTTCCAAATGACTGTATATCAATTGTGCATCCTCAACATGGAATATGCTTAAAAGGAGATATAATGTTGTGCAGGTTCCAGATGGACAGCTATAGTATGGTGTGTACTCAGTGAATATAACATAATTTAACCACTTGAACTCTTTAGGATATACCCGTGTATTTTCAGACTGAAGTGGCTGTACCGGTATGAAGGGCTTTTCTGTAAAAGTGGTGAAGAGGCTCTACAGCCACCTGATCACTTCTACAGGGTTTGAAAGGGGGCCTCCATCGCCGCCAGCCACCTTCATTAAAATGTATATTTGCCTAAAAATTTGTGTTTTAAAAATGGCTGAGCAAATATTGTGTAACATATAAAATTGCAACAACCACCATTTTAATCTCCAGGGTTTCTACTTTAAAAAAATATATAATTTTTTCTGGGTTCTTAGTAATTTTTTCAGAAAAAATGCTGCTTTTGACACGTATGTGAGAAGTGTTAGAATTGGCCTGGGGTACAGCAGCTAAAGCTGGGGAGGGGCTGTGGCTCACGACTGCTGCTCTAGACTCAAATAATTGAAATAAATTTATTGAAATAAATATTATCCGGGTGGTTATGGATCCCCTCTATTTATCCCATATATGTATTAACTTGTCTATTCCTATAGTTAGCTAGTCTATTAAAACTCTGATAATGTTACTGTTGATAGCACAATTATATAAGGTTAGCTATGAAAATAAACACACTGCTTAGTAAAACAATGTCTTATTTATTTCCCAAGAAAATGGGAAATGCTAACATAAAAACACTAAAGAAAAATATTACAAAACATATAACAAAGATCATCAATGATACTTATCGTAAGGAAATCCTTTATATATTGTCTCGCCTGCTGGGTTCAAAATGGCAAAAGAGAACCATGAGGCTAATAGAAGCAAGATAGAGATTTTTCCATTCTATGTGTACTTTTAAACTCAATTCATACTCCGTCCAGACCCAACTCCATTGCCAGCCCATCTAATATACCCTTCCTAATATATTATTTTCCTGTCCATCCTGCTGTATTGGCCTCTAGGGGCAGTGTTCGTCCATGGATCATCGCTATGTGACCTGGGTCATCTTCAGTGATAGCTAGACCTTTGATCTTCTGTAGTCATCTTGGCAGCTGTTGTTCTCTTTGAATCTTGCTTGCAGAGTGTTAATCAAGGATTTCAATCTTATCACACCAGTTGGTCTGGAGCCAAGCTTTTGTTCCCATACCCCCTGCCCGGGGCATGAATCGACACCCTGCTGGGTCAACTTTCAACTTCCAACTTAAGTTACCTGGTTATATCAACCAGAAAGAAAACTCCAGAAATATGATATTAAACCATGTTGCCCTCCAACAGTAATGTACAAATATTAGTACTCACAGCTGCCAATAAGATTTTAGTCTGTTAAGTCAGTAGAGAAATTATTTTGATAATTGTGCAACCCACCGGTGCATGGATAGGGTGACAGTGTCTCTATAATCTTAAATATTGAGGAACAGAAGAACCTCTATCGCTAGCCCTGACCTTTTATCAACTGCCAGCACTGACATACACTGACATAAATAAATATGGGAAGCATTAATATTGGGTGTCTCTTTGTTTATCAACAAAGGTATTGATTTCCATGTCAACACTTGTCATGGTGACCACATGGCTTTGTGATCAGGGGAAATCTGTAATTTTGCAGCAAAATCACTCCACTCGTCCCTATTGCATGGTATGCCTGGATATGTGAAAATAGCTAATGAGTTCTAAAAGCATAGTTCCCTGTTGGATTTAATAGAATGCAGGTGTACATTGGATAATTATTGTGGTAGATATTTTGCATGATCTAACCTATTTAGTACACATACCTGCATTTAATGGGTCTTTTGTGGTTTGGTAAATTAACATTTATCTTCAGGACAGTTTTAGGTCAGTGATTAAATGGAATTCAAATGTAACAGGCACTGATAATTGTTATTAATGACCTCCAAAGAATAACTTAGAGGTTCTCTGAGCATATGCAAAGTATGCTCAGCTGTCAACTCTCCATGAACTCCAAGTCAGTATATCTGGTCCGCTGAGTATTTTAATTCTCTTGTAATATTGGTATGAAAATGTAAATGCGATTAGAAAGCAAGGCCATAGCTATGGCAGGTCATGCAGTTGTTACATCACTTTACTGTACAACAGAACACATGTTCCTAATTGGAGTCAAGTCCCAGAGTGCTTTTGAGAGCTGAGGCCTCCCTTGAAAATAGTACTGTAGGGTCCAGTAATTTCTAATTACATTTCTTTAAAGTATGCTAAATAGAGAAATCCATGACTGCATTTCAGCTTGTATATTTGCACTGTGTTATACAGCAGATATGTGTCAAGTCGAGGGCCAGCACTGGGGGCAGGCATGACACTGCTCTGGCACACAACAAGTTACAAGCTACAAATTCAATTTCTCCCCTGCTACATATCTGTAGAAAGAAACTGCTGAATGGACAAGTAGTGATCTTTTTTTCTTGCCTTTTCAAAGCAATTTATTGCTGTTATAGCATACTAAATTAGAAGCAAACTGGAATCTAGTTTGAATGCCTGAACCGCAAATCCACCTAGGGTTATCTGTACCCAGTATCGTGATCCAATTCTATCATGCCCTCCTATTCCTTGTATATTGAACTGTATTGTCATTGTACTGTCCCCTTTTTTAAGTGCTGCATAAACGGTTGGCGCTATATAAATCCTGTATAATAATAATAATCATTGATATTGTAGCATGACCCCCTAAGGTACTGCTTGGAATTACCTGCTCATCTGCACCGCCATGACCTAATGAACATTCCAACCCACCTGACACTATGGGTTCAGATATCTTTGCACCACCTTAAAGTAATAAATCAGACAACTCTGTGCGTTTATGTTCTGATAATGTTTACTGGAACAGTTCAAAGAAGATATTATCACAAAGAGGAGGTAATAGATCTGCAGAGTTTTGGGCAACAGCACCCACAATGCAAAGGAATTCCTCCAAATAGCACAAACCAATATTTGCAGGTAAAACAGTCTAGTATATACACAAGTACAGTGGAATTCTGCTTGAACCTGAAAGGATAAACAAGTTAGATGGTTATACTGACAAACTTCTAAAGGGTGAAACCTAGGCCAGCCTATAAGCCTTTAACCCTAATGAGAGGTCAGACTTAATGGCAATGGTATAAGGACCCTTGTAGCAGTTATGACAGAAATGTCCTCGTTGCAGATCTGATGGTCTTCACCGGCATGTAGGAGCTTTTTAATTGTATCCAATAAGGTGTAATAGCAAGCAATACAGTTTTTTGAAATCGTAATAGCTAAAGGTGTCTATGCACAGTATTCAAGATAAGTTCAGTAAAGTATTCCCAAGGTAAAGGTGTCTGTGCAAAGTGTCCCAGTGAAACTGTGAGAAAGGGATTTGTAAAGGTGGGTGATTGCCCTCTCACCAACGACCAGGCCGATTTGGGACCCTCCGGACAGCAGTTCCTGTAGCGACACACATGCAGCAATTCCGCCGTATCGAAGTCCCAATGCGAAGCTCTGAACACAGGTTGGCGGGCGGCCGAGGCGGTGCTGAATGGATGTCTGACGTGCTAGGCCCCTCACGCCCAGGCTGGAATGTGATGCACCGCGTGGTAGGCCACCACCTCTCTCTCCTTGCACTGAGAGGTCCGTCTTGTGTCAGGAGTCAGGAGGAAGAGACCCCTGGGCAGGGCGTTGGCTTCTTATATAGTTCCTCCCAGCAATCTCACCAATGGCAGCAAAGATCCCTGGGATATGTAGTCCAGGTACGGAGTCATGTGAAGCAATTAACAGTCTGAGGAACTACTCATCCCACAATCCCTTTAGCTTGGCTGACAAACATGATGTCAGTTGATAACACTGGGCACTAAAGGGTTATGCAATGCATAGAAATACCGAAGGAACACTGTACTTTATAATTGTAGTCCACATTGCTACAATATTTTTTTAAGAGAGTCTTATTGTTCTCCCTCCACCACCACCACCTACACACACACATATACCAAAATACACATAAATGTATTCATTTGCTAGAGATTCATGTTTCAATTTTTGATTGCTCACTCGTATCACTAAAGTGACTAGCAATTCATCACTAAGTAGCAAACAATTGCTAAACACATGGAACAAATCGCTTCCTTTAGTTTAAACTACACAAGAATAGATACACAACTACACAAGAATAGATAATCAGCCAAATAATAACATAACTGTAATATAACTGTAATTTGTAGTTTACTTGTAGTTTACTAAACAGGTGGAAAGTTATGCTCAGTAAACACGATACGAAAATCGGGCGACAGATCGTTCGGTTTTTTTTTTGCATGCTAGTCGTATGTTGAATATGAAGAGCTTACTAAAGTTATGAAAATTTTCATGCTTGTCCGATCCAATAATATTGGATGAACTGTCGTGATCGGTTCTGGAAAGCTCTGTACTAACGATCCAATTATCGTACGATCGATTCGAAAGCGGTATTAGTATGATTTTCGGATCGTGTGTTCGGGCCATTAGAAGCAGTAATGCTAAGCAGGTTTTGGATGGCAAGAAGCATGCATATACTGCAGAACAATAAAAAAAAACTGATTATGAAAGCTGCCTAAACATGAACTCTTCACAGCAATGTCTCTGTGGCTCAATCACGGTAATCCGTGGCTGCATAGCATAGTCTCTATAAGACTCTTTAACAACAGAAAGTCTAGCTGAGTATCACGCCATCAGCAAGACAGTTGAGGACATAATCAGTTGCTTGTGATTATCCTCATAAACAGGGTTCTTCCAGTGAAGTCCAGGGTAGCTCTGGTAACATAGGGAAAAAGCTTTGAGGTATCCAAGGCCCAAAATCAAATGGCCACCCTACTGGAATTGGAGTATTCTGTTAGCAATTGGGAAGGAGTTCCCCACAGTAGCTGAGTCTGTCCGAAAATCTGTTATTAGCCTGCTCGCACTCTGGTCCTGATAGGGGAGGGCCTGTCACCTGACTGCAGTTCACTTGCCCAGTTACCTCTGCCTTATTAAGTGTGGCGACTCTGAGTTTCTGAGGGAGGAGAATGGAAAAATGTTTCTTCTCTGGCCATGAACGGGAACTCAGGGTTCTATAAGACTCTTTAACAACTGAAAGTGTAGCTGAGTATCACGCCATCAGCAAAACAGTTGAGGACATAACCAGTTGCTTTTGATTATCCTCATAAACAGGGTTCTCCCAGTGAAGTCCAGGGTAGCTCTGGTAACATAGGGAAACAGCTTTGAGGTATCCAAGGCCCAAAATCAAATGGCCACCCTACTGGAATTGGAGTATTCTGTTAGCAATTGGGAAGGAGTTCCCCACAGTAGCTGAGTCTGTCCGAAAATCTGTTATTAGCCTGCTCGCACTATGGCCATGAACGGGAACTCAGGGAGTTGTGTGAAATGGAGTTAAAGGGGCCTGTGTCAGCATTTGAACATGGTGAGTAAATAGGCACTCTGCTACAATACTACTAATTGTATGTGTAATACAAATAATAATAGTTTCGGGATTTGGGGCAAATTTTAACGCTAATGTGGATTCTATGTTGTAGCTTGCCCAAAAAACAAAAATCTCAATAATTTTTTTTTCTAGTCAGGTAATTACAAAATATTGTATCAGCCACTGTGCAGTCAGATGGTACAGCTACTTCTGTGCATTTTCCCCCCAAGCTAACTTTAATACTATGCTGTGAACAGTTTATGTTGTGAATAAATCTGCATAGCAGGAGAGCAATTACACACACTGTTGAATGGCCCGTTATTGATTTTCAATAGACTGAAACAGTAAAAAAAACTGAGCTGTCAATGCTGGGCTTTCTTTCTAGAAATAGCAAAACATAGGAATTATTGTCTCTCATTTGCTAGCAGTAGATTTCCCCATTTATTTTTTTGTACATCATGCAACATATATTTGTGACTACGTTATAATGCCTACGTTTGAGGGTACCAAAATCTCATTCTTGGAGTCCCCCAAGACAAATGTGGTTTCAGTTGCTAAAATATAATTTTTAAGTGGAGCTGGTCTTTATAAAGTCAATACTATTGGGGAGAGTAATTTGTGGCTTCTTTGGTTTGATTTGTTTATCTGAAGAGAGAAGCAAGTGGTGCAACTATGTGCCTTGTGTAACACATATAATGTCTGTTCCAACAGTTTCCCTCTACAATAACATTTTGTTGGTTTGTTTTGTTTATCTGAAGAGAGAAGCAAGTGGTGCAACTATGTGCCTTGTGTAACACATATAATGTCTGTTCCAACAGTTTCCCTCTACAATAGGGATGAGCTTCAAGTTCGAGTCGAACTCATGTTCTACTCGAACATTGGCTGTTCGCAAGTTCGCCGAACAGCGAACAATTTGGGGTGTTCGCGGCAAATTCGAATGCCGCGGAACACCCTTTAAAAGTCTATGGGAGAAATCAAAAGTGCAAATTTTAAAGGCTTATATGCAAGTTATTGTCATAAAAAGTGTTTGGGGACCTGGGTCCTGCCCCAGGGGACATAAATCAATGCAAAAAAAAGTTTTAAAAACGGACGTTTTTTCAGGAGCAGTGATTTTAATAATGCTTAAAGTCAAACAATAAAAGTGTAATATCCCTTTAAATTTCGTACCTGGGGGGTGTCTATAGTATGCCTGTAAAGGGGCGCATGTTTCCTGTGTTTAGAACAGTCTGACAGCAAAATGACATTTTGAAGAAAAAAACACATTTAAAACTACCCGCGGCTATTGCATTGCCGACAATACACATAGAAGTTCATTGATAAAAACGGCATGGGAATTCCCCACAGGGCAACCCCAAACCAAAATTAAAAAAAAAAAAACGATGTGGGAGTCCCCCTAAATTCCATACAAGGCCCTTCAGGTCTGGTATGGATATTAAGGGGAACCCCAGCCAAAATTTTTAAAAAAAATGACGTGGGGTTCCCCCTAAATTCCATACCAGACCCTTCAGGTCTGGTATGGATTTTAAGGGGAACCCCGCGCCAAAAAAAAACGGCGTGGGGTCCCCCCAAAAATCCATACCAGACCCTTATCCGAGCACGCAACCTGGCAGGCCGCAGGAAAAGAGGGGGGGACGAGAGTGCGGCCCCCCCCCCTCCTGAACCGTACCAGGCCACATGCCCTCAACATTGGGAGGGTGCTTTGGGGTAGCCCCCCAAAACACCTTGTCCCCATGTTGATGAAGACAAGGGCCTCACCACCCGGTGACCCCGCCCCCCTCTGACGCACGGTGACTTGACGGGACTTCCCTGTGACGTCACGGGGAATGCCACAGGGAAGTCCCGTCATGTCTCGTGCGTCAGAGGGGGGCGGGGTCACCGGGTGGCCCCGCCCCCCGTTATTTAAGAACCGTCAGACGAAGAGACGCCGTCACACAGCGGGAGCCTCCCTCCATGCCAGCATGGCTGCGGAGCAGCCCGGAGAAGAAATGAAGAAGGAAGAAGAGATGAAGAAGAAGAAGAAGATGAAGAAGATGAAGAGAAGAGCGGGAGCCTCCCCCCCAATGCCATGGGTGCGGAGCGGCCCGAGGAGAAGAAGATAGAAGACGCCGTGGAGGAGATGCTGTACGAGAACGCCGGAGGAAGAACCAAAAGAGCCAGAAGAACCAGAAGAAGATGAAGGAAGAAAGAAGAAGCATTTAAATAAAGGAATTGTCAAAAACTGTCTCTTGTCATTTTTAACATTTTTGACAGTTTTTTAGTGAAATGGTAGGGGTAAGTACCCCCTTACTATTTCACACAGGGGGGGGGCTGGGATCTGGGGGTTCCTTTGTTAAAGGGGGCTTCCAGATTCCGATAAGCCCCCCGCCTGCAGACCCCCACAACCACCGGCCAGGGTTGTGGGGATGAGGCCCTTGTCTTCATCAACATGGGGACAAGGTGTTTTGGGGGGCTACCCCAAAGCACCCTCCCAATGTTGAGGGCATGTGGCCTGGTACGGTTCAGGAGGGGGGGGGCGCACTCTCGTCCCCCCCTCTTTTCCTGCGGCCTGCCAGGTTGCGTGCTCGGATAAGGGTCTGGTATGGATTTTTGGGGGCACCCCACGCCGTTTTTTTTTTTTTTTTGGCGCGGGGTTCCCCTTAAAATCCATACCAGACCTGAAGGGTCTGGTATGGAATTTAGGGGGAACCCCACATCATTTTTTTTTTTATTTTGGCTGGGGTTCCCCTTAATATCCATACCAGACCTGAAGGGCCTTGTATGGAATTTAGGGGGACTCCCACATCATTTTTTTTTTTTTAATTTTGGTTCGGGGTTGCCCTGTGGGGAATTCCCATGCCGTTTTTATCAATGAACTTCTATGTGTATTGTCGGCAATGCAATAGCCGCGGGTAGTTTTAAATGTGTTTTTTCCTTCAAAATGTCATTTTGCTGTCAGACTGTTCTAAACACGGGAAACATGCGCCCCTTTACAGGCATACTATAGACACCCCCCAGGTACGAAATTTAAAGGGATATTACACTTTTATTGTTTGACTTTAAGCATTATTAAAATCACTGCTCCTGAAAAAACGGCCGTTTTTAAAACTTTTTTTTGCATTGATTCATGTCCCCTGGGGCAGGACCCGGGTCCCCAAACACTTTTAATGACAATAACTTGCATATAAGCCTTTAAAATTAGCACTTTTGATTATTCATGTTCGTGTCCCATAGACTTTAACGGTGTTCGCGTGTTCGAACGAACTTTTTTCCTGTTTGCATGTTCTGGGGGTGTTCGGCTCATCCCTACTCTACAATAACGTTTTGATGGGATGTACATACAGTGCCTTAGGAAAGTATTCATACCCCTTGAAATTTTCCACATTTTGTCATGTTACAACCAAAAACGTGAATGTATTTTATTGGGATTTTATGTGATAGACCAACACAAAGTGGAAGGAAAATAATAAATGGTTTTCACATTTTTTAACAAATAAATATCTGAAAAGTGTGGCGTGCATTTGTATTCAGCCCTAGGGATGAGCTTCGAGTTCGAGTCGAACCCATGTTCGGCTCGAACATCGCATGCTCGACCGTTCGCCAAATTTAGAACATTATGGGGCGTTCGCGCCAAATTCGAGTGGCGCGTCATGGCCTATAAATCACTGCGGCATCGCAGTGCATTGCTGGCTGATGATTGGCCAACCATGCACTATGTCCCGCATGCTTGGCCAATCACAGCGCCGTCTGTACAGAGAGCCGCAATTGGCCAAAGCCAGGGTGGCTCAGGGGGTTTAGTACACGCCCCACACTATATGAGGCTGCCTGCATGGCGGCCTTGTGTAGTGTGTTGTGGTGGTGGTGGAGAGATAGACAGAGAGACAGTGTCATTTGATTTAAGTTAAAGTAGGCAGGCCAGTCAGTTAGCTGCACTTACAGTGTATTGTGTATATATGCATCCTAGGTGTTGTGTGTGTGTGTGTGTATATATATATATATATATATATATATATATATATATATATATACACTGTATTCAGTTTAGCTACTTTTCTCTTCCTACTGACAGGCAGGCAGGTTTTTTTACGGTAATTACAGCTACCTGAAGAAAATTGGTGGTGTCTTCTGATCCTGTTAGTACTGCAGGAAGCTGCAGTATTTACAGTTAGTGTAGTGTGTCCTCTGCACAGTGTGCACCTAAAGATACCTGAAGAAAATTGATGGTGTTCTTCTGATCCTATTAGTACCGCAGGCAGCTGCAGTATTTACAGTTAGTGTAGTACGTCCTCTGCACAGTGTGCACCTAAATCTACCTGAAGAAAATTGGTGGTGTTCTTCTGATCCTATTAGTACTGCAGCCAGCTGCAGTATTTACAGTTAGTGTAGTGCGTCCTCTGCACAGTGTGCACCTAAAGCTACCTGAAGAAAATTGGTGGTGTTCTTCTGATCCTATTAGTACCACAGGCAGCTGCAGTATTTACAGTTAGTGTAGTGCGTCCACTGCACAGTGTGCACCTAAAGCTACCTGAAAAAAATTGGTGGTTTTCTGATCTTATTAATACCGCAGGCAGCTGCAGTATTTACAGTTAGTGTAGTGTGTCCTCTGCACAGTGTGTACTTAAAGCTACCTGAAGAAAATTGGTGATGTTCTTCTGATCCTATTTGTACTGCAGCCAGCTGTAGTATTTACAGTTAGTGTAGTGCGTCCTCTACACAGTGTGCACCTAAAGCTACCTGAAGACAATTGCTGTTATTCTGATCCTATTAATACCACAGGCAGGCAGCTACAGTATTTAAATTTAGTGTACTGTGTCCTCTGCACAGTGTGCACCTAAAGCTACCTGAAGAAAATTGGTGGTGTTCTTCTGATCCTTTTAGTACCACAGGTCGGCAGCTGCAGTATTTACAGTTAGTGTACTGTGTCCTCTGCACAGTGTATACCTAAAGCTACCTGAAGGCAATTGCTGTTGTTCTGATCCTATTAATACCACAGGCAGGCAGCTACAGTATTTACCGTTAGTGTACTATGTCCCCTGCACAGTGTGCACCTAAATCTACCTGAAGAAAATTGGTGGTGTTCTTCTGATCCTATTAGTACCACAGGCAAGCAGTTGCAGTATTTACAGTTAGTGTACTGCATCCTCTGCACAGTGTGCACCTAAAGCTACCTGAAGACAATTGCTGTTGTTCTGATCCTATTAATACCACAGGCAGGCAGCTACAGTATTTACAGTCAGTGTACTGTGTCCTCTGCACAGTGTGCACCTAAAACTACCTGAAGAAAATTGGTGGTGTTCTCATACTAATAATACTACAGGCAGGCAGTTGATTCTGCTAGCTGCAGTATCAGTATATATACACATCACAGCTTTGTGCAACTACATCTCACTGCAGGCCATTAGTATGTATGGAAGGCCAACAAGGAGAAACAGACAGTCACAAGCCAATAAAAGAGGGCAAGCAGGCTCTGTGTCTAGAGGCAACAGTGCGTGGAGATGGTGCATCCTCATCAGCACGTGGCCGTGGGACACGATTGTCCTTTTTTTCAGCAGCTGGTCGTGTTGAGCCGCAACATGTGGAAGACTTGGTAGAGTGGATGACCAAGCCGTCCTCATCCTCCTCATCCTCTCTCACCCAGGCTCAGGGTACTTTGTCTGGCAAAGCAGCTGCCAATGCGGCCTCTTCCCTCGGCTCAATGGCATCAGTTCCCTAGCCCTACCATGTCCTCCTGAGGAGTCCCCCGAACTGTTTGACCACAGTGTTGGGTACATAATCCAGGAGGATACCCAGCATTTTGAAGGCTTCGATGATGGTACCCAGCTGCAGCATACTGTCAGCTTTGCTCCAGTGATGAGGAGGGAGGGGATGATGAGGTCACAGACTCCACGTGGGTGCCTGATAGGAGAGAGGAGGAGGAGGAGGCACAGCGACTGCATCACACCGCAGAGCTCCGCATGTGCAAGGTGCTGCTGTCTCTGCACGTTATTCCAAAAGTTCTTTGGTAGCTCTTTGGTGGGCCTTTTTTGAGACGAGTGCATCAGATCCCACCACTGCTATTTGCAACATATGTCTCAAGCGTATCTCGCGTGGCCAAAACATCACCCGCTTGGGCACCACATGCTTGACCAGACATATGTCGACCTGCCATGCAGTTCATTGGCAAGCGTACCTAAAAGAACCACGCCAAGGAACAAAGCGGACCTCTCCTTGCTCCTCATCAGCTGGGATCTCGAACCCCACTACACCTTCAATCCTCTCTGAAACCTGCACTGAGAGGAATGAAGGTGTAGAATTAGGTGTGTCACAGCCAAGTACTTGCGGGCAATCTGCTATCGGTACATCAACTTCGGATTGTACCAGGCAAATTTCCCTGCCCCAGCTGCTGCACCACCGAAAGAAGTTCACTCCCAGCCATCCACATGCCCAGCGGTTGAATGCTAGCTTGGCCAAATTGCTAGCACTTCAACTGCTGCCTTTTCAGTTTGTAGACTCTTCCCCCTTCCGTGAGTTTGTGGAATGTGCGGTTCCTAAATGCCACTTTTTCTCATGGAAGACGATTCCGGCTCTCTACCAGCATGTGGAAGGCAATGTCTTGGCCTCGCTGGACAGGGCGGTCAGCGGTAAGGTGCATATTACCGCTGACTCATGGTCCAGCAGGCATGGACAGGGACGTTACCTATCTTTCACCGCACACTGGGTGACTCTTCTGGCAGCTGGGAAGGATGCAGGACAGGGTGCAGTAGTGTTGGAGGTTGTTCCGCCACCACGCCTCCAAAATTCTACTAGTGGTGATTCTGCCACACCTCTCTCCTCCACCCCCTCCTCTTCTTCTTCCTCCATGGCCTCTTCCTGTGCTTATTTGTCCTCGAACCATCAGTGCTCTGTAGGCGTTCAAGGGGCTACGCAAGCATGCAGGCAAAAAGATGCCATGTGGTGCTTGAGCTTGTGTGCCTGGGGGACAGGAGCCACACTGGGGCAGAGATTCTGTCAGCTCTGCAGGGGCAGGTTCAGAGGTGGTTGACACCACACCAGCTTAAGCCAGGTATGATGGTTTGCGACAATGGCACCAACCTCCTCTCTGCCCTCTGACAGGGTCAACTGACCCATGTACCCTGTTTGGCTCAAGTCCTTAACTTGGTGGTGCAGTGGTTCTTGGGCAGGTACCCGGGCTTACAGGATGTCCTGAGGCAGGCCAGGAAAGTCTGTGTGCATTTCCGCAGGTCATATAATGCCAGTGCTCAGCTGGCTGACCTCCAAAAGGAATTTAACCTACTCAAGAACCGCCTAATCTGTGACATGCCCACCAGGTGGAACTCAACGTTGGCAATGCTGCAGTGGCTGCACACGCAGCAGAGGGCCACCAATGAGCACCTATGCGACTATGGCACCAGGACAGGGTCAGGGACCTTGTTTTTTTTTCTCCACGCCAGTGGGCTATGATCAGGGATGCATGCACTGTCCTGTCACCATTTGAGGAGGCCACGAGGATGGTGAGCAGTGACAGTGCATGCATCAGTGACACTGTCCCTCTTGTCCACCTGTTGGAGCACACGCTGCATGGAATAATGGACAGGGCACTTAAGGCAGAACAGAGGGAGGAAGAGTAGGACTTCCTTACCTCTCAAGGCCACCTTGATCCAGACAGTGTTCCTGCGTGCCCACTGATCACACAGAAAGAGGACGAGGAGGAGGAGGAGGATTGTGTCAGCATGGAGGTGGAGTCTGGCACTCAGCATCAACAGCAGTCTTCAAGGGGTCATTTACAGTCCGAAGAAACCCATGGACTTGTACTTGGCTGGGAGGAGGTGGCTGCGGATCATGTCATCCTTAGAGACCCAGCGGACTTTGGACCGAATGCCTCAGCAAACCTATGCTGCATGGCCTCACTGATCCTGCAAAGCGTGCTGAAGGATCCTTGTATTCGTGGTATCAAGGGGAGGGATGATTACTGGCTGGCAACCCTCCTTGATTCACATTACAAGGGTAAGGTTGTGGACCTTATCTTGCCGTTGCAGAGGGGGCAGAGGATGAAACATCTACGGGAGGCCTTGCAGAAAGGTTTGTGCAACGCGTTCCCAGAGACTGGGAGGTTACAATTTTCTGGTCATAGAAGGAGCGGTGGAGAAGGTGGCCGTCTGACCGATGCGTTCAGACAATTTTTTAGTCCGCAGCCTCAAGGTCTGATCGGATCCAGCAACCATCGCCAGCATCTGATTCACATGGTGCAAGAC
Organism: Lithobates clamitans; assembly: GCA_037952925.1. Lineage (NCBI taxonomy): Eukaryota > Metazoa > Chordata > Amphibia > Anura > Ranidae > Lithobates > Lithobates clamitans. Next base: position 3,741,523 of record JBBGZY010000675.1, read on the forward strand.
TACCTAATTGCAAGATCAGACTTGGACACCTTTCCCACCTAAAATCCTCTTGGTTACTGGGTCTTGAGGATGGATCACTGGCCAGAGCTTGCACAGTATGCAATTGAGCTACTGACCTGTCCTGCATTCAGTGTTCTTTTGGAACGCACATTCAGTGCTGCTGGAGGCTTTGTAACCGATCACAGGGTGCGCCTGTCCACCGAATCGGTCAATCGGCTGACCTTCATAAAAATTAATCAGTCTTGGATCACCAGCTACCAAGCACCTGATGCTGATGTAACCGATTGATTTTTTTTTAATGTGAGATCCCTTCAAGACTGCCTATGCTGATGCTGAGTGACTATCCTGTTATGCAATCCTCTTCCTCCTCAATTTTCATGCTGGTAGCTTGTAAGAACATTTTTGGCTCTGGGCACTGCCACCAGTGGCGAAGGCCCAATTTTTCTGCCCCTCTTTAACAGGGGCGTGTTATTTACAATTTTTGATGCAATACTTTGCAGCAGGGCTCATTCCTGCCCTCCAACTATAGCATCTGTGAGGAGTTGCAGTGTTGTGGCACCAGTGCCTAAGGCCCAATTTTTCTGCCCCTGTTCAACAGGGACATTTAATTACAATTCTTGATCTAATATTTCACAGCAGGACCCATTCCTGCGCTCACCAAGAGTAACTGTGAGGGCTTACAGTGTTGTGGCAACACCACCACCACCAAAGGCCCAGTTTTTCTGCCCCTGTTCAACAGGTGCATGTAATTACAATTCTTGATATAATATTTCACAGCAGGGCCCGTTCCAGCGCCCACCAAGAGTAACTGTGAGGACTTATAGTGTTGTGGCACCAGCACCACCACCACCAAAGGCCCAATTTTTCTACCACTGTTCAACAATGGCATGTAATTACAATTCTTGATCTAATATTTCACAGCAGGGCCCGTTCCTGCGCCCACCACGAGTAACTGTGAGGGCTTACAGTGTTGTGGCAACATCAACACCTAAGGCCCGAATTTCTGCAGACTATATAGGGCAGGCCCCTACTTTCAAACATCCAACTTACAAACGACTCCTACTTGCAAACGGAAGGAGACAACAGGAAGTGAGATGAAATCTACCCCTAGGAAGGGACATTTAATATGGGAAAAACGTGTCTCCTCTTCACTGATGCTTTATCACCAATCCTTGTTTCACTAAAAACCCCAAATTTTCAAAAAACATTTGTCATTGGGACAGAAAGTGAGGTGAAATCTTCTGAAGAGGTGCACAGGCAGTCAAACTAATGTTACAGGGGTGATAACCCTTCCCTATGTTTTCCAAAAAAGCTTAAAAATAGATTTGTTGGCTGGAGCTACACTTTAAAAATGTACCAGTTTAAAATTACAAACAGATTCTACTTAACAACAAACCTACAGTCCCTGTCTTATTTACACCGCCTGTATACTGCTGTTCAGAGTATATAGGGCCTGGGGGCCCCATGCCTTTCCTTTTTTTAATTTGGGTGCGGGGTTCCTCTTAATATCCATACAAGACCCAAAGGGCCTGGTAATGGACTGGGGGGTACCCATGCCGTTTGTCTCACTGATTTTCATCCATATTGCCGGTACCCAACATTACATTAAAGCCGTAAGCAGTTTTAAAAGACTTGTATTCCTTTAAAAATGTCATTTTGTGCAGGGACTGTTCTAAGCACAGGAAACAAGCGCCACTTTACAGGCATACTATAGACACCCCCCAAGTGCGATATTTAAAGGAATATTTCACGTTTATTTTTTCACTTTAAGCATCATTTAAATTACTGCTCCCGAAAAAACGGTTGTTTTTAACAAAATTTTTTGCATTGATACATGTCCCCTGGGGCAGGACCCTGGTCCCCAAACCCTTTTTAGGACAATAACTTGCATATTAGCCTTTAAAATTAGCACTTTTGATTTCAAACGTTGGAGTCACATAGACTTTAATGGGGTTCTAAAGTTCGCGCAAACTTTCGGTCCGTTTGCAGGTTCTGGAGCGAATTGAACCGGGGGGATGTTTGGCTCATCCCTATTCAGCCCCCTTTACTCTGATCCACATAACTAAAATCTAGTGGAACCAATTGCCTTCAGTCAACCTGATTAGTCACCTGATTAGTAAATAGAGTCCACCTGTGTGTAATTTAATCTCAGTATAGATACAGCTGTTCTGTGACGCCCTCAGAGGTTTGTTAGAGAACCTTAGTGAATGAGCAGCATCATGAAGGCCAAGGAACATGCCAGACAGGTCAGATAAAGTTGTGGAGAAGTTTAAAGCATTGTTAGGTTATAAAAAATTATCTCACGATTTGAACATCTCACGGAGCACTGTTGAATCCATCATCCGAAAATGGAGAGAGTATGGCACAACTGCAACCTACAAAGACATGACCGTCCACCTAACTGCAAGGCCGGGCAAGGAAATCATTAATCAAAGAAGCAGCCAAGAGGCCCATGGTTCTGGAGGAGCTGCAGAGATCCACAGCTCAATTGGGAGAACTATTATGCCGCGTACACACGAGCGGACTTTACGGCGGACTTTGCCCGGCGGACTTTTCGTTGGACTTTGTTTGCTCCTTGCGCCGGACTTAAAAACGAACGGACTTGGCCACACACGGTCACTGCAAAAGTCAGCTGGTTTTGAACGCGGTGACGTATAGCACGTACGACGGGACTAGAAAAAGGAAGTCCAAGCCCCACTCCGGCACCCTTTGGGCTCCTTCTGCTAATCTCGTGTTAGTAGAAGTTTGGTTAGAGACGATTCGCGCTTTTCACACTTCAGCTTATTTCGTTCGTTTTCTGCGGTTCAGTTTGTGCTTGTGAGGTTTGTATCTGCTTTTCAGTGCGTGTTGGTCAGTTCGTAACCTGCCTTGCAGGCCGTTCTGCTCCGCTCGTTCCTGATTTTCAGGTCGTTCTTCATAGGCCTTGCTGTTCTTCAGTGCGTTTGTTATAAGTTTGTTTGTTTGAGCAGCCGACCGTTTTGAAGCCATGTCGAGTGGACGTTCTCGTTCTCGAGTTCGTGCTTTGTGGGGACTTGGTGTTGGGGTTAATACTTTGACCCGAGTCCAGTCCATGAACAGGGCGAGGAGGAGTTCATGGACCAAGAATTGGTTGCGCCAGCGTGACCAGTTCTGTCATATGCCTTTGCTCCGTGAGCTCCGTGAGAATAATCCTGATGATTTCAGGAATTTTCTCAGGATGACGGACCCCATCTTTGAGCGTCTGCTGGCTATGCTGACCCCCTATATCAGCAGGCAGGATACCTGCATGAGGCAAGCCATCAGTGCGGAGCAGAGGCTAGTTGCCACGTTACGTTATTTGGCGACAGGGAGAAGTCTTCAGGACTTAAAGTTCTCGACAGGCATCTCCCCCCAGGCTCTGGGGATCATAATCCCTGAGACCTGTTCTGCTATTATTCAGGTCCTGCAGAAGGAATATATGAAGGTAAGTTTTATCCTTTAACATTACATGATATGTATTAAATGTTTTTTGATGTATTGTAGAACTGTCCTCTTTACCTAATTGCCATGCTTTCAATCTGCTGTGAATGTCCCCTTTATCTTTGTGAATGCCTATTTTAATAATTTATTGCCCTATACATGCCTAATTTATTTCATTAACCTCCCCACCATGCAATGCTGGGTGCATTTTTATCTCTAGACTATAGTCCATTGATCAATGTATATTGTCTGCTCCATTGTCTTGTTTGTCCCTCCCCCACCCCACTAATGTTTCAGCCAGTCAGGTGTGTTTGTTAACCTAATTAGAACCCCTCCCCCACCCCACTAATGTTTCCGCCAGTCAGGTGTGTTTGTTAACCTAATTAGAACCCCTCCCCCACCCCACTAATGTTTCAGCCAGTCAGGTGTGTTTGTTAACCTAATTAGAACCCCTCCCCCACCCCACTAATGTTTCAGCCAGTCAGGTGTGTTTGTTAACCTAATTAGAACCCCTCCCCCACCCCACTAATGTTTCAGCCAGTCAGGTGTGTTTGTTAACCTAATTAGAACCCCTCCCCCACCCCACTAATGTTTCAGCCAGTCAGGTGTGTTTGTTAACCTAATTAGAACCCCTCCCCCACATTCAAATGTATCAATGGGCCATCATAGGGGGTGATTAATCTTAATAAGTGTGCCTTATGTTTTTCAACATTTCAATTACAAACACACATATTCATAATATTTGACTGCTGTTGTTTACTAATGTTTTGGTGTAATCTGAAATAAAATTTTTGTTATTAAAGTCCTTATCTTTTTTTTTTGCACTCCACAGTTTCCTACAAGTCCACAGGAATGGCAGACTGTGGCCTCCCAGTTCGCTGACCGTTGGGACTTTCCCAACTGTGTCGGGGCGATTGACGGGAAACATGTCCGGATTGTGCCACCACCGCATTCGGGGTCTTATTTCTTTAACTACAAGGGGTTCCATAGTGTAGTTTTGATGGCGGTGGTCTCGGCACATTTGGAGTTTATGTTTGTGGATGTGGGGAAGAACGGCCGGATGTCTGATGGAGGAGTCTTTGCACAGACCGAGCTGTGCCATCGTCTCCAGACCGGTGGCCTGGAATTGCCACCTGATGACGATAATGTGGATGGACTCCCCTCAGTTTTTATTGCTGATGAAGCATTTGCTCTCTGTGAGAACTTGATGAGGCCGTTCCCCCAAAGGACACTCACCCCTGAGAGGAGGGTATTTAATTATCGGCTGGCCAGAGCAAGAAGGGTTGTGGAGAATGCCTTTGGTATTCTGGCCAGCCGGTTCCGTATCTTCCTTACGGCTATTAATTTGGCGGACTATAAAATCAACCACGTCATCCTTGCTTGCTGCATCTTGCATAACTTTTTAAGGAGACATTCAGCTACATATCTATCCTCTGTTGGGCCTGAGCCCAGACTGGAAGAGTCTAGTAGCACTTTCACAGGCCTAGAAATTGGGCGTATTGGCTTGGCCCCCCGAACCGCACGTCAAGTGCGTGACCGTTATGTCAATTATTTTAATGGTCGGGGGGCCATTGCTATTCAGCAACAGCTGTAAGTTTAGATCAAAAATAAAAAAGAAAATTGGTTTATCTAAATATCTTGTTTTTATTGTTGTTTACCTTTAAGTTATGTCTGTCTCCTAGTGCACTTGTAGTAGTGTCAAGTGCGTTTCGCTTTAGTTAATCAGGCCCACAAAAACAACCCCTAAATTTTGACTTCAAGAAACAGCCACACACATTGTATAGGGTAAAAAATTTTACTTGGTGCACATTGAAAGGTGCATTTTTTACCATATGTTTTATTTTTTTTTTTTTTTCATTTTTTTTCAAAAATATTTTACGTTGTGTAAAAAAATACTATTTTAGTAAATTATTCAAGCCATTTTTTCTCAAAAATATAGACCTTTATCTAACAAGATTTACATACACAACAGTGTTTTTAGAAACAAAAATTAGAATATAAATGAACTTACAAAGTTCAACAATATTTCGAGAACGGTGCATGTAATGTCACCCTTGGAAATTGTTCATTTATAAGATGCTCAAAATTGAGCTTTAAGAAAGGGTCAAGTCAACATGTGCTATCACCTATCATGGGAGAGCAATGTACGTGTTTTGTGTGTGCAATCCCATTTTTGGTTCCTCTCACCACCAAAGAATTTTCAGGATGAAGGGTTTGCAAACACAAAACAAGTACATTGCTAACCCATGATGGAAGATAGCACATGATGACACACCGTGTGCATCACACATTTTAAATTTGGGTATACCCCCAAAATATTCAAAAAATTTTTGATAACAAAATAACTTCACAAGGAAATGAAGAACATGATTGATGTTTTTAGGCCAAACGTGATTATATTCGGCCCAAAACATCAATCATGTTCTTCATTTCCTGTTGCATGGAGTCCAGGCGAAGTTTCATGCTGTGAATTTGTTCACGCATTTGATCTATGTGGCCATTCCACAGCATAATCTGGCCAATTAATCTTTGTGCACTGTCTGTGGTGAAGTGCTCTGCCGCTTGGCCTTCCACAACCAGAAACTCACCTAAAACGAGTGAATAAAAACAAGGTTTACAATATGCACGCCAAAATACAGTAAAACTGAAGCTGGGGTGTCAGTCACTCACTTGGTGGGCTTGAAACCTCGCACACTTCCTCCACCTCTCCTTCCTCAAGGTCGTCGGGTGGGCGTGGTCTTGGGCTGGGGCTTGGGGTAGGTTCGGCCTCAGGCTGGTGACTTGGGGGGGTCCTGAGATCCTTGGACTGTTGTCTGAGTCTTTTCTCCCCTATGAGATTAGAAAAAAAGGTATAGTTAAAAAACACTGATCTTTTATGTTTTAATAAATAAAGTAGAACGTTGTTTAATATTTTTGGGAAATTTTCACAGATGCTGACACCTCAATGATCTCCTATGTGTATTACCCCTCAAAAATTTCGTTATGGTCACATAGTACACTAGAAAATGCATTTCCTTCGCAAAATGCGTGGGAATGCTGAATAGCTACATGGCTAAAATGACCGCCATCAAAACTGCCCCATCATATTCCTATATTATAAATCAGTACATGGTGTGTCTGTCCCCTCCCCCTGGGCTCTGTAATCAGAGCTGAGATGCTCCAGCCACCTCCCCCCTGTGTATAACAGAAGCTTGGGTAACCATGGCAACAAAACAAACACAGTACACTCTGATTAATGTCTAAAATGTCACGAAATGACCTCTAAACAAAAAGGTTTTTCTCCAAAATTAAAAAAAATATCAAACAGAAAGGATATAGCCAGATAGATGAATATTTAGTGAACATTGTAAAGTTTGTTTGGTGTCTCTAGGTGAAAGTATGAAGGACCGGAAACTTTTGGGAGCGGAAGAAGAATTTGAGGATTTCAAGCATGCTCCCATTGAATTCAATGTTGAAAAAAGTGAATAAAAAATTATTATTTAAGAAAGTATAAATGTTATTAACAAATTTGAAAATGACCACACATCAGCTAAAAGAGACGAACATTTTAATAGTTGAATGGTTTTAATAGCTGAAAGTATGCAGAAGTTACGCAGAGCCAAAAAACGTACGGAAGAAAAGTCTAAGTAAATTTATACACAAATAAAATCGAAGAACAATAGTGGGACTGCTAAATCATTCCCACTAACTATAGTGCTCGTGAGTCCAGATGTGGAAACAGCTGCTGTGTCCTGTCCCTACATTACACTGAATCATTTTGGATGAAGCATTATATTTTCAAACACATCTACACCACATCAACTCATTGTGGGAATTCGCAAAATTATCAAGCCATAAATGTATATCCAACCCTGTACCATCGTATTTGGCGAAAAAATAACGTCACTTTCTAAAGTATCCGATCTATTCCAAAGAACGGTATTTACGAACGATGCTGAAAAACCGCCAAAAATAAGGATCAGCATGCAAGTTCTGTATCTCAATAGTAAAACACAAGTACTTACTTTTTTTCAGCAGCTTCTTTATTCGCCAATATTGCTCTGGCTCACGACTTTTTATGTCAGACCACCGCTTCCGCAATTGTTCTTTCGAACGTTTTGTCCCAAATTTCTCTTCCAGAGCGGTGACAACTGAGGACATTATTTTGTCCTTTCTCAGATTGGGTCGTGTGTACGGTCCTTTTTTGCCATCGTAGTCCTCCCTTCTTAATATGGACACCATCTCCACCATCTCTCCAAAAGCCATGTTGGTGGCCTTATATCTCCTCCGGGATGTGGATGTTTGGGGCTCCGGGCTTTCCTCCGCGCTACTTGCACTTAATCGCTCCGCCATCTTTTGCTATCTACTCCCACTGCGCAACGAAGAGTGAAGGGGCGGGGCCAAATCGTACTTACGAACGTCAGGGGCGGGCGACGCAGGCGGAGCATGACACATGCGCAGTGTATATAAAGCTAGTACGATGGCCTATGTATGTCCGTGCGGAAGTAGCGAGCGGAACAAACGAAGGTAAGATTAAAGTGTGTGTGTGTGTGTTTGTGTGTGTCCCCGTGTGTGTCCCCTAGATTACAACACAAACTAATCCTGAGATTTGGGACTGACATTTAAGTTTTGATCTTGTGTCTTGTCTTGCAGAAATAATGAATCCCTTTAAAGAGGAAGAGTTTTTGACACATTTCATTGATCTCTATGAGCAGAAGAAAAACCTCTGGGAGGTCAAACACCACCAATATTATAATCGTGATGTTAGGAAGGCAACACTGGGCACACTTTTAGAGTTTGTGAAGACTCGACTCCCCCAGGCAGACCTCAAGTTTGTGGACAGGAAAATAGGTATCTTGCGTAATATGTATAAGCGGGAACACAGAAAAATCCAGGAGTCGCTGAGATCCGGGGCAGCAGCTGACCAAGTTTATGTACCCAAGTTGTGGTATTACCACAAACTGCAATTCCTGGATGAGCAGACCGAAGCCAGGCAATCCCTTTCCACCCTTCCCTCCAGCCTTCCCTCCAGCCTTCCCTCCAGCCTTCCCTCCAGCCTTCCATCCACCTCCACCCCAGCTGAGGAGTCCCAGGATGAACTGGGCCTTTTCACCATAGATGAAGTGGATGCGCCCAGCTTCAGCCAGGTATACTTTTTTGGAACATTTTGGGATTGTGTAAATGTTATCAATGATGTTAAGGTGTTAATTTTGAAAGTGCTTCATCAAAAATCACTTCTGCACAAAGAGTAATATGTAGACATATCACTAGACAGTAGTGGCCAAATATATACGTAACTTCTGATCTTGTTGATCATCTGAAATAATGGTGTGGTCAAATAGATAGCCTTTACTATTTTGGGTAATTATCTTTGAAAGTTAGGAGCTGAAAATTGTGTGTGATTGCATAACAGAAAATTACAACTATGTCCCTTTTTTTTACACAGGATGACCTCAGCCAGGAGGAGGCCTTGCCCAGTGGGAGAGAGGAGGAGGCCTTGCCCAGTGGGAGAGAGGAGGAGGCTGTGGCTGGGCCAAGTAGAAGCCGCACAGAGTGTCAGGTGCCTCCCCTCCGCATTCTCCACCAAAGGCCCAGGAGGATGACTGCAACAGAGCAGGAATCCCTAGAGCTCATACGGGAAGCAAGCCGGATCCTGAGTAAACCTCCCAATGTAGAGGAGGCGTATGGCACCTATCTAGCCGGCAGATTACAGGAGTTGGAAAAGGGCCAACGCCTCCTCTGTGAGGGTCTATTTTTCCAGGCTTACCAGAAGGGCTTGAGAGGGGAGCTTACTGCTAACACATATATAGCAGATGAAGCCACTCCTACTCCTCCTCCTCCTCCTCCTCCTGCCCCAAGTACACCACCAGAGGCACAACCTCCGAGGAAGGCTGCAGAGAAGCGTGGAGGGAAGGCTGCAGAGAAGCGTGGAGGAAAGGCTACACGGAAGAGTCGAAAGTGATTGCCTGGTTTCTGTCTGTTCTGACTGTGCTCCCTGTGCTCCCTATAGTCGCAAGATACCTATTTTCTTGTCCTGAAACTTGATGTGTGTCCTGGGGGACGAAAGGCTTCCCAGATTCTAAAAGTGTGTCCAGTGTTGCCTTCCTAATTTTTGTGTTTATTAAAAAAATACTTTTGTGTTTACCTTACATTCTTGCCTATGTGTTTGGATTAAAAGACGCCATTTTGTTTGGGAGTAGGCAGGTACAGGTCGAAAAGACTATGGGGTTGATTTTAGAAAAGCAAATAGTCTGTGCACTTTGCAGAGGGCAGTTGCCCTCTGCAAGTGCAATTGCTCCAGAGCATCAGAAATTAGTTAAAAGCTTGACTTTGCAAAGAGTACCCAATCCTGTGCAAGTAAAACCAAAAAAATAACCTTTTTGCTTGCACATGATTGGATGATGGAAGTCAGCAGAGCTGCTTCACATTTAATAAAGCTTGGGAGCAACTGCTCTTGCAGAGGGCAAATGCAATTTCAAAAATGCACAGCCTTTTTACCTTTAGGAAAGCAACCCCTATGTGTGTTTTTGTCAAATAAAAAGAATGTATTTTGATTTTACATGATTTTAGGAATCAATCAGCAGAGCTTCCCCGAATTTAAGCTCTTGCCCTCAGTTTTTATGCGACTGCACTTCCAACAAGTGCACTTGGTGTGCAATTTCTCAAGTGAACGTTTCACTTGATATTCTTAAATGATTTAAGCCTTTTGTCAAAAACAAGCTCTGGGGAAGCTCTGCTGATTTTTTCCGAAAAACATGTCAAAAATAAATTAATTGTTTTGGTTTGGGCTTCCTTGCATGTGCCCCTCGGATCCACAGCGAACACACTTCAAAATGCTCTTTATGTGGAATTATATGTATAATTAGCAATTGGAGTGAAAAATGATTTTGCATTTGTTAAATACACCCCCCTATGTCTAATGAACAAGGGACAACAACCTCATTAAGGTTCTTTAAAACAACACAAAATATGAATGTTAATTGTGGTAACTTGAAAATACACACCAAAAATGTGGTTAGCATTTAACACACATTGTAAAATAGCTAAAGTGTTGAAATAAAAAAAAAACAAAAAAAAAAAAAAAATATTTTACAATTAAAAATTTATGGAGATCTGGCTGTTACAAAATATTATATTAGTCATGGCAGGAGGATAAATCACGAAGAAAGAAGTTTGTGAGAACTCTGTGTGAATATAAAGCAGAAAAACAACTTCATTCCTCTCGCATTATCAATCCTAAAAAAAGGCTGTATTAAAAGACGACAGAAGAGGAATGTGCTAGCTTCAAGACGAAGGCTAGTTTTACCAGACCGAGCGCTTCCGTCTTGTAATTGCTTCAGAGCATGCGTCAGTTTGAGTTCGTCGGACTAGCACACAGACGATCGGTTTGTCCGCTAGAAAGAAGAGTCCGTCGGATAAATTTTAAACAAGTTTCAAATCTAATTCCGTCCAACTTTTTAGAAAACAAAGTCCGCTGGAGCCCACACACATCGAATTGTCCGACGAAATCCAGTCCGCCGGGCAAAGTCCGCCGTAAAGTCCGCTCGTGTGTACGCGGCATTAGTTGTGCATTCCACAAATCTGGCCTTTATGGAAGAGTGGCAAGAAGAAAAGCATTAATGAAATAAAGCCATAAGAAGTCTTGTTTGCAGTTTGCGAGAAGCCATGTGGGGGACACAGCAAACATGTGGAAGAAAGTGCTCTGGTCAGATGAGACCAAAATTGAACTTTTTGGCCTAAAAGCAAAACGCTATGTGTGGCGGAAAACTAACACTGTGCATCACCCTTAACACACCATCCTCACTGTGAAACATGGTGGTGGCAGCATCATGTGTGTTTAGGGATGCTTTTCTTCAGCAGGGACAGGGAAGCTGGTCAGAGTTACATAGTAGGTGAGGTTGAAAAAAGACACAAGTCCATCAAGTCCAACCTATGTGTGTGATTATATATCGGTATTACCTTGTATATCCCTGTATGTTGTGGTCGTTCAGGTGCTTATCTAATAGTTTCTTGAAACTATCGATGCTCCCTGCTGAGACCACCACCTGTGGAAGGGAATGCCACATCCTTGCCGCTCTTACAGTAAAGAACCCTCTATGTAGTTTAAGGTTAAACCTCCTTTCTTCTAATTTTAATGAGTGGCCACGAGTCTTGTTAAACTCCCTTCCGCAAAAAAGTTTTATCCCTATTGTGGGGTCACAAGTATGGTATTTGTAAATTGAAATCATATCCCCTCTCAAGCGTCTCTTCTCCAGAGAGAATAAGTTCAGTGCTCGCAACTTTTCCTCACAACTAATATCCTCCAGACCCTTTATTAGCTTTGTTGCCCTTCTTTGTACTCGCTCCATTTCCAGTACATCCTTCCTGAGGACTGGTACCCAGAACTGGACAGCATATTCTAGGGAGACCGGACCAGAGTCTTGTAGAGTGGGAGAATTATCGTTTTATCTCTGGAATTAATCCTCTTTTTAAGGCATGCCAATATTCTGTTTGCTTTGTTAGCAGCAGCTTGGCATTGCATGCCATTGCTGAGCCTATCATCTACTAGGACCCCCTGGTCCTTTTCCATCCTAGATTCCCATCCTAGTTGATGGGAAGATAGATGGAGCCAAATACAGGGCAAGCTTAGAAGAAAACCTGTTAGTCTGCAAAAGGCTTGAGACTGGGGCGGAGGTTCACCTTCCAGCAGGACAAAAACCCTAAACATACAGCCAGAGCTACAATGCAATGGTTTAAATCAAAGCATATTCATGTGTTAGAAAGGCCCAGTCAAAGTCCAGACCTAAATCCAATTGAGAATCTGTGGCAAGACTTTAAAATTACTGTTCACAGATGCTCTTCATCCAATCTGACAGAGTTTGAGCTATTTTGCAAAGAAGAATGGGGGAAAATGTTACTCTCTAGATGTGCAAAGTTGGTAGAGACATTCCCAAAAAGACTTGTAGCTGTAATTGCAGTGAAAGGCAGTTCTACAAAGTATTACCTGAGGGGGGCTGAATACTAAATACAGATATTTATTTGTAAAAAATATTGAAAATCATTTATAATTTTCCTTCCACTTCACAATTATGTGCTACTTTGTGTTGGTATATCACATACAATCCCAATAAAATACATTTATGTTTTTGGTTGTAACATGACAAAATGTGGACAATTTCAAGGGGTATGAATACTTTTTCAAGGCACTGTAAAGACAGCTCAGGAGCAGAGCAAATATGTTGTCTCATATTCACACGGGAGAACCTTGAAAATTGTGGAAGTAATGCATAAAAAAGAAGCTGGGGGTGTATCATTCGAACAGGGTCAGAGCATATTACAAGTATTGTTTCCTTATTTGACTTACCACCTAGCCCATACAAAATAGTTTCTGGACTGATGACAGTGATCTGGCATACTCTACCTTCCAGAACTTTTTATAAGCAGTGAGGGAAAAAAAGAAAGGGATCACACTTTTCTTGAGTTAAGCAGACAGCTGGGATAGATAAAGTAAAAGGAAAAAAAGACAGATATGGAGACATTGTAAGTGAGCATCGGGTGTAATGTTGTAAATACACTTCTGAAGTCGCCTATGCTCTGAAAGAAAACTTTATGGCTCCAGGTTGAAAACAGCTTCAGAATGTTGTCAAGACTGTCCATAATATCTAAACTGTCCAAATGTCTGTGATTATTCTGTGATACACGCAGACTTATTTCATACAGATGTGTTGACTGCAGTGTAGAAAAAAGTAACATCTGGTTTCAAATAATTTCTTAGCACAAGGATATTTTTTAAAGTGCTAACTTGGAACATATTTAAAAGAACAACATCTGTTAATTCAAAGCAATAATCAGATTTGTATAAACTACAACCCCTATCAACAAAAAATCTACTTCCAGGTTCTTTGCATAATTAAATGCTAATTGCATATTTTAAATCATTCAACTACAAATTTAATTTATGCATGAAACAACTCATTATAATTTTAATGTAGTCTTTTTTTTTTTGTGTTTGTAGTACAGGTTGAACTTTTCAATTTCAGCACCCTCAGGACATGGACTTTGCTGAACTAGATAATTTTCTGGATCAGTAGATGTGCTGGGATGCAGAATTCCAGACATTGGGACCACAGCCAAATTAAGACATTTTCTGAATCATGAGTGGTTCCATATCAATTACAAAGTTTATACAATGATTTAATTCTTGGGTACAGATAAATTAATTCATTCTAGTCTCATTTATATTAGCAGATTCATATTTCGATTATATGAATGAAACATTAAAATAAAATTGACAAATAAATAAAGGTAACATTTTCCATTTATCTGGAATATTTTATGAACATTTGATTCTATTACCCAATTAGCATCTAGGGTTATAGAATGCTTAGGTTCAGTTTATACTAATATTAGTTTTAAAATTGTGGAATAAAATAGTGTTGTTCAAAGCAATCAGATTCCATTTTTTCTGAACCCCCCCCCCCCCCCAAACAAACATTCCTGCTTTTTACTTAAAGTGAAACTTAACACAAAAGGGAAAGTTCTGCTCTTCCTCCTCCTCCTCCCTCCTCTTCAACTTTTGGCACATTATTTTTTTAGGAGGAGAAGGTACCTAGTTTTTTTTAGACAAACCAAAAAAAGGGGAAAAAGCGCTGTTCCAAAGCTATTTGCAGCCACCTCTTGCCTCTGTAAGCCCTTGTCCATCTAATAAACTCTTATGCTTTTAGCAAGGAATGGCATCATAATTATTACTTTTCTGTGGAACAGCGCTTTTTTCCCTATTGGTTTGTCTATGTTGAGCTCATTGGTTATGAGTATTGGGTTAGCAGTGACCTCAGATTATACATGTTGGACTAGTGGCTCATACGCCTGGACCTCTGTGCATCTACTGAGTTTTTTTGACAGGCAGGTACCTAGTTTTGAAAGGCGATGCGAGTAGAAGTTCATTTACCGTTGGCTGCAATCTTCTAGGACACATCACAGGTCCCAGGAAGCTGCGGGACCATTCACAGGGTGCAGCGCGGCTTGCACACGTGCAGTGGGTACCCGGCTGTGACGCTGCAAAGAGTCACAGCTGGCTTTCCACAGTTAATATGCAGGAGCTGGGGACCTGAAAACCAGCAAACAACCAGCCCAGTTGAGGATGGCACTGGTACCTGGACAGTTGTGTGTCTGTTTATTAAAAGTAAGCAGCTACAGCTGATTTAAATTTTTACTGATTTAGTAGCTGCTGATTTAAAATTTTTGGAAACCTGGCTGAAGACCCTCTTAAAGATAAAAATAGCTTAGTTATATCTATTGTTACACATTTTCAGTTATGGGGAAAAATTGGGAAAAAAAATATATATACAGGGATCAAGCTTCTAGCTCACCTCACATCAGGAATCGGCTGCAATCATAATAACCTATCTTCCTAAATGTCTATATTTATTCTATTTACTCCAGAATCAAATTTTACAATTTATTCTGGGACAATGCAAACCCAGATTCCTCAATCATACAGTTTTTTTCAAAAAGACAATTGATGGATTGGGTATCCCTAATCTCCCAGGAAGCTACCATGCAGTTCAATTGGCTCAGCTTACTAAGTATGGAAACATGGAAACACTTCTTTGGGTCTCTTTATATGAGATTGACTGTTATTAGGTTAGATTAACCCCATCATGCCATTCTCTTAAAGTTAGGGATGAAATAAAAATACTTTGGTTGCCTTTTGTTCCCATACCTACCCCTCCTATCTATAATTAAAAACACATTCTTTCAGGAAGTTACCAGCTTACTAGATTTCCGGTAGGATTAGTAGGGTTTTTTTTTGTTTTTTTTTTGGAAAAGTTAGCAAATGGGAAAAGTTCATTTTTAAGGTTTGCATACACTTGAAGCACTGTTTCAATGTATACTGATTGTTTATTTTTGCCTCCTAAAATTGCTTTGATGAAATAGCAGTAGGCAGTGTCACACTTTCAAAAAAAAATCAGCCCTGCCATGTAAAATTTAGCAGCATATATGAATTATGCCCCGTACACACGGTCGGATTTTCCGACGAAAAATGTGCGATCGGAGCGACTGTGTGTGGGCTCCATCGGACATTTTCCATCGGATTTTCCGACAAACAAAGTTTGAGAGCAGGCTATAAAATTTTCCGACAACAAAATACGATTGCGTCAATTCCGACCGTGTGTGGACAATTCCGACGCACAAAGTGCCACGCATGCTCAGAAGAAATTCCGAGACGGAACAGCTCGGTCTGGTAAAATTAGCGTTCGGAATGAATACAGCACTTTCGTCACGCTGCAATGTTTTAAATTGTTTAATACAGCGCACTCTCTTCTTCTTTATAATGTGAGAAGAATGAAGTAGTTTTGCTGCTCATATTCACACAGACTTCTCACAAACGTCTTTCTTTATTATTTATCGTGATTCCCTCAATATAATTTCATTTGTCACATCTGACCAAATTTCTTTTTTGTTGTTTTATTTTTGTTTTGTATTTTTTTCAAGGCTGATGTATTTTTTTTGTTTTTTTGGGTTTTACTCCATAATATTTTTGTGTGTGTTTTGTGTGTCAAGTTACCACAATACCATTATTATCTTGTATTATTTAATCTCAAGGAGGTTGCTTGGTGTTGGTGTCTCTTGTTAATTTCACATTGTAGTTTACTAATGTACCTGCCTCCTCACAAACAAACTGTCCTTTTTGAAGGAAAGCACACATAGGCGAGTATAATTGAACCAAAAATTCCTTTATTAAGGGCTCAGAACCAAACAAAGAGGGAGGCAACGCTGGAGAAACATCCGAAATTGGCAAAGCCTTTGGCCCCCAGGGCACACATCAATTATTTTACTGCAAAATTGGTGGCCTGAGGAGTCCATATCTAAAGGAGTGCAGTCTGGTCCAGAGGTCCCAGAGATCCTGAAAGCAGCAGATGACATGTATGGTCCCAGGCTGTGGTCATAAAAGAGGCTGCATCTTTTGCCAGACCAGACTGAACCAAGGGCCATCAATCTCTGGTCTTCCTTCCAGGCTTCCTTCCACGCTGTGGCTGTGGTGGTGTAGTTGTGGCAGGAGGAGGAGGAGGATGGTCCAACTCAATCACGTCGGTATTGGGTGTGATTTCGCCACTCACCCCCTTAGTTAGGACTTTATAAAGAAGTTTCTCACACATGAGGCGTTGACCCTCCTGCATGCCCTTCAGTTTGGTGGCAGCCATGCAGGCAAAGGCCTCTTCAGGAGTGGGTAAGGCTCTGAGGGATGCAGAAACCTCATGAATGAGCCTGAGAGCTGAATCCTGCAGGTGACTCCCCTTCCTGGGTCTTTTGTTTGGAAGGCGGAGGGGAGGAACCTGCGATTCTGTCAGGCTCCTACTGGGCCCAGGCTTCTCCTGGCTGCCACTTAGCCCCACCTCCTCCTGGCTGCCACATTCCACAGCCTCCTCCTGTGTGCCACATTCCAGAGCCTCGTCCTGGCTGAGGTCTTCCTGTGTAGTTTTAATTTTTTAGTCATCAATCACACACAATTTTCACCTCATGACTGTTGCAAATTGAATGTTAACAAATATAACACACTATCCTTCTGAGCCCAGCATTTTTCATTCTTGTCCCAATTATTTTTGCCCACTACTGTCTATTGATATGTAAAAAACTGTATTAAATCAGCAATTAGTGATCAATAATAACATCTAGTAAACATCATTTATTTATTGACCAGAAATCTGTAGAAGAATGCTATACCTGGCTCAAGCTGGGCTCCTCCACTTCTTCCTGGCTGGAAGTCCCAGGTTGGACATCGGAAGCCTCAGCTGGGGTGGAAGATAGGGTGGAAGGGAGAATGGAAGGAAGGATTGAGAGTGATTCCCTGACTACAGTCTGGTCTGACAGAAATCACAGTCTCTCATAGTACCACAGCCTGGGGACATAAACATCATCTGCTGCAGCTCCGGATCTCTGGGAATCCGTGACCTTCTTGCGCTCCCTTAGATAAGTGCTCCTCAGGCCACCAATTTTGGCTTTTAAATAGGGGATGTTTTCTGTGGGGACCACCGGCTTCACTAACTCCAGCAGTTTCTCCAGCACTGCCTGGCTCTTTTGTTTATGATTATAATGCGGCTGTTTTACCTGCCACAGACAGGGCAGCTCCCTGTACTTGTCTATGAATAGGGGGAGGAAGTTGTGGTCATTGAAGCCATCCATTTTATCTGCAAGACACAACACAAGACAAACCCTAATGTCAGGCAAAACTCTCCTAATCTTGTTACAATATAGGCCTCAATCTAGAAGCAGTATAACCCCAAGTTTTGCTCTTACCTTCGTTATCACAATCGGCGCCTCCGATACTCCTTCCTCCGCTCACAGATCTTACGTACTACACACGCGTGTTACGCTTTATACACACTGCGCATGCGTGTAACTCTGCCCGCCCCTGATGTTCTTTCTAGTCTATTCCCCCCCTTTTCATTCGGCGCAGTGGGGGAAGAGCACATGGTGGAGACACAGCAGGTGTGTGCGAATTACAGCAACGAGGAGGAGGAGGAAAGCCCGGAGCCAGAAACGTTTGGATCCAGAAGGAGAAGATTTAAGGCATTGAATATGTCCTTTGGGGAGATGTTGGAGATGGTGGACATCCTGAAGAGGGCCGACTATGACGAGAAGTATGGACCTTACCCCAACCCCAATGTCCGAAAGGCCAAGATCATGGCGAAAGTGGTCAAAAGTCTGCACCGGAATTTCGGGGTACGTCGATCGAAAGATCAGCTCAGGAAGCGGTGATCGGACCTCAAATTAAGAGAGCACGAGCAGTACAGAAAGAGCCGGAGAGTGCTGCAAAAAAGTAAGTAGTTGTGCTGTGTTCCTATTCTTTTTATGTTTATTACGTTTGTGCTGCTCCATGTGCTTTTCTTAACTGTTATCCAGTTTCAAATGTCAACTTTCATGTTCATGGGCACATTATTCGTTCGTATCAAACATTTTTCTTTCGGTCTATAAAACATCATTGTTTTGGCCATATGCATTTGCCCACATTTTTTAGGGCCTACTTGTGTGAAACTAATTTGGTTGTGTAGATGGGTTTGTTACTAGAATGAAATGCAAACTAGATTCTGTGTAAGGAGAGGACACTCAGTAGCTGTTTACACATATGGACTCTGGAGCACTAGTGTGGGACACAAGAACACCCTTTTTATTAGGGGGCCCACACAGGTGCTCCAGTGTATACTATAGGGGTGTCTCCATCTGTGAAGCTTGTACAAAACAGGTAAGTATTGAAGCTTCAAAAAGGACAAGAAAAATGCAACATCTTGGAACTCTGCTAAAACAGACAATTGTACCCCACTTCCAAGCAATGTTTCATATTTATAGTTCTGCCATCAAATATCTGTGTACTAAGTAGACCTATTTTTTTTTACATAGGGGAGAAAAGACTCAGAGGACACCCCTCATCCAAGGAGATCAGAGACCCCCTACCTCTGGAAGAAGGGGAAATCCACCCAGAACAAGCAAAGCAGGAGGAGGAAGACGTGGTGGAAATTAGCACCACAACAGGTGAGTGTCTGCAACCACAGGCTCAGGTAAGAGATGGATGCCGGCATATTTATAATACATGGTGTTTTTTGGTTTCTATCTTTTTAGGTGATCATGATGTTGTGGATCCAGATTCTTTCACCTCGGAAAGTGCACAGATCCTGATCGGGGAGATCATGGGGTGTAATAGGGACTTGGAAAACATCAAGAAAAACATCAATGATGTTCTTCAAAAAATGAAGAACATCATTGATGTTTTAGGGAGAGTTTAAAACCCCTCAAAATCCCTTTGTTTTTTTGTGTGCTACAAATTTTTGACATTTTTTGACAAATTTGAGAAAAGCCAAATTTTGAAGAGGCAAACAGTGTGTCAACATGTGCTATCTGCCATCACGGGAGATCAATGGACGCGTTTTGGGGGTGCAACCCCTTCCTCAATAATAAAGTAGCTGTGAGGAATGTCCCTTGATCCCCCATGATGGCAACTAGCACATGTTGACATTCAGCAATTGGTGTGCATCTTCAAAATTTGGCTTTTTCTGGGGTGACTTCACCCTATCTGAACGCAATATCAAACACAGTTTGTAAATACTCATGTCTGATATTGCCTTCAAGTTCTACCAAATGTGAACTTTGTAGGTTCAAGATTTGTGTAGTTTTTTTTTTTTTTAAATTTGAAAAAGGTTTTAGACATTGTCTGGCATATTGATAGCCCCCCTACCCGCAAAGAATTCAAGGTATCTTAGATGGACATCACGGGCACTCAGGGGGGGCAAGCCAGGACGGCCACTTTCAAGCGCCGTCAGGGTTGTTTCATTTTGAAGTCTAGCCTCAGGCCCAACTGAGCCAGCAGAGTTGGCAGAATTTGCCGTAAACAGTTGTGTAGAACACAGCACGCCAGGATAATATGATTCAGTCTGTACTCCGCCATGTGTATGGGTGTAAGAAATAGGCGGAACCGGCTGGCCATGATTCCAAACGTGTTCTCCACCAGTCTTCTGGCTCTGGCCTCATCGGGAATGGCCACATAAGATGGTCCCCCAGTGCAAACGCTTCATCCGCAACGAAGACAAATGGGAGTCCTTCCACATTGTCTTCTGGAGGTGGCAAGTCCAAGCTGCCATTCTGGAGACGCCTGTAGAACTCCATCTGGTCGATGACTCCACCATCGAACATCCGGCCATTCTTCCCCATGTCCACATACAGAAACTCATAAGTAGCTGACACCACCGCCAACATCACAATACTATTGAACCCCTTATAATTATAATAGTACAACCCCAAGTTAGGGGGTGGGACGATGTGGATGTGTTTCCCATCAATTGCCCCTCCGCAGTTAGGAAAGTCCCACCGCTGGGCAAAGTGGGAGGCCACAGTCTGCCATTCCTGTGGCGTGGAAGGAAACTGTGGAGTCAAACAAAAAAAAAATTGTCATTTTGCACATAAACAGGGAAAGCTGATTAGACACAAACATTCTTGGCCAACATCAAGATAACATTTATTTGAAGGAGTTTTTAAAGACCAAAGTATAAGGTACACCTATCAGATTCCCCCTCCCCCCCTCTTATGGGCCATTTCTAGCATTATAGGGGGGTGGACTCTTGGACAGGTAACCCTCTCCACTTCATTGAGAGATGAATGCCTAAATAATGTGTATTACTTTGAACAGCCCCTCCTTAGTTAAACTATTGACAGCCCAATGGACAGGTAAGAAGTGTCATAATACAAAGATATAAATACACCTTGTACACATTTGAGCACATTTGGACATTATGCTATTACCTATCAAGATAATAATAGTATACAGAAACTTTAAACAGTACCATTTGAAAGTATACAGGCAGGCCCTTGCACTACATGCTTTGGGGAATTCATCCATAAATCTAAGCACAAAAAAGATGGGTATAGTGTGTATGGGTTTGGCAAAGTCACCAGATAGATGATTGAGTATAGATAGAGAATTGGTATCAGCTGACTTAGCAGTTTGGGGGAGGGAGGGTTAAAAATGATTTTGAGAACCCCAAAAAAAGCCTCTGGCACGCTGCCTGAATTTAAAGCACAAATCACATTTAAAAACATTTTAGGGGGTGTTTGGGGTAAAGCACTACTATGGAGCTGATAAAATACATTGTTAAGTGACTACATGAGGTGAATATAGGGCCAGGAGAGCATGCTGGGGAGGTAAGTGAAGGCAAATATGTATGAAGGACAACAAAAATAATTACATAAAAATCAAGCATGCATGAGGACAAAAGGGACATTCACAGCATATTCCAATCATGGTAATTAGGGAATGAGGAAAGAAATACATTACATTATCAAACATTAAATACAATAACGTGATATTAAAGGATAAAAATCTTACCTTAATATAATCCTTCTGCAGGACCTGTATGATGGCAGAACAGGTCTCAGGGATAATGATCCCCAGAGCCTGGGGGGAGATGCCTGTCGAGAACTTCAAGTCCTGCAGGCTTCTCCCCGTCGCCAAGTACTGCAGGGTGGCGACTAACCTCTGCTCCGGAGTTATGGCTTGCCTCATGCAGGTATCCTGCCTGCTGATATAGGGGGTCAGCAAAGCCAACAAACGGTAAAATACGGGGTCCGTCATCCGGAGAATGTTCCTGAAATCATCAGGATTATTCTCACAGATCTCACGGAGCAAAGGCATATGACAGAACTGGTCACGCTGAAGCAACCAATTCTTGGTCCATGAACTCCTCCCCACCCTGTTCATGGACTGGACTTGTGTCAAGGTAAGGACCCCAACACCAAGCCCCCGCACAGCACGAACTCTACAAGGAGTACGTATATGCAACATGGCTAGAAAACGGTCGGTTGCCCAGAACGAAGTAACAGAACGCACTGAAGAACAGCAAGGCCTGTGAAGAGCGACCTGAAAAACAGTAACGAACGAACAAGAACAGAATGACAAGAGTCACGCGTCACTTGCTGCACGCACTGAGGAGCAGATACAAACCCACAAGCACAAACTGAACAGCAGAAAACGATCTGAAAACCACGAGTCTGAAAAAGTGCAAATCGTCTCTCACCAATCTTTTACTAACACGAGATTAGCAAAAGGAGCCCAAAGGGTGCCGCGCTTGGTTCTGAACTGGCCTTTTCTAGTCTCGTCGTACGTGGTGTACGTCACCGTGTTCTTGGCGATCGGAAATTCAGACAACTTTGTGCGACCGTGTGTACACAAAACAAGTTTGAGCCAACATCCGTCGGAAAAAATCCATGGATTTTGTTGTCGGAATGTCCGATCAATGTCCGATCGTGTGTTTTTAATTTAGTGCTTATAATAAAGCAGTACTGCCATCTGACCAATGAAGATTTAACACACATGTGGTTATATAAAACAGGATGATAACAAATCATTTATGATAAATTGGTAGGGCAAATGTTATATTATATAAATATAATGTTGGATACATTTTTTTGTATCTAGGAACCCTGCTTCCAGAGGTTCTGTCAGAGGTTTCAGTCAGACCAGGTGAGCTTAGGGAAGGCATCTACTGCTGTGCTCACTCTTTAAACAACCCATGATGTCCTGAGAAATCTTTGTCTTGTGTTAAATTTTTATTTATAAAAGAATGAATGACTAAATGAATAAATGAATGAATAAAACAAAGCTCCTGGGTTACCACATGCTGGGTATGATATATTGCCATTTTTTGTAACTAGCACCCCAACACCTTGAAGGTGCACAATCTGTGAAAACATACAAAAATTTGTGCATGTCTATTTTCTGGACCCATGAGGTACATTTCCAGCCAATTTAGTTTAAGTGGGCTGCTTAACACAATGCATTTAAGGCCCCATGTTACCGAAATCCAACCCCTTGGTCACTTTTGCAGTCAAATTCGAGAAAACCCCACTATATGTTTGCTATGCATTTCCATTCACACTTTTTTAAAAATATTTCTCAGGAGAACGTGTCATGGCTGACTACAAGATCAGAAGTCAGTCTTTTCGAAAGCACCCCATACATGGCTCAGTTTTTTTCAATCATAATGGGCTGAATAAAAAAAAGCTGAACCAATTCCACCCATCCACACATTCAAGTAGTATATGAGAATCCTCCTCACTGTGTCTTTTGGTTCTGACAACAGGACTCCCCCACTGTCAGAATACACTGATCAGCACTACAGCCCATTGGCTGAATGCGCTGATGGAAGCGAAATTTTTCAACAACTTGTCTCTAACAGGAACAGGACGCTCTGTCTGTCTGACAGTTCTGGACTTCTTTATCAGCTGCTTCCATCTCTGCCCCCAATACACGTGTTTGTTTTGATTTCCTTTTGAACGTTTTTTATTGTTATACGCGTCAATAAATTTGTACATTTTTACGATTACTGTTTGTGGTCTGTTTAAAATCCCAACTTGGGGAACCTGTTTTTTATTTGTCTCTCTGTCAGAACACAAAAGAACAGCAGGGGAGATTGCTGGACTGACGTCAAATTGTTAGTACAGCGGCTCCGACCGGAGCTGTCAGTTTTTTTTTTTCATTCAACCCGCTGGGTTGAATGAAAAAACTGATGGTGTGTACCAAGCTTAAGTCTGCCCACATTAACATACAATGCAAGAATCCTAGCCTCTAAATCTTTAATCCTTTGTTAGGACAGACAGTATTCACATCAGATTACAAATTAACTAATGGCGCGTACACACGACCATTTTTTTCCGTCAGAATAAACTCTTTTTTCTTGAGTTTTTTTGGACTGAGTTCCGATGGAGTTCCTCTGAAACGCACTTGTCTACACACGATCACATCAAAGTCCGATCGTTTAGAATGCGATGACGTACGACGGGACTAGAAAATGGAAGTTCAATAGCCAGTAGCCAATAGCTGCCCTTGTGTCATTTTTGATCCGTCAGAATAGCATACAGACGAACGGTTTTCCCGATAGGAATTGATTCCATCGGAAAGATTTAAAACATGTTCTATTTCTAGGTCCGTCAGAATTTTCGAAAGAAAAAGTTCGATGAAGCCCACACACACGATCGGAATATCCGATGGAATGATTCCGTCTGACCTTTTCTGCCGGAAAGTCCGGTCGTGTGTACGCGGCATAAGAGAACTATGTAGGATTTTCCTTGTTTAAGGGTTCAGAATAGGTCATCTAAGAAAAGGGTAAGCTGCATTTTTTTTAAATTTTTTAATTATGCTATGTAAATGGGGACATGTAACAAATATAAAGTAGATTTTTATCCCAATTTGGCTGCAAAAGTAGAAATACACATTACTTGCAATTTCATTCAGTGTTCATTTTGTTTTCTGTGTTCATAGCTGCTCTTTCAGTGCTCATTGCACAAATTAGACTGAAATCAGCAATCTGTCTGTGTTTCCCGTTGCTACAGTGTAAAACTACTGAAAACAGCTGGAAATAAACTGCAACACTCTACTTTTTAAGCAGGAAAAGCAATTCATACGAAAGAAAGTGCAGAGACAGCAATCAATTAAAAGTGCGCCGTGCACAAAAAAACCAAACTAAAGAGCTAAGCTAGCCATAGAAATGAGAAGACAAGTGTCAGCTGGATTGGACAGCAATCCTTTCTCTAGGGGGTCAGGCATATGACAGGCAGTCTGATCTGTTCTGATCATTATAGTTTCCTGAGAGACAAGCAAAAGCAGCATCTGAACACACCACTCTTCTCTTCCAAACTGCCCAAATTCTCCATAGACTACAGGCCTGTACACACAATCAGAAAATCGGAAGTAAAATTTCGTTCACAAACGATCTGCCAATTTTCTGATCATTAGCATGGTGCTTTCGACAGCCGATTCTGAATTTTCAGACTACAAAAACTGGATGTGCAGGCTATAAAATTTTTGTTGTATGGGAACACAACCTCTGATTTTCATTTAATTAGTACAGTTTTTGTCCAAAAAAAATCGTAAGAGCAAGACTACGCATGTCTAGAAACAAAAGAACACATTAAAAACAATTTAAACTTACAGTAGGTGACCGCGATATTGTGTCAATCTCGCCGCACTTCTCGGCGAGATTTGACACCTACGAGCCCCGTCGCAGGAGCCAGCGCCGAGATGGCTCACTCATCGGGAAAGGAAACCTTTGTTTTCCTTCCGCGATGAGTGACAGGCAGCGCTGACAGCTGTCTAGTATGAATCCAGAGGCGGGAACACCGCGCCAAATTTTCAATGAAAAAACCGGCGTGGGTTCCCCCCTCGGAGGCATACCAGGCCCTTAGGTCTGGCATGGATTGTAAGGGGAACCCCCTATGCCGAAAAATCGGCGTGGGGGTCCCCCCCAAATCCATACCAGACCCTTATCCGAGCACGCAGCCCGGCCGGCCAGGAAGGGGGGTGGGGACGAGCGAGCGCCCCCCCCCCCTCCTGAACCGTACCAGTCCGCATGCCCTCAACATGGGGGGGGTGGGTGCCTTGGGGGAGGGGGGCGCCCTGCGGCCCCCCCACCCCAAAGCACCTTGTCCCCATGTTGATGAGGACAAGGGCCTCTTCCCGACAACCCTAGCCGTTGGTTGTCGGGGTCTGCGGGCGGGGGGCTTATCGGAATCCGGGAGCCCCCCTTAATAAGGGGGCCCCCAGATCCCGGCCCCCCACCCTGTGTGAATGAGTTTGGGGTACATGGTACCCCTTCCCATTCACCTAGAGAAAAGTGTCAATTTAAAAAAAACACACTACACAGGTTTTAAGAGTAATTTATTAGTCAGCTCCGGGGTCTTCTTCCGACTTCGGGGGGTCTCCTTCCGACTTCTCCCGGTGTTCGTCCTCTTCTCCCGGGCCCCGCCGCTATCTTCTTCCAGCTCTATTGCCAGCAAGGGGCCCTGTCTGCTGCCGCTGTCTCGCCGCGGCTGTCCCGGTGTTCGGCCTCTTCTCCCGGTGTTTGTCCTCTTCTCCCGGGCCCCGCCGCTATCTTCTTCCAGCTCTATTGCCAGCGAGGGGCCCGGTCTGCTGCTGCTGTCTCGCCGCCGCTGTCTCTTCTTCTCTTCTTCCCCGATGTTGACACGACGCTCTCTCCGACTCGAATGCTGTGTGCGAGCTGTGGAGCCATTTATATAGGCGGTAACCCCACCCCCTTACGACGTCATGGTCCCAGCATGCGCAGGGACTCTGGCGTCATAAGGGGGCGTGGCCCCAGAGTCCCTGCGCATGCTGGGACCATGACGTCGTAAGGGGGTGGGGTTACCGCCTATATAAATGGCTCCGCAGCTCGCACACAGCATTCGAGCCGGAGAGAGCGTCGTGTCAACATCGGAGAAGAAGAGACAGCGGCGGCGAGACAGCGGCAGCAGACCGGGCCCCTCGCTGGCAATAGAGCTGGAAGAAGATAGCGGCGGGGCCCGGGAGAAGAGGACGAACACCGGGAGAAGTCGGAAGGAGACCCCCCAATTTCAATTTCTGCTATGTGCTGGGATAAAGTCTGCACCAGATTTTGCACTCTCCAGTTTTAGTAAGTCAGCCGCATTGTGTTATGTATTGGCAGCTCAGTGTACAATTTCAACTTCTGCCGTGTGCTGGGATAAGTTAACTCCTTTTTGCATGCACAGGAGTTGTGCTGGCCAATTTAGATGATTGAAGACCCCATCACCATACGAAGTCAAAGAGAAGATGTCAACACCAGGGAAGTTTAACTGAAGTAGAGATTGGTATGTCAAGATTTGAAAATCCTCTGAAGTTCTAAAAGGCCCTGGCTGGGTATGGAGCCACAAGCGTTTTTGACCACTTGTAGTGGGAGGTCCATGTGAGCTGGTAAGCGAGCCTTTGGTAGTGGTGTTGATGCACAGAATCACAACTCAAGGTGGTGGATAGTTGTGATATTCACCAGGAACTTTAGATCAGCATTATTGCCTGCAGGCTTTTATCAGACAGGGTGGTCAACTGCAGTGGCCACACTTGGTTTGAAATTCAGCTGGTCCCTGCTGTACTGGCCGATTTTTTAATCCATGCAAGGCCAGCTTAAGACCAGCACTAGAAGAAGCAAGGGAGAAGATGCCAGCACCAGCAATTGATGGGAAACTTTGTTTCGTGCAGTGTACATTTTAAGAATAAAGGGTAAGTTCACCTTTACAGCAAAATCTGTAAGATGAACTTACACAGGACCCCACCCCACCCCCCCGTCCGGGTGACCTGCATGGCTGCAATTGCCTGTTCTGAGCCCTGGTATAGCCGCCTCATGGCTCCAGCGCTTAGAAATCCCCGGAGCTTAATCTCATAAATGTACCCCATCAGGAGGGATGTTTAGGAGCATTCTAATTGGTCGGCACCATCACATGGGCGGCGCCGACCAATCAGAACCCGCGTAGCCCGTCCAAGTTACCAGAATGCATGTTACAGAATTAAAAATGTATTAAAATGTGCATTATGTGTGTTGGTGTGATGTTTTGGCTGGGTATGGAGCCACAAGCTTTTTTGACCTCTTGTAGTGAGAGGTTGATGTGAGCTGGTAAGGGAGCCTTTCAGCCTTTGGTGGTGGTGTTGATGCACAGAATCACAACTCAAGCTGGTGGATGGTGGTGATACTCACCAGGAACATGAGTATTTGTCACTTGTGGACTTTTTATTTCTATTTTTATTTATTTTAACTAGCGCAACTCAGTATAATTTATACAATATTGGGACTGTGCTATCTTACAGATGAGTTACTGCTTGTATAACTTTTTTCTATTGTTTTATGTTGTTACACATCTAGCGCGATTATTTCATTTTTTTTTTAAATAGTGCTGATTTGTATATGCTGACAGTAGGGAAGTCTCCCCACTCACAGATTACAGTAGTGCAGCATGGAGGATTCCCCCATCCACATCAAATGTGTGGATGGGGAATTGGTTCAGTTTTTTCATTTAACCTGCTGGTTAAATAAAAAAAAGTGACCCATGTATAGCCAGCTTTAGGCCATCTCCTAGATAAGCTCTAATCAGCAGGGCCCTCTGATTCCTCCTGTATTCAATTATATGGTAACTGTGCTGTCTGCCCTCATGTTGTAAAGCACTGCGAAAATTGCTGATGCTATATAAATCCTGTATAATAATAATTATAATCTTGATTAGGGATGAGCTTCAAGTTCGAGTCAAACTCATGTTCGACTCGAACATCGGCTGTTCGCAAGTTCGCCGAACAGCGAACAATTTGAGGTGTTCGCGGCAAATTCGAATGCCGCGGGACACCCTTTAAAAGTCTATGGGAGAAGTCAAAAGTGCTAATTTTAAAGGCTTATATGCAAGTTATTGTCATAAAAGTGTTTGGGGACCTGGGGTCCTGCCCCAGGGGACATGGATGAATGCAAAAAAAAGTTTTAAAAACGGCCGTTTTTTCAGGAGCAGTGATTTTAATAATGCTTAAAGTCAAACAATAAAAGTGTAATATCCCTTTAAATTTCATAGCTGGGGGGGTGTCTATAGTATGCCTGTAAAGGGGCGCATGATTCCCATGTTTAGAACAGTCTGACAGCAAAATGACATTTCAAAGGAAAAAAAGTAATTTAAAACTACTCGCGGCTATTGCATTGTTGGTCCGACAATACACATAAAAGTTCATTGATAAAAACGGCATGGGAATTCCCCACCGGGGAACCCCGAACCAAAATTTAAAAAAAAAATGACGTGGGGGTCCCCCTAAATTAAGGGGAACCCCAGCCAAAATGTCCAAAAAATTTAAGAGGAACCCCGCGCCAAAATAAAAAAAAACGGCGTAGAGTCCATCCCATACCAGACCCTTATCCGAGCACGCAACCTGGCAGGCCGCAGGAAAACAGGGGGGACGAGAAAGCGCCCCCCCCCCTCCTGAACCGTACCAGGCCACATGCCCTCAACATTGGGAGGGTGCTTTGGGGTAGCCCCCAAAACACCTTGTCCCCATGTTGATGAGGACAAGGGCCTCATCCCCCCAACCCTGGCCGGTGGTTGTGGGTGTCTGCGGGTGGGGGGCTTATCGGAATCTGGAAGCCCCCTTTAACAAGGGGACCCCCAGATCCCGGCCCCCCCCATGTGAAATGGTAAGGGGGTACCCCTACCATTTCACTAAAAAACTGTCAAAAATGTTAAAAATGACAAGAGACAGTTTTTGACAATTCCTTTATTTAAATGCTTCTTCTTTCTTCTTTCTTCTATCTTCCTTCATCTTCTTCTTCTTCTGGTTCTTCTGGCTCTTCTGGTTCTTCCTCCGGTGTTCTCGTCCAGCATCTCCTCCGTGGCGTCTTCTATCTTCTTCTCCTCGGGCCGCTCCGCACCCATGGCATGGGGGGAGGCTCCCGCTCTTCTCTTCATCTTCTTCTCTTCTTCATCTTCTTCTCTTCTTCTCTTCTTCTCTTCTTCTCTTATTCATCTTCTTCTCCGGGCCGCTCCGCATCCATGCTGGCATGGTGGGAGGCTCCCGCTGTGTGACGCGTCTCCTCTTCTGACGGTTCTTAAATAACAGCCAGTGACCCTGCCCCCTTCTGACGCCCAGGACATGGCGGGACTTCCTTGTGGCATTCCCTGTGACATCACAGGGAAGTCCCGTCAAGTCACTGTGCGTCAGAGGGGGCAGGGTCCCCGGGTGGCCCCGCCCCCCCACGTTATTTAAGAACAGTCAGAAGAGGAGACGCGTCAAACAGCGGGAGCCTCCCACCATGCCAGCATGGATGCGGAGCGGCCCGGAGAAGAAGATGAAGAAGAGAAGAAGATGAAGAGAAGAGCGGGAGCCTCCCCCCATGCCATGTCTATATAATATATAATGAACCACAGAAGGGAATTGCATCACCTTCAATATGTTGCCAACATCCCAAATTGATACAAAAAAAAGGACCCTGAGATAGGGAACCTATGTACCCCCCCAGTACAGCGGGACTTTATAGGCGAACAGACCAATTACATTTATGATAAAAACTATTATTTATTCGAAAAAAGCATAAAAACAAGACAAACTGAACATAAATCTGCACAAAAGTGCTTGTGCAGCAAATTTTCTTTTATACTGATCACTTTACATTTTCATCTATAGATACATGTTTGTTTATGGGCTTTCTATAGATACATGTTTCTCTGTGAGCCTGACATGTGTCGGGACGATGTCCCTTCTTCAGAGGAGTATTGCAGAGAGAGGTTTTATATATATATATATATATATATATATATATATATATATGAAAGGCGCATTCTGAAAAGACAAGTGAGAACAGTTTGCATATTATAATGTTGTACAAAATAAACAATTCACATCATGGCATCCAACAGTGTCCAACATACATACTGGTATCCAGTCCTTAGAGAAAAAAATCTATACATAAAGTGTGCAAAAAAAGCAGAATTTGTATTGATGGAAAAAGGAGTGATTTGAAAAAAATAATGATGATAATAGCCACCAATTAGACAAAAAACAGGCGTGGCAGCTCTCCCTTTGGTCAAGGAATAGCTCCGCAAAGGCCCCTAAGTAGGAGGCATCCACACGGTTGCCTCAAAAAAAGGGGGGAGGGGAAAAGAATAAATTTATATAAATTAATAGATCACGCAGTATTGCTATAACCATATTTTTGTTAGATAATGATATATGTTATGCGTTCCACATTGGGGATTTTGACATCTTATATCATAATGTGTAGTAAGCAAACAGGGGAAAAAGGGGGGGGGAGTGGGACAGGGAGGGGGGGAGGGGGAGAGGAGGAGAAGGGCTGGAGGAGGAAGAGGGGGGGAGGGGGGAAGGGAGGGAGGAGAGGGGAAGGGAGGGAGGAGAGGGGAAGGGGATGGGAGAAAAATAAGGGGAAGAGGGAAAGGAAAAAAAGGGGGGGAGGGGGGAAAAGAAGGGGTAAGGGGGGAGACAACTGCTTTCTCCATAATTTTCCTGATTTCAAAACTGTTTTTTCCGTAGTTCTCCATAATTACAAACAAGATGCATGGCTCCAAGTTATACTACTGCTGAGACATGGATTTGCATGTATATTAATAAATGAGTAAGCAAGGAGGGACTAACCGTATGGTTATACACTTAACCATACGGGCATGACTACAATTGCAATAGAAGATATAATATAGCTTTTCGTTACACAGTGCATAAACATACAAAGTAACACTTTTTTACTTACTCGTTTGGGTTAAAGATGTTGAAGAGAGGTTGGAGCGTAATGAATGTTGGCAAGTGTGGCTTAACACTGAGCAGGATGCCAGTTGCGGTTTTTAAACCTGCCGTTGGCGCCTGCGCAGTGTAGATCCTACCCTTGGTGTCAGCAACGGTGGATACAACTCGTCACATGTGACGCATACGCGTCATAACAAAGCAACGTGTGCAGGCAGCGTGAGCCTGGAGCATCTAAGAAGTCGCGTCATCACTGGAGGACCGCATCGTTGCGCCCAATACCATGACGGCATGTAGGGGTGGTGCGGAAGGTGGAAAAAAGCAACGGAGCTGTGTGGATAGGTTGCTGAAGGCGATACAGCTGTCGCCACGGCAACCGAAGACACATAGGGCAAACAACAGGCAATAAATACCAATTGAAAACTAAAAAAATCAAACACAAAATGAAAACACAAAAGGTCGAGGGACTCAGGGCGTGAGACATCCAAAACTTGGGCCCCAGGGACGAGACTGCACGGCGCCCACCCAGCGCCCAAGCGTTGGAGAAGCGTCATGCAGCTAGATCCCTCCGACGCACAAAACACTGCAATAACATGCCCGGACTCAACTGGACAGGGATGCAGTGTAGAAGAAGGTAATGCCGCCATCAGAAGATGGAAACAACATGGCCCCCGTGCGCCGGGCGGAGATAAAGCCAACACCAGGGGTACAAAAGAAAAATTATTTATATATCTCAACAGACAGGTGTCATATAGACTATACATCCATATGTACATAGACATTAATCCAAAAGACTTAGTAATTTTATTGGTCTGGATGCATGGACACAATCGCATGCACATGGTGGAAGAGCAGCAAGGATCAATGGATGCAGGGCAAAACTTGAAACCATGAGCACATAAGACAGAATGGGCAAAACATCACAAGCAGAAAACAAAATAGCAGCTGGATGCGCAAGCATATTTGATATCTTATCGTATAATGATGTTAATATCAGGCATATTAAATGTGAATGTGAATAAAATACAATATATTTTTGAATACATTGAATGCATTTTTACAAAACAAGATAAACAACACTGTAAAAAGGAAAAGAAAAGTATCCCGCAAGGTAAATTGTCACAACAACCTTACATCATTTAAATATATTATTTTAAACATCCATAACCTCAATGTTTTTAGATATATGGTATGTTATTGGATTATTCTTTTTCACATCCTCCTGATACAAATCCATCCAGGAATGGACGGAAACTCATTTGGGTGTTCAGACCTGGAAAATGCGTTGCATTGAGGCTGGCGATCCAACGGACCTCCCTCTGGAGCAAGATATTATTCCAATCACCACCCCTGGTGTCCGGATGAATCCGGTCGAGAATGGTGAAGAACCGGGTCCGCCTGCCTCATGCTAGTAATATGTCGTGTCGCCCTTTTATGGAACTCCAATTTTGTTTTTCCAACATAAAAGCATTTACATTGGCATGTCAGAAGGTAAATAACCCCATCATCATGCCAAGGGTGCGGAGCGGCCCGAGGAGAATAAGATAGAAGACGCCGCGGAGGAGATGCTGGACGAGAACACCGGAGGAAGAACCAGAAGAGCCAGAAAAAACAGAAGAAGAAGAAGATGAAGGAAGATAGAAGAAAGAAGAAAGAAGAAGCATTTAAATAAAGGAATTGTCAAAAACTGTCTCTTGTCATTTTTAACATTTTTGACAGTTTTTTAGTGAAATGGTAGGGGTACTTTTGTACCCCCTTACCACTTCACACAGGGGGGGCGGGATCTGGGGGTCCCCTTGTTAAAGGGGGCTTCTAGATTCCGATAAGCCCCCCGCCCGCAGACCCCCCACAACCACCGGCCAGGGTTGTGGGGATGAGGCCCTTGTCCTCATCAACATAGTTACATAGTTAGTCAGGTTGAAAAAAGACACAAGTCCATCCAGTCCAACCATAAAAAAAAAACAAAAAACGTACAATCCAATATACCCAATACTATACCCACAGTTGATCCAGAGGAAGGCAAAAAACCCCAGCAGAGCATGCTCCAATTTGCTACAGCAGGGGAAAAAATTCCTTCCTGATTCCAGAGAGGCAATCGGATTTTCCCTGGATCAACTTTACCTATAATTGTCAGTACCCAGTTATATTATGTACATTTAGGAAAGTATCCAGGCCTTTCTTAAAGCAATCTACTGAGCTGGCCAGAACCACCTCTGGAGGGAGTCTATTCCACATTTTCACAGCTCTTACTGTGAAGAAACCTTACGACCTCCAGTCGTAAAGAGTGCCCCCTTGTCCTCTGTGTTGACCGTAAAGTGAATAACTTAACACCAAGTTCACTATATGGACCCCTTATATATTTAAACATGTTGATCATATCCCCCCTTATTCTCCTCTTCTCAAGAGTGAACAAATTCAGTTCCTCTAATCTTTCCTCATAGCTGAGCTCCTCCATGCCTCTTATCAGTTTGGTTGCCCTTCTCTGCACTTTCTCCAGTTCCCCGATATCCTTTTTGAGAACTGGTGTCCAAAACTGAACTGCATATTCCAGATGAGGTCTTACTAATGATTTGAACAGGGGCAAAATGATATCTCTCTCTCTGGAGTCCATACCTCTCTTAATACAAGAAAGAACTTTGCTCGCTTTGGAAACCGCAGCTTGGCATTGCATGCTATTATTGAGCTTATGATCTACCAAAACCCCCAGATCCTTCTCCACTACAGATTTGGGGCTACCCCAAAGCACCCTCCCAATGTTGAGGGCATGTGGCGTTGTACGGTTCAGGAGGGGGGGCCGCTCTCTCGTCCCCCCCTCTTTTCCTGTGGCCTGCCAGGTTGCATGCTTGGATAAGGGTCTGGTATGGAATTTAGGGGGACCCCCACATCATTTTTTTTTAAATTTTGGCCGGGGTTCCCCTTAATATCCATACCAGACCTGAAGGGCCTGGTATGGAATTTAGGGGGACCCCCACGTCATTTTTTTTTAAATTTTGGTTCAGGGTTCCCCTGTGGGGAATTCCCATGCTGTTTTTATCAATGAACTTTTATGTGTATTGTCAGACCGGCAATGCAATAGCCGCGAGTAGTTTTAAATGACTTTTTTTCCTTTGAAATGTCATTTTGCTGTCAGACTGTTCTAAACACGAGAAACATGCGCCCCTTTACAGGCATACTATAGACACCCCCCAGCTACGAAATTTAAATGGATATTACACTTTTATTGTTTGACTTTAAGCATTATTAAAATCACTGCTCCTGAAAAAACGGCCATTTTTAAAACTTTTTTTTGCGTTGATCCATGTCCCCTAGGGCAGGACCCAGGTCCCCAAACACTTTTTATGACAATAACTTGCATATAAGCCTTTAAAATTAGCACTTTTGATTATTCATGTTCGTGTCCCATAGACTTTAACTGTGCTCGAACAAACTTTTTTCTGTTTGCATGTTCTGGTGCGAACCGAACAGGGGGGTGTTCGGCTCATCCCTAATCTTGATTGACCAGTGTGGGGTGATGTCACTCCCGCCAATGACGCCATTCATCTCAACACACTAGCACTGTGCCAAAAATGCAAATTGAGCTGTGCATGCGCACGGACAGGTGCATGTCTCTTCTGCAATAAAGAGATTGCCTGTTCCCAATTTTTACATTTTTTTATTTAGTTTCACTTTTGTATGATTTCATCTACAAAAGACTTTGACTTCTGACTGATGAAGACATTTTTGAAAGCCTCTGTAAAATAGATATAAGGACGATTTTTAATATAAGCATACAGTATTACATATGATGTATTCTAGTAAAAGCAGTGATATCATTTTTCATATGCATAACTTATATCCATAAGGATTTCAACATAATTTTCTCATTGTGGATAAAGTGCTGATCTGTTTGTATCCGTGACCTGGCTGCTAATAGTGGCTTGGTTTCTTGGATGCTGTTTTGCTTGTTTATTGATTTTATGTAAGCAAAATATGATTGACTTATTCCAGCTG
The DNA here is from genome assembly GCA_037952925.1 of Lithobates clamitans. Taxonomy (NCBI): domain Eukaryota; kingdom Metazoa; phylum Chordata; class Amphibia; order Anura; family Ranidae; genus Lithobates; species Lithobates clamitans. The sequence continues at coordinate 3,776,456 of JBBGZY010000675.1, forward strand.
TAAGCACTGCACATGTCTTGGCAGAGCACTGTTATAAACATGTTGAGTAATTGCTGTAAAATAATATAATATAGAAAAAAATAAAGGTCATTCAAATGTCACTAAGAAGAAGAAGAAAAGGTATAATAATGCCAGATATTACATGATGGCATTAGTAAATGTTATGTCATTGTTCTGTAAAAAAAAAATAGGGATCATTAGCTCATAACAGTATTCAAATCCACAAATGAATAATACTTGGTAAGGACATTAGACTGTAAGCTTATAAACTAACTGTGATTGAAATGAATAGTTCCATGTACACGTTAAATTACAGTATAGCATGTCAGAGCTGCATTCATCTGATAAATAATAAATACATGCTTTCTTTCCTTGTTTTTCTCTTTGCCTTTTAAACGATATATTAAACAAATTTCCCATTTGAAGTTCAGTTTATGATCTGCAGGTGGCGATGCAGAATCAGACTTTTTAGCCCTTTGAATTTCGGGGTAAATAAGTAAAAAAAAAAAAAAAACAGGCATGTCATTAATCCGCATTGAATTGAATTTGAAAATACTTACACACTTAACCTCCCTGGCGGTATGATTATTTCGGATTTTAGGTGCTGAAAGCGGTACAATTATTTTGCATGGAAATTTGGCGTTTTATATTGTAGGTCTGTAATTCTTAACAATAACACACTTTAATCTGTCCAAACAAGAGTCTAGTAGATATCCCGGGTATGATGAAACACAAAAACATAAATTATAATATAATAAGTAAATATAAATAATTAAAAAAAATAAATAATAATAATAATAAAATAAATTTCCCCACGATTCACTATCGCTCAATTCTGCAAGTGTTCTAATTTACTATCGCTGTTTTCTAGCTGGTCTAAAGCCACTTTTGAGATAAAGGGACACTTTTTGGTTGCTATGGACAATCTCCAGTTTCCAGGCAGAAAGAACAGTATATATAACATAAAACTGCATGCAGGGCATGGGTCAAAGCACTGGGGACAAAAGGGATGTGAAATAATTTCATACAGTACTGTAATCTGTAAGATTACAGTACTGTATGTGTTATGGTTTGTAAATTTTTTTGAATTTGCCGCCAGGCTCGGCCCCAGTGCGTTGGGACGCTCGCAGGGAACGGAGCCTGGCACAGAGAGGCTTTGGAGGAGATGGAGCCCGCAGACACAGCGGGGGACATCACAGGATCCTGGGGACAAGGTAAGTAACGCCGCACCAGGATCCTGCAATGTAATCCCGAGTGTGGCTCGGGGTTATCGCTAATGGGACTGAAATTTACCCCGAGCCACATTCGGGATTACCGTCAGGGAGGCTACAATATATTTACCTGTATATGAGATATAATGATGTGGCACACACACACAGTAATATTTCTAAAACATCCCCATCAACTAGAAATACTTTTAACAAATTGGTTGGACTTTTAATGACCCCAAGTGTACTGTGTATAAAGTTAAAAAGGATCACTTGAAAACCTGATGCTCTGCTGAACAGTCCTAATTAATGCTTCAAATCTGAAGTGTACTGTACATCCAGCCATTTTTTTTTATAAAACTGTGGATGGAGTGGGAAAATGTTATAATACATAACTTTTTTTTCTGCTATCCAGAAGAGATTTTTCCCCTCACTTACCACAATAGTTTCATCCGAAAGAAACTGAAAAAAATGTTGTCATTGTGACCGTAAGTGAGAAAATGTGTAATGGATGTGGCAGGGCCAATTTTATAAAAAGGTGGTAGTTTTCTTTGTGAAGAGTGAATTTAAAAGGGAATAGAAGGGCACAGATATCATATACTGAAGAGTGCAAGATCTGGTGCAGCTGTGCATGCTAGCCAATCCGTTTTAGTAAATCAACCCCCCCCCCCCCCCCCAGATAGATAGATAGATAGATAGATAGATAGATAGATAGATAGATAGATAGATAGATAGATAGATAGATAGACAGATAGATAGATAGATAGATAGATAGATAGATAGATAGATAGATAGATAGATAGATAGATAGATAGATAGATAGATAGATAGATAGATATAGGCATGCGCACAGGGTGAGGTCTACACCCTATACAATATGGTGGACCACCATATTGTACAGACCTCTCCTGTTGTTCTTCAAGGCTCTGATGAAGAGGGAACCCCTCGAAACACGTCAGCCACATTTTAGCACTTACCCTTGCATGGGCATGTCCAATTTCTAGACTTTTAATCTGTATTTTTTGTAACCCTGTTTTTTGAATACATAGCTACTTTTTATATGCATTTATTTGTTTCTGTATATAAATAAACTATATCAATTTGATCAAAGCGTCAGATCACGCCCCTTCCACCTCTTTCCTTCACTAGTGCTGCCAGCTTCCCTCCTCTCCTCTCAGAAGTGGGAAAGGGGCTGGTAAATATTTAATAAGTAGGCCTTTCTTTTCTGAATGAACACACTGAGTGATCTGTACCTGTCAGATCACTCAGATGAATGAAACTCCTGTCTTCATTCTTAACTGAAGCTTAGTGAACTATGTTTATTGCAGCCTGCTGAGAAAGTAACTGGAGAATCTCTGTCCTCAGTTTCTTTCTCTGTCTCAAAAATCGTCATTAGGGTTCTGTTTAGACCCTTGATATTTCACCAAAGCCACCTAAAAAATTTGTAAAACATTAATTAGACCCCTTTCACACTGTTCCTCCATCAGCGTCAGCGGTAAAGTGCCGCTATTCTTAGCGCCGCTTTACCGTCGTTTTATCGGCGCTATTAGGTTTTATTTCCCCGCTAGCGGCCGAAAAGGGGTTAAATCTGCCCGCAAAACGCAGCCGGAGCGGCGTTTTGCCGGCGGTATCGCAGCACTGCCCTATTGATTTCAATGTGGAGCAGTGGTGGAGGAGCAGTGAGTTCACCGCTCCTTCACTGCTCCAAAGAAGCTGCTGGCATGACTTTTTCTGACGCCCTGCCAGCGCACCGCTCCAGTGTGAAAGCCCTCGGGCTTTCACACTAGAGTGAATGGAGCAGCTGTTTGAGGGCGGATTGCAGGCACTATTTTTAACGCTAAAGCGCCTGCAAAACGCTCCAGTGTGAAAAGGGTCTTAAAAAATTTTAAAAAATAAAAAAAAAACTACTGACACCAAACTTTGCTCTACTAATATCGCTCACTGTTCTGCTGATATACATGCCTGTGTGTTTGTGCTCTGGGGTGCACACCCTAAATGCAATAGGCTGCACACACCAATGTAGATAGATAGATAGATAGATAGATAGATAGATAGATAGATAGATAGATAGATAGATAGATAGATAGATAGATAGATAGATAGATAGATAGATAGATAGATAGATAGATATAGGCATGCGCACAGGGTGAGGTCTACACCCTATACAATATGGTGGACCACCATATTGTACAGACCTCTCCTGTTGTTCTTCAAGGCTCTGATGAAGAGGGAACCCCTCGAAACACGTCAGCCACATTTTAGCACTTACCCTTGCATGGGCATGTCCATTTTCTAGACTTTTAATCTGTATTTTTTGTAACCCTGTTTTTTGAATACATAGCTACTTTTTATATGCATTTATTTGTTTCTGTATATAAATAAACTATATCAATTTGATCAAAGCGTCAGATCACGCCCCTTCCACCTCTTTCCTTCACTAGTGCTGCCAGCTTCCCTCCTCTCCTCTCAGAAGTGGGAAAGGGGCTGGTAAATATTTAATAAGTAGGCCTTTCTTTTCTGAATGAACACACTGAGTGATCTGTACCTGTCAGATCACTCAGATGAATGAAACTCCTGTCTTCATTCTTAACTGAAGCTTAGTGAACTATGTTTATTGCAGCCTGCTGAGAAAGTGACTGGAGAATCTCTGTCCTCAGTTTCTTTCTCTGTCTCAAAAATCGTCATTAGGGTTCTGTTTAGACCCTTGATATTTCACCAAAGCCACCTAAAAAATTTGTAAAACATTAATTAGACCCCTTTCACACTGTTCCTCCATCAGCGTCAGCGGTAAAGTGCCGCTATTCTTAGCGCCGCTTTACCGTCGTTTTATCGGCGCTATTAGGTTTTATTTCCCCGCTAGCGGCCGAAAAGGGGTTAAATCTGCCCGCAAAACGCAGCCGGAGCGGCGTTTTGCTGGCGGTATCGCAGCACTGCCCTATTGATTTCAATGTGGAGCAGTGGTGGAGGAGCAGTGAGTTCACCGCTCCTTCACTGCTCCAAAGAAGCTGCTGGCATGACTTTTTCTGACGCCCTGCCAGCGCACCGCTCCAGTGTGAAAGCCCTCGGGCTTTCACACTGGAGTGAATGGAGCAGCTGTTTGAGGGCGGATTGCAGGCACTATTTTTAACGCTAAAGCGCCTGCAAAACGCTCCAGTGTGAAAAGGGTCTTAAAAAATTAAAAAAAAAAAAAAAAAAACTACTGACACCAAACTTTGCTCTACTAATATCGCTCACTGTTCTGCTGATATACATGCCTGTGTGTTTGTGCTCTGGGGTGCACACCCTAAATGCAATAGGCTGCACACACCAATATAGATAGATAGATAGATAGATAGATAGATAGATAGATAGATAGATAGATAGATAGATAGATAGATAGATAGATAGATAGATAGATAGATAGATAGATAGATAGATAGATAGATAGATAGATATCCTTTTTTCAAAGCAGTGACAGTAATAATATTGCACAAAGCACAGTAATCCATATTTCTCAATCACATTTGCATTTTTAAATATACCGTTCTTCTTACAATAGATAATAATTAACTATGAAAGGATATACCTTTTTCATGTATTTATTACATGATTAAAAAGAGCTGTCATGTGTTATCTTTATGAAAGATATACCATAAATATGTACCTGCCATTTTTAACATATTTTTTAGCATGTCATTTGTACAGGGCTTTGGTGCAAGCTGGAGGGGGATAAAGAGTGTAGAACAAGAATGGATCCTCCGATGGATGGAACAGAATGCAGCACAGAAAAGGTACTGAAACGTTACAATGTCTGTCAGGTTTTTATTTTGTCTTTCTGTCTTCCCCGATTTACTTTGCTTTTGTCTCTGGGTCAAAGTAAGGGAGTATATCTAAAGTTTTTTTTTTTTTTTTTCCATTTTGGATAGATTAGGAAAATATGTAAATCATGCCAGTTTTTTTTTTTTTTTTGCCATCTGTGTCCCATCAGGGAAATTTCCGTTCACTTCCTATCCTATAGTCACAACAAGAATTGAGAGGAATACATTCAACAGTGACAGCTGTCGCAGAAACATACGATATATTACCAAAAGTATTGGGACACCTGCCTTCACACGCACGTGAACTTTAATGACATCCCAGTCTTAGTCCATAGGGTTCAATATTGAGTTGGCCCACCCTTTGCAGCTATAACAGCTTCAATTCTTCTGGGAAGGCTGTCCACAAGGTTTAGGAGTGTGTCTATGGGAAGGTTCGACCATTCTTCCAGAAGCACATTTGTGAGGTCAGGCACTGATGTTGGATGAGAAGGCCCGGCTCACAGTCTCTGCTCTAATTCATCCCAAAGGTGTTCTATCGAGTCGAGGTCAGGACTCTGTGCAGGTCAGTCAAGTTCCGCCACCCCAAATTGCTCATCCATGTCTTTATGGACCTTCCTTTGTGCACTGGTGCGGAGTCATGTTGGAACAGAAAGGGGCTATCCCCAAACTGTTCCCACAAAGTTGGGAGCATTAAATTGTCCAAAATGTCTTGGTATGCTGATGTTTTAAGAGTTCCCTTCACTGGAACTAAGGGGCCAAGCCGAACCCCTGAAAAACACAATAAACCCCCCTCCACCAAATGATTTGGACCAGTGCACAAAGCAAGGTCCATAAAGACATGGATGAGCGAGTTTGGGGCGGTGAAACTTGACTGGCCTGCACAGAGTCCTGACCTCAACCCAATAGAACACCTTTGGGATGAATTAGAGCGGAGACTGTGAGCCAGGCCTTCTCGTCCAACATCAGTGCCTGACCTCACAAATGCGCTTCTGGAAGAATGGTTAAACATTCCCATAGACACACTCCTAAACCTTGTGGGCAGCCTTCCCAGAAGAGGTAAAGCTGTTTTAGCTGCAAAGTGTGGGCCAACTCAATATTGAACCCTACGGACTAAGACTGAGATGCCATTAAAGTTCATGTGTGTGTAAAGGCAGGTGTCCCAATACTTTTGGTAATATAGTGTATGTTTCTGCGACAGCTGTCACTGTTGAATGTATTCTCTTTTCCTATTCTGGCTCAATTTTTTGGATTTCCCATCACTTTCAATCCCAGTGACAATGGCCACCAGGACAAAGAGGGAAGCTGGATCTCACCATTGAGGACTCAGACAGCAATAAAAATATAACAGAGGGTCTAATTCTTCATCACAAACTACAAGAAAATAGTTTTGGCCCTAGATACACTTTAATTGGTGGAGAGCAATAAAACAGTATAAAGCTTGATCCAAGATTTTATTATTTTTCCCATTCTAAAAAAACGATTTTAAAAGCAAATCGAACGATGTGTGTATTTCTCCTTATTATTTTATTCATTTATAAAAAAAAGAGTGTAAAATACGAAGTAATAAAATACAGTGTGGTCACTCATTGGGGTATATTTAGTAAAGGAGTATTGAAAGCTTACTTCACAGGTATAGCTCTTGTCCCTTTTTTATTCCAGGCTAGTCTTACTTGCCATGCTGGAAAATGGCTGTTGTTTCCAAAAGTCAGTTTATCCACATAAATGAATGGAGTTGATTTACTAAAAAAGTTATTTTAACATATCCTAGACCCGTTTCTCACTGAGGTGGTTTTCAGGCATTTTAGCGCTAGAAATAGCCTCTAAATAATGCCTAAAAACCGCCTACCATTCATTTCAGTGTGTCTTTTCACACTGGGCGGTGTGCTTGCGAGATGTTAGAAAAAGTCCTGCAAGCAGCATCTTTGGGGCGGTTTGGGAGCACTGTACACAGCCCCCCCCCCCCAAAACGCCCTGCCCATTGATATAAATGGGCAGCGCTTCCAAAGCCTTTCGGAAATGCCACAACACGAGCGTTTGTAACCCCTTCTTTGGGGTTAAAGGCGCCCTGCTAGCAGCTGAAAAGGGCAGCTTAAACAGCACTAAACGCTGCTCGTTTTAACGTTCGTTCTAACGTGGCCGCAGCCCCAGTGTGAAAGGGGTCTTAGTGAATAAGGTAAAGCTATATTGACTTTAGAACCTTATGCACACTGGACATTTTCTAACCTCTCCTAGAAGCCTTCCTTCTGGCAGCAGCGTTTTGGCAAAAAAAAAAAGCCTGACGCTTGTAAAAACGTGTGCTGTGTTTAGCCGCATTTTGCTATGTCAAGAATTTGGATGTTAATTCATTTCATTGGTCAGATTAAATGATTTATTTTGGCTATTCAAACAAATTAACACTGAAGCGGTAAACGCTCCTACCATTAATGCGCGTTTAGCCGTGTTTACAAGCGCCAATCGTTTTTTCTGCCCAAATTCTGCTGCTTCTGGACGCACTGCCGGTGGGTTTTTTGTTCCTGCCTCTAAATTCTCCTGTCACTAAATGCTGCTAAAATCTTATGTGTTCATAGATACATAGACTAACACGCAGGAGAGTTTAGAGACAAAAAACGCCAGACGCCCCTAGGAGCAGCTCTAAAAATGTCCAGTGTGCATGAGGACTAAATACCAAATCATGCACAAGAGAAACAAAAAAACAGCATTTTTACTTACACAGGAATAGATGATTTGAATTATTCACTATTTTCTCAAAGCCATACACGTGCATTCATTTTTACTTTTTTTAGTAAATCAAATAAAAGACATACAGTAGACAAATTTTACAATAAACACTTCCCACTAAAGCCAACCATAGAGAGATGGCTCAAATGCTTTCCATACTGAACCAGCCAAGATTTGATCCTTGTATGGGCAGGCTGATTGTGCCCAAGTCGATCCATCAACTGACTTGATTACAACCAGCATGTCAGATTTTTAGCATGTGATTATTACCAGCGGCTATAACCGTTAACAATAATCACTGTGTTCTCCCAGCAAGGACGGCTCCCTGCGCCCCCCCCCCCCCCCCACTGGCAGAACACAATAACTCCATAACAGTAATGCCCTGTACACACGATCGGACATTCCGACAACAAAATCCATGGATTTTTTCTGATGGATGTTGGCTCAAACTTGTTTTGCATACACACGGTCGCACAAAGTTGTCGAAAAATCCGATCGTTCTAAACGCAGTGACGTAAAGCACTTACGTCGAGACTATAAACGGGGCAGTGGCCAATAGCTTTCGTCTCGTAATTTATTCTGAGCATGCGTGGCACTTTGTGCGTCGGAATTGTCCACACACTGTCGGAATTTACGCGAACGGATTTTGTTGTCAGAAAATTTTATAGCCTGCTCTCAAACTTTGTGGATGGAAAAAGTCCGATGGAGCCCACACACGGTCGGAATTTCCGACAACAAGCTCCGTTCGCACATATTCCATCAGAAAGTCCAACCGTGCGTACAGGGCATAAGTGCTGATGGGGGAGTCAATTTTCTTTTTTGCAACAAGTGGTTACGGGAAAGAAGATCACATCATCTATGGCCTCCCTAAGACTATGGGGATGATTTACCACAGGAGTACAGAATGTTTACTTTGCAAGTGAATTTGTACTTATCTTAGTGAATGACATGAAGCTAAATGAATATTCACATTGTAAAAAATACCAGTCACGTGCAAGTATAATTCAAAAGACAGGATTTGTGCTGTCACATGATTGGATGATTGACATCAGCAGCGTCTCACTTTATTCACTAAGCTATGTGAATTTCCACTTTGTAAAGTGAACACACTCTACCCCTTTGGTAAATCAACCCCAATATGTAACACAGCTAGCTTTTACAGAAGCTATAGTACTAATGTAGTTGTTTTCAGTCTTACATTGATACAGTGCTCGAGATGTAGCCTCAGTATTTTCAGTATATTATGTATTTATTTACATCATATATGTATGCTTTGTCCTTTATGGTGTTGTACAGCGATATTCCACTTTTGCGCATATTTGAAAACAGGAAACAGAATTCGGCATATCCACAAACCGTTAGGAAAAGAACTGTATTGTTCTAATTGGTGTATTTTCATTGCCTTTTGAATAACTCTCTTCTGGTTTATGTTTCAGCAATATGATAAAGCCAACATTTAGGAGAATTTTTTGTTCTGCTTTTATTGATTGCTGTCGTGTGGTTTCTTTCATTATACAATCCCAGCTGCATAATGTCTAACATTACGCATTTACCTTTAAGCACTACTTACAGACATAAAGAGGATTCTGCTTTATGTAGGCTATTTCTAAAAAAAAATCTAAAAAAAATTTCAATTGAAACCAAGCTACATGTTATTTAAAAAACAAGAAGAAAAATAGAAGTTTTACCACATTATCACAGTATATTTATCTATTAGTATATTTCTCTATTAGTAGATAAAATGTACTTAGGCGTTTTGCCATCTAATCTCTTACACTGAATTTCTTTGTGGATTTGCTAGTGTGCTTGAGATTATTAATGTGTTCATTTCTGATTCAACCTCACCTTTCCAACAGATGGGTGTGTATTCTTATCAAGTACACTTAGATATGTGTCACAATCCATAGCTGATTTAATGACTGCAAGCTGCCTTGGCAGTAAAGCAGCAAAACAACCCCAAACCATAACTTTCCACCACCATTCTTCACAGTTTGTATGATGTTCTTTTCTTGAATTGCTGTCAGAGGGGGCACCAAATATTGTAGTGTTACGGTGGCCAAAAAAACTATCTTTGATTTGTCAGTCCACAGCACATTTGCAGGAGGTGTGGTCTTTGTCTACATGTTCAATGGCAGACTGTAGTCTTGCTTTAACATTCTTTTAGAAAGGCTTTTTTCCTGGAAACTTCCCTGGTAGGTTAAATTTTTTTCAGATTGAAGATGCATGTAGTTTACTGTTCTAATAGTTTTCTGCAAATCATATGATTAAATTTTTGAACTCTCTTAAACTTTTTTTTTCACAATATAATTTTTATTAAAGGAATTTGTTTTTTTCTTTTAGCATCAAGTGGTCAGCTCTTGGGCCTGCCAGTTCAGGACAAATTAGCAATCATTTAAAATGTACACCACTTGTAGATTATTTTCCTTACAGTGGAAAAATTGATTTCAAATATTTTAGTGATCTTTTCAAGTCTTGCGCCAGACTCATAGGCATCCACAACCTTTTTTCTTAGAGCCTTAGAGCAGGGGTCTCAAACTGGCGGCCCTCCAGCTGTTTGCAAAACTACAAGTTTCACAAGGCATTGCAGAGCTGACAGTTACAAGCATGACTCCCACAGGCAGAGGCATGATGGGACTTGTCGTTTCACAACAGCTGGAGGGCCACTAGTTTGAGACCCCTTCCTTAGAGAGGTCTTTTGTTCTTGGTATGATGACACCACACATGTCAATTGTAAAGAGAATGCCAGACCCTAGATATTTAAGGTTTAAGTAAAACAGATTCCACCTGCTTAGTCCTTAAAAAGGCTCTAATCATTGGCACTTAATCTAGAATACACTTCATGGATTTGAAGTGGTAGTAAATTTAAGAACGTACTTTTTTTCACTGGACAAATCTACATGTTCAATCACTTAGAATATGAGAATAAATACACCATGTCTATTTTATCTGTAGGTACTATTTAAATAAAAATGTATTGTGTAACTAAAGGCAAAACGTTTAATTTTGGCTAGAGTGAGGAAGGGTGTTATAACCCCTGTCTTTTTTTTTTTGCTATCTGTATCCCATATGAAAGATTTCTCTTCACTTCTTGTCCCATTCCCAAAACAGGAAGTGAGAGGAAATTCCTCCAAAATGAGGGAATCCCAGGGGGTTACCAGAACTAGAGTCTCCAGTCCTGCAGATACTAGTCCTGCAAGCCGCATCTTGAAATCAATGGGCAGTGCCGCCGAAGTGCCACCACATTTGACCCTTTTGCAGCCGTTAGCGGAGGTTAAAAGCTGGACAAATCTACATGTTCAATCACTTAGAATATGAGAATAAATACACCATGTCTATTTTATCTGTAGGTACTATTTAAATAAAAATGTATTGTGTAACTAAAGGCAAAACGTTTAATTTTGGCTAGAGTGAGGAAGGGTGTTATAACCCCTGTCTTTTTTTTTTTTGCTATCTGTATCCCATATGAAAGATTTCTCTTCACTTCTTGTCCCATTCCCAAAACAGGAAGTGAGAGGAAATTCCTCCAAAATGAGGGAATCCCAGGGGGTTACCAGAACTAGAGTCTCCAGTCCTGCAGATACTAGTCCTGCAAGCCGCATCTTGAAATCAATGGGCAGTGCCGCCGAAGTGCCACCACATTTAACCCTTTTGCAGCCGTTAGCGGAGGTTAAAAGCACCCCGCTAGCGGCCGAAAAGGGCCTGCAAAAATGATGGTAAAGCAGCGCCCCCAATGCCCCAGTGTGAAAGTAGCCCTACACTTTAATGATTGCTTGTTCAAATATGTTGAAAAACTGCCAACAAGAGAATGATAGGAGTGTTGGCCCCTAACCTCACTGTTCTTTTTTCATCCTTGCTCCTGGCTACCATATGACTGCATTCACACTGAGGCGCTTTACAGTCGCTACAGCGCTAAAAATAGCTCCTGCACAGCGCTTGTAAAGAGCCTCTCCTGTCTCTCCTGTGTGAAAGCCCGAGTGCTTTCACACTGGAGCGGTGCGCTTGCAGGACGATAAAAATAGTCCTGCTAGAAGCATCTTTGCAGTGCTATAGGAGCGGTGTGTACACCGCTCCTAAAGCGTCCCTGCCCATTAAAATCAATGGGGCAGCGCCGCCTAACTGCCGGCAAAGTGCCGCTGCAGGTAGAGTTAGAGGCTAGTTAGAGGCTAACACACTTTTTCTCCCTATCTAGGAGTTTCCCCAAGGGGGGTCAGAATGGTAGAGCTGACCTTTAAGAGGCTAGCATGAAGAGGAGCCAGGAAAGGAAAATTACTATAAATATACATGTAACAAGTTTATGTAATATATACATTGTGTGAGTCCAGTCGCCAAGTTCATTTAATGGCTTTTTTCTCACATTTATTCACATTTATTTCCCTCATTGGGGTTTCAGCACCAAACAGAACAGGAAACAGAACACAGCCTCCTGCCTATCATGGTCTGTTCAGGCTTCTTGTCTGTTTCATCACAGGCACCAACTCTCTCACAGAGGCTTGGTCAGTGCACAGACTGCTTACTTGCCTCAAACCTGTCTCCTGGCATTGCCTTGAAATGTTAGCCTAGACTTGCACCAAATACAGTATATTGGGATCAGTGAAGAAATATTTTATTGCCAACCTTTTCTACTGCAAGGTTCAGCCTCTCCTGGATAGAAGTCACCATCTAAAGCACTAAAGACGTTTTAAGAAGTGTAGCAGTAATTTTTTTTCACATCTGCACATGGTGTTTTTTCCCTGTTATTTTTTGCATGCAAGTGCTGTTGTACCTGTGTGTGGATATGTACAGTATCTCACAAAAGTGAGTACACCCCTCACATTTTTGTAAATATTTTATTATATCTTTTCATGTGACAACACTGAAGAAATTACACTTTGCTATAATGTAAAGTAGTGAGTGTACAGCTTGTATAACAGTGTAAATTTGCTGTCCCATCAAAATAATTCAACACATAGTAATTAAGGTCTAAACTGCTGGCAACAAAAGTGAGTACACCCCTAAGTAAAAATGTCCAAATTGGGCCCAGTTACCCATTTTTCCTCCCCGGTGTCATGTGACACATTAGTGTTACAAGGTCTTAGGTGTGAATGGGGAGCAAGTGTGTTAAATTTGGTGTTATCGCTCTCGCTCTCTCATATTGGTCACTGGAAGTTCAACATGGTACCTCATGGCAAAGAACTCTCTGAGAATCTAAAAAAAAAGAGTTGCTGCTCTACATTAAAATGGCCTAGGCTATAAGAAGATCCCTGGGACTGAGCTGCAGCATGATGGCCAAGACCATACGGTGGTTTAACAGGACAGGTTCCACGCAGAACAGGCCTTGCCATGGTCAACCAAAGAAGTTGAGTGTACACGCTCAGCGTCATATGCAGAGGTTGTCTTTGGGAAATAGACATATGAGTGCTACCAGCATTGCTGCAGAGGTTGAAGGGGTGGGAAGTCAGCCTTTCAGTGCTCAGACCATACGCCAAATTGGTCTGCAGGGCTGTCGTCCCAGAAGAAAGCCTCTTCTAAAGATGATGCACAAGAAAGTCCGCAAACAGTTTGCTGAAGACAAGCAGACTAAGGACAAAGATTACTGGAACAATGTCCTGAGGTCTGATAAGTTACAGATGGTATCAAGTGTCAAGTGGTCTGATAAGTTACAGATGGTGTCAAGGGTGGCGGCAACCAGGTGAGAAGTACAAAGACAAGTGTGTCTTGCCTACAGTCAAGCATTAGGGTGGGAGTGTCATGGTCTGGGGCTGCATGAGTGCAGCCTGAACAGACAAAAACCGTCGGGCGCCAGGAAACTGGGACATCTATTGCACTAAGAACCTTGTGAATGTCCTGCAAGAGCCCAAAAGAGCAGCTGTGTCGATGAGCATACCAGGAGAGGTGTGAATACAAGTAAAAACATTCATAAGCAACCACAATTGAAAGCGCTGATTGGGACAAGTGCTGCCTGCACTAGGGAGCTACAGTTCATTGAGGGAACCATGAATGCCAACATGTACTGTGGCACACTGAAGCAGAGCATGATCCCCTCCCTTTGGAGACTGGGCTGCAGGGCAGTATTCCAACATGATAACGACCCCAAAAACACCTCCAAGATGAATACTGCCTTGCTAAAGAAGCTGAGTATAAAGTTGATGGACTAGCCAAGCATGTCTCCAGACTTAATCCCTATTAAGCATCTGTGGGGTATCCTGAGACAGAAGGTAGAGGAGCGCAAGGTCTCTAACATCCACCAACTCCATGATGTCATCATGGAGGAGTGGAAGAGGAATCCAGTGGCAACCAGTGAAGCTCTGGTGAGCTCCATGCCCAAGAGGGTTGGGGCAGTGCTGGAAAATAATGGTGGCCACACAAAATATTGACACTTTGGGCCCAATTTGGACATTTTTACTTAGGGGTGTACTCACTTTTGTTGCCAGCGTTTTAGACATTAATGGTTGTGTGTTGAGTTATTTTGAGGGGACAGCACATTTACACTGTTATACAAGCTGTACACTCACTACTTTACATTGTCGCAAAGTGTCATTTCTTCAGTGTTGTCACATGAAAATATATAATAAAATACTTACAAAAATGTGAGGGAGGGGTGTACTCACTTTTGTGAGACACTGTATATATATATATATATATATATATATATATATATATATATATATATATATATATATTCAGCAAATAAACTCCAGAAAATTATAGTTGAGTCATGATAGATTTGCACCATTGTAAAAGCTTAGCTGGTGCTTGGGAACACAGCTAATGGACTTAGAAGGATTGATGTAATTGATACCCATATGAGTAATTTTGTCTAATCAGGAAACGCACTTTATGATTAATTACTTCAGTTGCAGAACATACAAAAATATTGCAGGTCATCAGTTACTGTACTTGGTTTCATAATGGTTTCTTTCTTTTTGCTGTGTGTAAATTAATATTAATGCCATCTGAGAAGCTTTATTCAAAATGAGTATATTTGAATAAGTGTATAATGTCCCAATGCAATATGCAGTGTCAGCACCATTATATCATTTTTTCACATTTTTTTAACTGCATCAATGAGTTGCAACATAAGGAAAGCTAATGAGAACTCTGTTTAGTGTCCATCAACAGCTTTCAGGCTGTAACTAAAGTTTATTTTGTGCTATCCAAATTAATCAAGTTCAACGTTTCCATTAATTCCATCTGGGCATTTTTTTCACATGAAAAAGACAATTAAAATAGAACATTTTGTAGAAAGCCAGTGACTGCAAAATTTATCTCATGTGTAATTTGTTCTTTTTTTTATAGAGTGCCAAATGCATATCCAAATCTACTATACAGCCGTTAGTATTTCCAGAAACATTCTGTGATATTAGGGCAATTTGGTTTAAAATAGTAAAACACACATATACAAAATGCAATGAAAAGGTTATAAGTCACTTCATTAAAGGGAATATATAATCGTTTTCAGGCAAATTTATTTATGTATTTTTTTTTTAACTTCAGTTTTAAATCTTTTTCTTTTTTTTGGACTATTTTTTTAAATAACAAACATGTTATACTTCACTGTGCAGCTCGTTTTGCACAGAGTGGCCCCGAACCTGGTCTTTTGGGGTCCCTCGGCGGCTGTTTCAGCTCCTCCCCGAGAGAACTAACCACCTTAATGTGAGCTCCCTCGCATGGTGGTTAGTTCTTGCGGGCGCGCTCCCGTGATACAGCCGGCGGCTATAGCCGCTCACTGTATCACTCGGCCCCACCCCCCGGCGCGCCGCGTCATTGGATGTGATTGACAGCAGCGCGAGCCAATGGCTGCGTTGCTTTCAATCCATCCACTGTAGCCAATCAGCGGCCAGGCTGAGCGGCGAAATGGAAGTCGGGAGCGAACGCGGAACTTTCAAGGGGTCA
Organism: Lithobates clamitans; assembly: GCA_037952925.1. Classification (NCBI taxonomy): domain Eukaryota; kingdom Metazoa; phylum Chordata; class Amphibia; order Anura; family Ranidae; genus Lithobates; species Lithobates clamitans. The sequence continues at coordinate 3,792,051 of JBBGZY010000675.1, forward strand.
GGTAAGTAAAACGGGGGGGCTGGGGGCGGCGGTATTGTCAGAAGTTTTTTCACCTTAATGCATAAAATGCATTAAGGTGAAAAAACTTTTACCTTTACAACCCCTTTAACTTGAAGTGTTTATGGTAATAAATAAATGATAAATGATAAATGATAATGAGTTTGAAAAAAGTAAACATATCATTTAGAATTGAAATGTGATTGTAACATTTTCGAGTTCCTTCTGAGCTGAGTTGTTTTGAACTGTTGGTGTACCCAAACAGTAAACTGTAAGTTTAACAGCCATGTCTTGTCTTAACAGCATGTTATTTAGGGATTAGGTAATCATTGATCCTAATCCTAATATCCTTAAACCAATTAGGGTTACTGTTTTTTGTTTGTTTGTTTTTTGTTTAGTCTCTATGCTCTGTTTTTCTTTTCCTCTTTCCTGTAAAAATGTTCTAATAGGTATATCTCTTCACAGTGGTGTAGAGTTGGAGAATGCACCAGCATGACTTCATCCTCGGAACACTTGTCTGGAGAATGGAGTTCTTGGAGTACATGCAGCAGAACGTGTGGCACAGGAGTTCGAAGTAGACAACGCAAATGTGTAAGGTAAATATATTTGATACATTGCATTGTTAAAGTGGCAATGAACCCAAAAATAAACATTTATTATTATGCAGCCTACCGATATTATTTTTTAGGCTTTCTTCTTTTTTCAACTGGCGATTCAGCCAGTAAGTCTGTTGTTTTTCAAAAGAAGATGCTCTCCAGGAGAATGTATCAGTTAGGCCCCATTCAAACTTGTTATCGGAATCTGGATCCTGGAGCACCCAGATCCAGGCCCCCCCATGTGAATAAATATGGGGTACATAATACCCCTACTCATTCACAAAAAAAAATGTAGCGTAAAAAATGACAGTAGGCAGTTTTTGACAAATCCGTTTTTTAAGAAATAAAAATAAAAAAATTCTCCCCGGATCTATCGTCAATTACGACAGCTACTCCCACTGCTGACCCAAAAAAACAAAAAGATTAAAAAACTCCGGTCCCGACAAAGGCTCCTGCTGTCTGCCAGCTCTTAAATAACTAAGAGGCCACCTGGCCACCTGGTGATGTCACTGACCCAGAATGCCCTCGTCGATGACATCAAAAAGGGGCAGTGTCACCTGGCGATGTCACCGGGTGGCCCCAGCTCTTAGTTATTAAGGAGCTATCAGACGGTGGAGATCGCAGATTGCAGGAGCCTTCGTCGGGACTGGAGGTTCTTTCTTTTTCTTTTTTTGGGTCAGTGGTGGCGGCAGGCATCGCGATTGACGATGGATCTACACCAGGGACATTTTTTTAATATTTGATTTTTTAATACAGGAATTGTCAAAAACATGTGTTGTCTTTTTTTTTTACATTTTACACTTTTTTGGTGAATGAGTAGGGGTAGGGGGGCAGGATCTGGGGCCCCCTTGTTAAAGGGGGCTTTCAGATTCCAATAAGCCCCCACCAACAGACCCCCACAACCACCAGCCAGGGTTGTGGGGAAGAGGCACTTGTCCCCATCGACATGGGGACAATGTGCTTTGGGGGGCCAGAGCCCCTGTGTCCCCCTTTCCTGATCTGCCAGGCTGCATGCTCGGATAAGGGCCTGGTATGGATAAGGGGGGACCCCAGGCTGTTTTTTTTATTTATTTTTCATTGGCTGCATTCTTTTGTTCACATTCAGCTGTCAGTGGGGAAACCCACTAACAGCTAATGAGTCATCGGTTGTTAAGGACATGGCAGCCGGCTTCCTGGCTCACTCCTGAAAAAAACAGCTATTCTTCACACAGAATTTGAATCGGTCGAAAATTGATCGACCGATTCAACGATTCAAAACCTTCTGAAAATTTGGAATTGGTTAGAAGATAAAGAAACCAAACAAAACTAAACACATTGTTTCCATTCTGCACATGTCTAATGACTTTGTAGAGCACAAATGAAACAATCACATTGGTCAAAGCCAAAGTCATAACAAAGTCACACTCATCCAAAGTCACTCCAAAGCTGCCTCAAAATCGCACCAACGTTGCATCAAGTTGCACGGTAAAGTCACAATGGAAATCACACGGTTTTAAAGTCGCACAAGTGTGAGTGGACACTTACAAAGATGAGACATACCATTTATTCACGGGTGCTTAAAATGATCTCCTTTAATTTATTTATGTCAAATTGTTATCCCAAAAAGAATAGAAAACTGTTATGCCACGTACACACAGTCGGACTTTGTTCGGACATTCCGACAACAAAATCCTAGGATTTTTTCTGACGGATGTTGGCTCAAACTTGTCTTGCATACACATGGTCACACAAAGTTGTCGGAAAATCAGATCGTTCTAAACGCGGTGACGTAAAACACGTACGTCGGGACTAAAAACGGGGCAGTGGGCAATAGCTTTCATCTCTTTTTTTATTCTGAGCATGCGTGGCACTTTGTCCGTCGGATTTGTGTACACACGATCGGAATTTCCGACAACGGATTTTGTTGTCGGGAAATTTTATATCCTGCTCTCAAACTTTGTGTGTCGGAAAATCTGATGGAAAATGTGTGATGGAGCCTACACACGGTCGGAATTTCCGACAAGGTCCTATCACACATTTTCCGTTGGAAAATCCGACCATGTGTATGGGGCATTACTGTAACTGCTTAAGAAGTGCTAGCTGGACTTTGATTTCAATGTGTTAGTATATCTAAATCTGCTAGTCCATCTACCACTCCCCCCCCTACAGACTAGCAATGCTGCTGTCCAGAGGTGCCCCCTGTGCTCATTCATCCAGAGTGAGGACACTCTAATACAGGAGGTGTGTTACTGGTCATATCACCAGGTGAAAACAGAGGGGAAAGAAAAGAAGACTAATGCAGCTACCCCATCTAATAATTGATTAGCTGCAATATATTACTTTTTTTGTTTTGGGTGTAATACCACTGTAAAACAGACTTTCTTTATAAATTTGGTGAAAGCATGACAGGGATATGGTGTCACCTGCCCCAGTACATTCTTCATTAGGAGTATACACTTGAGAGAGGATCTAGGCAGTACAGGTAACAGCAGAGCCCTATCTATCATGGTAAGTTTGAAAACGGGGGGGGGTGGGTGTGGAGGATATACAGGGGACAAACACAGCAGTAAGATGTGGCCGAGGATTTACCTTGCCCATGATGTTACTCAACACAGTAAGTGAAATTCTGGATGTTGTGTCTCTTTAATCTTCACTTACCTAATGCACCATACATGTGCTGCATTTTCCACCCAATCTTTATTGTTCTCACCTCTAGCCAGAGCACTGAAGGACGTCAATGTAATGATCCGAAAATCCAGTATAAAATATGTGAGAATCCAAGATGTCCTCCTGGAGTCCCTGAATTTAGAGACTGGCAATGTCAGACCTTCAGCTTCAGATCCTCCTACCCTAACCATAAACATCGCTGGCATGCTGTGATCAATGAAGGTAATATTGGCAATTAATTTATATAATGCACTTATATTCTATTATATATGATATATAGTATATAAAATGAACCAAACTCAGCTTCTTACATCATGTTTTTGTCACAAATGTACAGGGCAGTAAGCAGCAGACACATCTCTTTCACACAGGATAAGTTTAAGATAAGGATAACTGTGAAAAACTTGGAGAGATATGTGTACAGTGGAGATCTCATCACAAATTATATCAGTCTTATTTTTTAAGTAATTGGCAATTTTCTGCGCAGTGAGTGAGTTAGTTGGTGCAGGCAGTGGAGGACGCAGTAGAGAATTAAAGGTAGAGTAGAGTTGATGGGGACTGGATGGGGACTGGATGAGAAGTTCTTAATGAGAGTGTTAAAATAGGTCTGCTTGGCAGTGTGGAGGCAGGAATTGTATTTTTGAAGGGCAGATTTATATTGGTTGACGTCTTTCGGAGACTTAGTCTTATGCCGCAGACGCTGAAGAGTGCGGCTACTTTTGTGAGACTTCTGGTGTCATCTGTTTGCCAGGGTTGTAGGAGTCGGGGCCTGATTGTGTGTGTAGTGAGAGGGGCAAACTCATCCAGGGCAGAGGACAGGGCACTATTATAGGCAGAAGTGCCTAGATTGGGGCAGGACAGGGGTGAGATTGTAAGAGTATAAGATGAAGAACTGGCAACTTGTCCTCTTGATAAAAATGCTTTATTGATAAAGGGTAAAGTGTGCAAGCTACAGCAGTTTATACATTTCGGTTGATATGAATAAGGTTTTTGACCAAAACGTGTAAGCTGCTGTAATTGCACACTCTACCCTTTATCAATAAAGTACTTTTATCAGAGGATGAGTTGCCAGCTCTTCATCTTATACTCTCATGCTGTTTTCAGTGCCAGGAAGACACGGTGAGCTTTTGGAGCACCGTTGGTCTATCTCCAGGAGAAATTAACCTAGGTGTATATCTTCGTTAGGGGTGAGAGTTTGTCATAGAGTTGGTCAGTAGCAGAATAGAGAAGTTAAAGGTTAAGGTGGTGAAGGTAATATCAAGGTTTTTTGCAGCTTCATGATATCTATTCAAGCAAACTGCTTCTTTTAGTTGTTTCATGTTTCTGGCTGGCGTTGGCTCTGATGGTGTCTGTCAGCCAGGCTTCCTTTAGCTGCTAACCAATGTGAGCATAATTGTACTACCTACTGTATGATTCACCAATGGTACATAAAGTGAATCAAAACAATTTTGAATGAATTTCAAAAAGCAAAAGTGTTTGAAATGTATTAACAGGAACAGTATTAAGTCTGAATATACATTTTTTTAAATATGTGAATTTTAAATATGTGTCCTAATTTGTCTGATTTACTGATCTTACTACAATTTTAGAACCACAAGTGTTTTCTAAGTCAATCTAAGATAATGACTGTTTGGTTAAAGAAATAAAAAACCCTCCTTAATTCCTTTTAAAGTTCTACATTTAAATACAGAATTCCACAGACAGATGAGCTAAGCTTCTCACCCTTGTTTTTATCATGGGACCGTGAAAGAATCCTGTGCTGCAGGCATTTGGCCACCATCATCGGCTCCTTCTTTGTATTGGAATTCTAAAGACTTTAGAACAATTGTCAGTCACTAATTCCAGCTTTTGCATGTTGAGGTCTCCAGGCTTGTGGTCAGGTTTCATGAGGAAATATGTGAGATTTCACTTTTCATATTTTACATGTCCCATTAAATACCAGCACTAAAGGTTAAAGCCCTGCTTTCTATAAAATGCACACAAATTTCCAATGATTCAGTTTTCCATATGAAAATATGGAAAACAATCTCAGTGTTTTTATATTTAACCTGAGCTTTTTTTAAGCATATGGGGCAGAAACTGTTTCCATAAGTTTGAGCAATTATAGATCACATCCTAAAAATGAACAAATATGCAAGCATGTAATGATTTTCAGTTTCTGAAAATGGTGGTGGTTATTGATAGAGAGAGAGCATCGACACAAAAGATCCTGCATGTGTAATTTTTGTTGCAATACAATCAAATAGTACTGTACATGAGGGCATTTTTCTCATCAATATGTACAAAGTACAAATGACATATCATATGATGCTTTAGGATGGCATTCATGTTAATCCCTAGATAAGTGAAGAGAAGGGTTTTCTCTTCTACCCATACAATAACCATAGTGTTTGGATAACTTGAATGCAACCAAACAAATGTTGTAATAACAAAAGTTTTGGGGTTTATAATTTATACTGAAAGTTAATGACAAAATGGCTGATTTACTAAAGGAGCCCAGGACGTTCACTCATAAAAAGAGTGTTGATTCACTTCAGTTATGCAATCATGTGGACAGTTAGAGTAAATCAGCCTCAAAATGTCTACTGAACTCAATTAATATGAGTGTTTACTATGCAATGTTTACTATACTTTTTAAAATAGCAGTAATATGAGGTGCCTCAAAAAATTTTAATGAATTCATCTTTTGATAGCAATGAAGAAATAAACAGTGTAACTATGGGAAAACAAAAAGAATGACGTATAAGATGCAGCTTGTCGCTAGCATTAGCACAAAAATCTTTGTTTCTCTGAACCTAACTAGCTGAAGTGTAGAGATGTGCAATTTGTTTCATTACAAATCGAAATTCTGACAAAATTTTCATTATTCAGAGATTTGGATGTGTTCAATTTTCCAAATCATAATAGTAACAAATTTCCACAAATCCAAAATAAATTATAATTAAACACCAAATAATTTTTTATGAATTTGTTTCATTCGGATGACATGATGCAATAGTTTGGGCCTTTTGTAAATGTTTGAAGCATTTAAAATAACGTAAACAACATAACAAGTGATCCATATCTATTCGGATACATTTTATTTGTATTTTGCATTAACATTTTTCATTATTTTAAAAAAATGCACTACATATGAAATAGAAACATATTGCAATAAAACTCTTATAAATAAGGTATAAAAGTGAAATAAGATGATAATTCCTACTTGTGTTTGGGTTGGATGGAAGTGGATCCATCAGAATGTCTGAAATATAACATAATGATAAATCCAAAATTTATTTTGTTCCACTCATTTTTGGGTTGCATGCAAATTCAGTAGATATAATCCAATTAGTTCATGGGAATGCAGGCCGCACCTACCCTCCCCAAATACCAAACTTTTAAATAAAACACAAACTAGTTTTTGGCAAAGATTGGCCGCGGCACGTTTATTGGTGTATTCAGATCAATAAATAATAATAACAATATTCTGATAATTTTATGAATTCATAAAATCCATCAATTTTAACAATAAACTTAAAACAGCTCAGTCTTAAAGGACTCGAGCATACAGAATATTTTAAAACCAAAGACCCCCCTACACTTATGCAGGGTGACAGACCATATAACGTGCTTAGCGACTAGGGAGGGGGGGTGGGGAGCTTACATTATCTTATTATATAAAAATATAAATATATCCTATGTTTTATAAAGGGAGGGGCGATCGCATGCCCATGCTTTTTGGGCTCAAAGCTTTAAGCCTTCCTAGTCCATTCCATTTCTCTTTGTGGGTTAGATTAGCAAGGATTACTTAGATTGCATAAGTAATCTCCCAAAATAACGTATTAACACATTAAAGCGATTATAGCCAATCCTCCAAAATAATGTCTGAAAATATGAATCGATTCAGAACAACAAATATACGGAATGAATACAAATATACAAAACGATCTCTCATGCACATCGCTACTCAAGTGATGGTTTGCAAAACATTAATTATGTACGTTAATGTAGAGGTCCATATTCTGTACTGTGGCACTATGGTGTAAGTCTAGGTTCACACCTATGCAGATGCGTTTTTCAGGCACGTTTTTCAGTGCATTTTGCATTTTTAAACTAGCTTTTTTAATGCATTTTTTCATGCATTTTACGTTTTAAGTTTTTTTTTATTTTCTTTCTAAACGCACTGTAAAACACACTGTATAAAGCTGGTTCCCGCTAAAAGCTGAATGTCCAAAAAAAAAATTTGCCGGCAAAAAAATTTGCGAAAAAAAAGACATATTATTCCCCCCCCCCGGTCCATACCAGGTCCTTCGGGTCTAGTATGGATTTGGAGGGGACTCTCCCACGCCAAATAAAAAAAATGGCGTACGCCCCCGGCCCCAAATCCATACCAGACCCTTATCCGAGCATGCTGCCCGGCAGGTCAGGAAAGAGAGGGGACGAGCGTGCTCTGCACCCCCCACCCCAAAGCACCTTGCCCCCATGTTGATGAGGACAGGGGCCTCTTCCTGACAACCCTTGCCCGGTGGTTGTCGGGGTCTGTGGTTGTGGAGATTATCGGAATCTTTAACAAGGGGACCCCCAGATCCTAGCCCCCCCTATGCGAATAGGTATCGGGTACATGGTACCCCTACCCATTCACCAAAAAAGCAGTAAAAAATTTAAAAAAACAAGAGCCAATCAATTTCTTAGTAAAAAAGCTCTGAGCAGCTGTCTCTCCCACTGTCATCTCTCCTGCTGCCCTCAGCTTTTTCTGCTGCCGTTTTCTCCCTGAGCTATCACCTCCCGGTGTTGTTGTCTTGTTCCACCACCTCCTCGCGTCGTCACCGTCGTTTTCTTCTTTTTCCTCGCCATCGCCGCTAAAAAACATAAAAAAGCCGTTCTTGTCGCGTAGCTGTCTTCATCCATTCTTATGTTCCCCGTTGTCTGGCACCTCTTATATAGGCATGGTGCATGGCCATCCAATGACGTCGCCCGGAGAGCCTGCCCCTTGTGACATGTCGCATGTCACAAGGGGCGGCTCTCCAGGCGACGTTATTGGATAGCCTATGCCTATATAAGAGGCGTCAGGAGAGCAGGGAACATAACAATGAAGGAAGACAGCTATGCGACAAGACCAGCTTTTTTTTGTTTTTTAGCGGCGACAGCGAGGAAGAAGAAGAAGATGGCAGCGGCAATGCAAGGAGGTGGTAGAAGAAGACGACGACACCGGGAGATGACAGCTCAGGAAGAAAACGGTGACGGAAAAAAGCAAGGGCACCAGGAGAGACGACATTGGTAGAGACGGCGGCTCAGAGCTATTTTACTAATAAAGGAATTGTCAAAAACTGGCTCTTGTTTTTTTAAACTTTTCACTGCTTTTTTGGTGAATGGGTAGGGGTACGATGTACCGGATACCCATTATCATAGGGTAGGGGACCGGGGATCTGGTGGTCCCCTTGTTAAAGGGGGCTTCCAGATTCCGATAAGCCCCCCGCCCGCAGACCCCGATAACCACTGGGAAAGGGTTGTCAGGAAGAGGCCCTTGTCCTCATCAACATGGGGGCAAGGTGCTTTGATGTGAGGGGTCGCAGAGCCCCCCTGCCCCAAAGCACCCATACCCCCCATGTTGAGGGCATGCGGCCTGGTATGGTTCAGGAGGGGGGTGCTAGCTTGTCCCCTCCATTTGCTCTGGCCTGCTGGGCAGCATGCTTGAATAAGGGTCTAGTATGGATTTTAGCATGGGGGGGGTCCCTCCGAATCCATACTAGACCCAAAGGGCCTCGTATGAAGCTGGATGGGAACCCTACGCTGTCTTTTTCACAATTTTTTTTCATTTCAGCTTTCAGGGAGGGAACCCCGCTGACCGCTGATGACTCATCGGTTGCTAAGGACACAGTGGGCCCCTGCTTAGAAACCAGCTATATACAGTGGTAAAAAAAGAACCGCAAAACACATCAAAAATCGCATCACAAATGAACCATTTGCGTTTCTGGTGCAGCTCCATTGAAATCTATTAGCTGCAAATCGCTGGAAAAAGTCCCTGACCCTTTCCAAAAATGCACCGGCCACAAAACGCATAGGTGTGAACTAGTACCATAGGAAACCATGTTAACCTCCCTGGCGGTATGATTATTTCATATTTTTGATGCTGTAAGCAGTACCATTATTTTGCATGGAAATTTGGCGTTTTATATTGTAGGCCTGTAATTCTTAGGAGTAACTCACTTAAATCTGTCCAAACTAGTAGACATCTCAGGTATGATAAAGTTTGAAACACAAAATCATAAATTATAATATAATAAATAACTATAAATAATTATACCAAATATAATATTAAAAAATATTCAATAATGTAATCAAATCAAAAACACTGAAATTTGCTCAGTTGCAGAATTGTCGCTGTCATTACTTTTCAGTGTTTGATGACGGATTTCCCCACAAATCACTATCTCTCAATTCTGCGAGTGATTCTAATTTATTATCGCTGTTTTCTAGCTGGTCTAAAACCACTTTGATGTAAAGGGACGGTTTTGGTTGCTATGGACAATCTCCAGTTTCCAGGCAGAAAGAACAGTTTTTATAATATAAAACTGCATGCAGGCCACTGGAGAAACCACTAATGACAAAAGGGATGTGAAATAATTTCATACAGTAATGTAATCTGTAAGATTACAGTATTCTGTATGTATTGTGTGTGTTTCACTTTTTGAATTTGGTACCGTTCTCTGTCCCCGTGCATCGCAACGCTCGCAGGGAATGGAGCTCGGCTCTGTGATGAATTGAGCGGAGGACGAGCTGCTCACACTGCGAGGAGACATCGCAGGATCCAGGGGACAAGGTAAGTAAGCTCTTTCTGGATTCTGCAATGCAGGGTTACGGCTTTTGGTTCTGAAATTCCCCCCCGAGCCAGATTCGGGAATACCGCCAGGGAGGTTAAATGAACTGTAGTGTGTTCTTCAAACTGCAAAATGCACTAAAAAATGCATAGATGTGAACGTAGGGTAATGGAGCCTTTGAAAATATCTTTAAACAGATTTTAGAAGGATGGAGCCTGCATGAATTTACATAATTGATAATGTTTCACCACCTGTCACTTGAGGTAAAGTGTGTTGGATCAATGCAGTGCCATTCAATTTGAATGCCACCCAAATGCACCTTCTCAACACACTTGCATTGCCATGCAGTGAGCTGCTGAAAATGCTGCATCGTTTATGGTGCATTTAGGTGCATTGGAAAGCCCATTTAAAAATAAGATTCTTCTGCGTGCATACATATGGAAGTTATTTGCTTTTTCTCTCCCATCGCTATTCATTCTGATGCTTACCTAATGTAGCTCAGTAGAAGGGAGAAGTGCAGAGTTTATCATGTGACAACCCTTAGGACCTATTCATACCACCGCAAAACACTACGGTGAGTTAAATGCATGCACTTTAACCACTTCAATACAGGGCACTTTCCCCTCTTCCTGCCCAGACCATCTTTCAGTTTTCAGCGCTGTTGCATTTTGAATGACAATTGCGCGGTCTTGCGATGGTGTACCCAAACAAAATTTTAATCATCTTTTCCACGAATAGAGCTTTCTTTTGATGGTATTTAATCACCACTGAGGTTTTTATTTTTTGCGCTACAAATAAAAAAGACCGAAAGTTTGGAAAAAAAAAGTTTTTCTTTGTTTCTGTTAAAAAACCTTGTAAATACTGTAAGTAAGTTTTCTCCTTCACTGATGGGCACTGATGAGGCAGTACGGATTAGCACTGATGAGGTGGCACAGATGATGAGGCACTTAAATGCAGCACTGATGGGCACTGATAGGCGGCACTGATAAGCAGCACTGACGGGCACTGATATGCAGCACTGATGGGCACTAATGGGTGGCACTGGGCACTGATAGGTGGCACTGGTGGGCACTGATGGCACTGTTAGGCAGCACTGATTAGGGGGCACTGGCAGGCAGCACTGATGGGCACTGAGTGCCATCCCTATTGGGCATTGATTGGCATCCCTAATGGTCCTGGGTTGGCATCCCTGGTGGTCCTGGGTGGGTATCCGCGGGGGGCTTCACTGACAATCAATCAGACCCCCCCCCCTGTCAGGAGAGCCACCGACCAGTTCTTCTCTACTCGTGTCTGGCAGTGCGAGTGGAGGAAAAATAAATAAACGATAAAGAGCTCTATTTATTCCTATTTACACTGTGATCAGCTGTGATTTGGCACAGCTGATCACATGGCAAAGTGGTAAAGAGCCTACGTCAGACTGACACACCACACCACCGATCGTTGCACTATCGCGGCTTATCCTGCTGGACGTCATATGATGCCCAGTCTGGATAACTGAACCACTTCCCAGATGTCAATCTGCATACAGCGGGCAGGAAGTGGTTAAAGAGCGTAGCATTAGGGCAGCCTATTTATGTGAAATAGCTGGCTAAAACATTACAATGGACCAAAAATTGTGCATTTTTTAGCACCACAGATCAGCGCAACACAAGTGCACTGGGAAGGTGTATTGGGAGATTTTCAGAATAAATGGCACTGCAGCACATCAATGTGCATTATTGCAGTACATTGATGTAAAGAGGTTCTGAAGGTTCACCCAGATCAAACTGATAACTTATCTAATGAGCATTGCATCCTCACTGGCTAAAAGGATGCAGAACCTCACTTGCTAACAGTTATGGATTATCGTCTCACTGGTTCAGCCAGTAATGGAGCAATACTATAAGGAAACATAGGGGGCACTTTTGTGATGTCTTTGCTGTCAAGTTGTCTAGTGTGACTTGGCCCTTAGGTGTATTTAAATTGAAAATCCGGCCAAAATGTTGTATTTTTAGGTTTGAATACACTAAGGAAGAACTAGGACCCCTGTTGAACGTTTACTGCTATCTGGATTATGCTAAGGAGATTTCCCCATATTTAGTGTCCTTGTGACATGGTTTCACCAAACATGAAGTGGAAAAAAATCTCCAACAGAAGCACCTCCAGAAATGAAACAGAAAAAAGGAAGAATGATACACTTAAAGTGTAAAACTTAGCTAGGACCTCCTGGCTAAGATTAGTGAGTGTAGCATATAAAATTAGTTAAGTCCAAATGACATAGGAAGTCCTAATATAGTCCTAATGAAAGTCTTAAGGAATCTGGTTTGTTTAAGGAAAAGTCCGTGTCCCTGTTGCATATTTTGAAACACTTCCTGTCTAATTAAACAATTGTCACCATTAATGTCAGTTAAGCTGGGAATACACTAGTAGACTTTCTAACACATCTGACAAACAACTAGAAATGTATTTGGGAAAAAATGTCCATTATGCTCCTTAAAATTTTCCTGTCACTGCTGTGGAATACGAACTTCGATTTCACCCCACTAACGATTAGTAAATCAAATGAGCATTCTCAAGATGAATATTCGTAATTCAAAAATCTAGTGTATACACATCTTAAGTGAAAGGAAATCTCTCCAACAGAAGATCCTATAACATTAAAATTTGACACGAGATTTAGTCCTTCTTCACTTTTGCAAAACTAAAAAAAAGAACTATAATGCACTATAATTAATTCAAAGAAATTACTTAGATTAAATTAAGTCTAATGCCCCATACACACGGTCGGATTTTTTGACGGAAAATGTGCGATCGGAGCGTGTTATCGGAAATTCCGACCGTGTGTGGGCTCCATCAGACTTTTTCCATCGGATTTTCCGACACACAAAGTTTGAGAGCAGGCTATAAAATTTTCCAAGATATATGTACACAATAATTCTGCGCTACCCAAAAGGGGGGATAAAACAGCAGCTAACACAACCAGCAAGTGTAGACAATATCAAAAAACAAAATAAGTGTAGCGCTAAGAGGAGGGGTCTGAAAATGGAGTCTATAGACTGACAGTTCCAAGTTCGTGTACTAAAAAGAACATCCTTGGAGAAAAGATAAAAAGTCCTCTGGAACGGATCTCAACAAGGGTGTAAATCGTCTGTAGAGGGAGCCCACGCACCACCAATAAAAATGAAAAGGCTTACCGGACTCAGTGGACCCAACAAGGCATACGCCAGGTGGAGTCAATCAGGCTTAGGTGGTGCTGGACTGCAGTTGGCCCGGAAGGGCAGAGTTGGTGAAGTGGCTTCCACGTGGCTGTGTTCCTCAAACGTGATCGGGCCCAAAGGTATGGGGTGCAGCTCACATAGGTCGTATCCCTCAAATCAGCGTTGGAACAAGCAACAACAGCAGCAAATGGAGGAAGAGAAGGAATGGCCAGATAGTGTAAATCCGTTTAAATGGAGATTTATTAAAAGTAGTATACACTCACATGAAAGGTATCTAAAAACAACGCTGTGAAGAAGTGGCGACAGTGGGGTCCTACCCGACGCGTTTCGTCTGCATAGACGTCATCTGGGGGGACGTCTATGCAGACTAAACGCGTCAGGTAGGACCCCACTGTCCCCACTTCTTCACAGCGCTGTTTTTAGATACCTTTCATGTGAGTGTATACTACTTTTAATAAATCTCCATTTAAACGGATTTACACTATCTGGCCATTCCTTCTTTTCCTCCATTTGCTACTGTTATTGCTTGTTCCAACGCTGATTTGAGGGATACGACCTATGTGAGCTGCACCCCATACCTTTGGCCCGATCACGTTTGAGGAACACAGCCACGTGGAAGCCACTTCACCATCTCTGCCCTTCTGGGCCAACTGCAGTCCAGCACCACCTAAGCCTGATTGACTCCACCTGGCGTATGCCTTGTTGGGTCCACGAGTCCGGTAAGCCTTTTCATTTTTATTGGTGGTGCGTGGGCTCCCTCTACAGACAATTTACACCCTTGTTGAGATCCGTTCCAGAGGACTTTTTATCTTTTCTCCAAGGATGTTCTTTTTAGCACACGAACTTGGAACTGTCAGTCTATAGACTCCATTTTCAGACCCCTCCTCTTAGCGCTACACTTATTTTGTTTTTTGATATAAAATTTTCCGACAACAAAATCCATTGTCGGAATTTCCGATCGTGTGGACACAAATCTGACGCACAAAGTGCCACGCATGCTCAGAATAAATAAAGAGATGAAAGCTATTGGCTACTGCCCCGTTTATAGTCCCGACGTACGTGTTTTATGTCACCACGTTCAGAATGATCGGATTTTCCGCCAACAGGACAAGTTTGAGCCAACATCGGAAAAAATCCTAGGTCCGACCGTGTGTACGGGGCATTATAGTAAAGCCAGGACCAGGATGACACTCCCATAGAACAAGTCAGGAATGGCAGCTCCCATACTTTGAAGGTTCACAAAGAAAAATTATGGTGTGCAAAGTGTGGATAACCAATCATATTTTAGTATGCCAGAACCAGATTAGAAAATTTATTTTATCAAATGCTGATAGAGGTTACTGCAATTTGCACATTTCTTTTTGCCTCAGTGAAAAAGCCCATATTTGATTTCAAACATTATGGAAGGAGGATGAAGAGAGAGAGTGCAGGAATTTTCCTTTAAAGAGGGTTATGGTATTTATTGGAATGCTATAAAGTAAAGAAGCTTGTAGAAGTTTGCTCAGTAGAGTGTTTAGTATAAGACATTGTATGTGCTATGGTTCATACAGCATGTATTGACTTAAAACGACTATAAACTATATCTGGAAAATGCAGTAACATAAATGAAAATGTCATCTGTGTATTTGTCAGGTAATAATTTTAAAGACAATAGTACACATAAAATCAGATGTTTTTTTTAGTTGCATATGCTTAGTTGTACTAACATTTTACGACCTATTCAGCTGAGTGCATTTGGTCTTAAAAGCACACAGAGGTCTGTTATTCTTTTGCCTGCAGTGTTTTCCTGACTAGGAAAATAAGGATTATAAGAGTTAGTACCATATTTTAGTCTCTTTTGCTTGGGATTGTACAACCCCTTGCACAACCACCCCATACTATATCAAGTAATAAATAAAACACCAGACAACCAATTTGTAGCAAAATGTGGCCGTAGCCCTTTATTGAGGTTTAAAACAAATTATTATACACTTTAACCTGTAATAAAACAAACAAAAAGACCTTCTCATTCTTCAGGATTTAGGCACCAAACATCTGTACATTACCATCAGATTACCAGTTGCAATGCTCTCCACACACAAAGGTGGGAGATACACCTGCAGTTGACTCAAGCTTGGACTTGAGTCCCACTTTAGAGATATTGTTACTAATGTCAGACCAGTGAACCGAAGCACAGTAGAACAAATGAGGACTAAAACTTCCAAGCTTGCAATGGTGGAAAGAAATTCCCCAATTTTGTCCATAACTAAAGCCCAAGACTGGAAAGTCATTTTCAAAAAAAACTAACATGAGATTAGATAATTGACTGTGGATAGCAGTGAGATCACTATGTATGATATTTGTCAAGGCCATTTCACCTAGGTGAAGAGGATAATATCTGGCGCAAGTCAAACTTATAACAAATGAACCACATAAAGTAGATTGTCCAGTCTCATGCCCCCTACTACTTATCTAAAGAATTAATAGCTCATCAGTAGGGATGAGCCAAACAACCCCCGGTTCGGTTCGCACCAGAAACTTCGAACGGACCAAAAATTCGCACGAACGTTAGAACCTCATTGAAGTCTATGGGACTCCAACGTTAGAAATCAAAAGTGCTAATTTTAAAGGCTAATTTGCATGGTATTGTCCTAAAAAGGGTTTGGGGACCCGGGTCCTGCCCCAGGGGACATGAATCAATGCAAAAAAAAGTTTTAAAAACGGCCGTTTTTTCGGGAGCAGTGATTTTAATGATGCTTAGAGTGAAAAATAAGTGAAATATTCCTTTAAATATCATACCTGGGGGGTGTCCATAGTATGCCTGTAAAGTGGCACGTGTTTCCCGTGCTTAGAACAGTCCCTGTACAAAATGACATTTTTAAAGTAATAAAAGTCATTTAAAACTGCTTACGGCTTTAATGCAACGTCCGGTCCCGGTTATATGGATGAAAATCAGTGAGACAAACGGCATGGGTACCCCCTCCCCCAGTCCATTACCAGGCCCTTTGGGTCTTGTATGGATATTAAGGGGAACCCCGCACCCAAATTAAAAAAAGGAAAGGCGTGGGGTCCCAGGCCACCTGAACAGCAGTATACAGGCATGCAAACAAGACAGGGACTGTAGGTTTGTTGTTAAGTAGAATCTGTTTGTAATTTTAAACTGGTACATTTTTAAAGTGTAGCTCCAGCCAAAAAATCTATTTTTAAGCTTTTTGGAAAACATAGGGAAAGGTTATCACCCCATGTGATATTTGTTTTGTTGTCTGTGCACCTCTTCAGAAGATTTTACCTCACTTTCTGTCCCAATGACAAATGTTTTTTGACAATTTGGGGTTTTTACTGAAACAAGGACTGGTGATAAAGCATCAGTGGAGAGGAGACACGTTTTTCCCATATTAACTCTTACAGGAGAGATTTCATCTCACTTCCTGTTGTCTCCTTCCGTTTGCAAGTAGGAGTCGTTTGTAAGTTGGATGTTTGAAAGTAGGGGCCTGCCCTCTATACTCTGCAGAAATTGGGGCCTTAGGTGTTGGTGTTACCACAACACTGTAAGCCCTCACAGTTACTCTTGGTGGGTGCAGAAACGGGCTCTGCTGTGAAATATTAGATGAAGAATTGTAATTACATGCCCCTGTTGAACAGGGTCAGAAAAATTGGACCTTTGGTGGTGGTGGTGGTGGTGGTGGTGAAGGTGTCTCAACACTGTAAGTCCTCACAGTTACTCTTGGTGGGTGCAGAAATGGGTCCTGCTGTGAAATATTAGATCAAAAATTGTAATTACATGCACCTGTTGAACAGGGGCAGAAAAATTGGGTCTTTGGTGGTGGTGGTGGTGGTGTTGCCACAACACTGTAAGTCCTCACAGTTACTCTTGGTGGGAGCTGGAATGGGCCCTGCTGTGAAATATTAGATCAAGAATTGTAATTACATGCACCTGTTGAACAGGGGCAGAAAAATTGGGCCTTTGGTGGTGGTGGTGCTGGTGCCACAACACTGTAAGTCCTCACAGTTACTCTTGGTGGGTGCAAGAAACGGGCCCTGCTGTGAAATATTAGATCAAGAATTGTAATTACATGTCCCTGTTAAACAGGGGCAGAAAAATTGGACCTTAGGCACTGGTGCCACAACACTGCAACCCCTCACAGATACTCTAGTTGGAGCACAGGAACGAGCCCTGCTGCAAAGTATTGCATCAAAAATTGTAAGTACACGCCCCTGTTAAACAGGGGCTGAAAAATTGGGCCTTAACCCCTGGTGGCAGCGCCCAGAACCAAAAATATTCTTAAAAGCTATCAGCATGATCATTGGGGAGGAAGAGGATAGTCACTCAGCATAGCAGGATAGTCACTCAGCATCAGCATAGGCAGTCTTGAAGAGATCTGACATTTCAAAAAAAAATATTCGGTTACATCAGCATCAGGTGCTTGGTAGCTGGTGGTGATCCAAGACTGATTCATTTTTATGAAGGTCAGTCGATCGACCGAGTCGGTGGACAGGCGCACCCTGTGATCGGTTACAAAACCTTCAGCAGCACTGAATATGCGTTCCGAAAGAACGCTGGATGTAGGACAGGCCAGTAGCTCAATTGCATACTGTGCAAGCTCTGGCCAGAGATCCATCCTCAAGACCCAGTAACCCAGAGGATTTTCGGTGGGAAAGGTGTCCAAGTCAGATCTTGCCCCTAGGTATTCCTGCACCATGTAAAACAGACGCTGGCGATGGTTGCTGGAACCGATCATACCTTGGGGCTGCGGACTAAAAAATTGTCTGAACGCATTGGTCAGACGGCCACCTTCTCCACCGCTCCTTCTTTGACTGACCGAAGCCTCAGCAACATGTTGTCCAGGAACAGGAGTTTGTAACCTCCCAGTCTCTGGGAACGCATTGCACAGACCTTTCTGCAAGGCCTCCCAAAGATGTTTCATCCTCTGCTCCCTCTGCGATGGCAAGATAAGGTCCGCAACCTTACCCTTGTAACGTGGATCAAGGAGGGTTGCCAGCCAGTATTGATCCCTCTCCTTGATACCACAAATACGAGGATCCTTCTGCAGGCTTTGCAGGTTAAGGGAGGCCATGCAGCGTAGGTTTGCTGAGGCATTCGGTCCGGAGTCCTCTGGGTCACTAAGGACGACATGATCCGCAGCCACCTCCTCCCAGCCACATACAAGTCCATGGGTTTCCTGGGACTGTAAATGATCCCTTAAAGACTGCTACTGATGCTGAGTGCCAGGCTCCACCTCCATGCTGACAAAATCCTCCTCTTCCTCCTCCTCCTCCTCCGCCTCTTCCTGTGTGATCGGCGGGCATGCAGGAATACTGTCTGAATAAAGGGGGTCTTGAGAGCTAAGGAAGTCCTCCTCTTCCTGCCTCTGTTCTGCCTCAAGTGCCCTGTCCATTATTCCACGCAGCATGTGCTCCAACAGGTGGACAAGGGGGACAGTGTCACTGATGCATGCACTGTCACTGCTCACCATCCTCGTGGCCTCCTCAAATGGTGACAGGACAGTGCATGCACCCCAGTGGATCATGACCCACTGGTGTGGGGAAAAAAAACAAGGTCCCCTGACCCTGTCCTGGTGCCATAGTCGCACAGGTACTCATTGATGGCCCTCTGCAGCCGCTGCAGCATGGCCAACGTTGAGTTCCACCTGGTGGGCATGTCACAGATTAGGCGGTTCGTGGGCAGGTTACATTCCTTTTGGAGGTCAGCCAACCGAGCACTGGCATTATAGGACCTGCGGAAATGCACACAGACTTTAAGCCCGAGTACCTGCCCAAGAACCGCTACACCACCAAGTTAAGGACGAGAGCCAAACAGGGCACATGGGTCAGTTGTCCCTGTCGGAGGGTGGAGAGTAGGTTGGTGCCATTGTCCCAAACCACCATACCTGCCTTAAGCTGGCATGGCGTCAACCACCTCTGAACCTGCCCCTGCAGAGCTGACACAATCTCTGTCCCAGTGTGGCTCCTGTCCCCCAAACACACCATCTCAAGCACCGCATGGCATCTTTTGGCCTACGTGCTTGCGTAGCCCCTTGAACGCCTACAGAGCACCGCTGGTTCCGAAGTCAAATCACAGAAAGAGGCCAGGAGGAGAGAGGTGTGGCAGAATCACCACTAGTAGTATTTTGGAGGTGTGGTGGCAGAACAACCTCCAACACTGCGCGGTAAAAGATAGGTAACGTCCCTGTCCATGCCTGCTGGACCATGAGTCAGCGGTAATATGCACCTTACCGCAGACTGTCCAGCGAGGCCAAGACATTGCCTTCCACATGCCGGTAAAGAGCCGGAATCTCCTTCCGTGAGAAAAAGTGGCATTTGGGAACCTGTCACTGAGGAACCGCACATTCCACAAACTCACTAGGCATGTGGATGGCTGGGAGCGAACTTCTTTCGGTGGTGCAGCAGCTGGGACAGGGAAATTTGCCTGATACAATCTGACATTGGTGTACCGATAGCAGATTGCCTGCAAGTACTTGGCTGTGACACACCTAATTCTACACCTTCATTCCTCTCAGTGCAGGTCTCAGAGAGGACTGAAGGTATAGTGGGGTTGGAGATCCCAGCTGATGAGGAGCAAGAGAGGTCCTCTTTGTTCTTTGGTGTGGGTCTTTTAGGTATGCTTGCCAAAGAACTGCATGGCAGGTCAACATATGTCTGGTCAAGCATGTGGTGCCCATGCGGGAGATGTTTTGGCCACGAGAGATACGCTTGAGACATATGTTGCAAATTGCAGCGGTGGAATCTGATGCACTCATCTCAAAAAGGCCCACACCAAAGAACTTTTGGAATAACGCGCAGAGACAGCAGCGCCCTGCACATGTGGAGCTTTGGGGTGTGATGCAGTCAATGTGCTGCCCTTAGGCTGGCCCCTGGAGGGCATCCTGCCTCGTTGGTAATGTGCCTCCTCCTCCTCCTTCTCTCTCCTATCAGGCACCCACATGGAGTCAGTGACCTCATCATCCACTCCCTCCTCATCACTGGAGCAAAGCTGGCAGTATGCTGCAGCTGGGGGAACATGACTGCCAGATTGCTGTCCTTCTTGGGTGCCCCCTCACTCTGGGCTCACGTTACTGTCTTCCTTTAGCTGGGTACCATCATTGGAGCCTTCAAAACGCTGGGCATCCTCCTGGAGCATGTACCCAACACTGTGGTCAAACAGTTCGGGGGACTCCTCAGGAGGACATGGTGGGGCTAGGGAAGGAGTGACTGATGCCATTGAGCCAAGGGAAGAGGCTGCGTTGGCAGCTGCTTTGCCAGACAAAGTTCCCTGAGCCTGGGTGAGAGAGGATGAGGAGGATGAGGACGGCTTGGTCATTCACTCTACCACGTCTTCCGCATGTTGCGGCTCAACACGGCCAGCTGCCGAAAAAAAAGGACAAGCGTGTCCTACGGCCACGTGCTGATGAGGATGCACCGTCTCCACGACCAGCACTGTTGCCTCTAGACACAGAGCCTGCTTGCCCTCTTTTATTGGCTTGTGACTGTCTGCCTCTCCTTGTTGTCCTTCCAGACATACTAATGGCCTGCAGTGAGATGTAGCTGCACAAAGCTGGGATGTATATATATACTGATACTGCAGCTAGCAGAATCAACTGCCTGTCTGTAGTACTCTAAATACTGTAACTGCCTGCCTGTGGTATTAATAGGAGCAGAACAACAGCAATTGTCTTCAGGTAGCTTTAGGTGCACACTGTGCAGGGGACACAGTACACTAACTGTAAATATTGTAGCTACCTGCCTGTGGTATTAAAAGGAACAGAACAACAGCAGTTGTCACCAGGTAGCTTTAGGTGCACACTGTGCAGAGGATTCACTACACTAACTTTAAATACTGTAGCTGCCTGCCTGTGGTATTAATAGGATCAGAAGAACACCACTAATTTTCTTCAGGTAGCTTTAGGTGCACACTGTGCAGGGGACGCACTACACTAAATTGTAAATACTGCAGCTGCCTGTAGGACTGTACTAATAGGATCAGAAGAACACACCTAATTTTCTTCAGGTAGCTTTAGGATTGCATTGTGCAGAGGACGCACTACACTAATTTGTAAATACTGCAGCTGCCTGTGGTACTGTACTAATAGGATCAGAAGAACACCACTAATTTTCTTCAGGTAACTTTAGGTGCACACTGTGCAGAGGCCGCACTACACTAACTTGTAAATACTACAGCTGCCTGTGGTACTGTACTAATGGGATCAGAAGAACACCACTAATTTTCTTCAGGTAGCTTTAGGTGCACACCGTGCAGAGGTCGCACTACACTAACTTGTAAATACTGCAGCTGCCTGCGGTACTGTACTAATAGGATCAGAAGAACACCACTAATTTTCTTCAGGTAGCTTTAGGTGCACACTGTGCAGAGGATGCACTAGACTAACTTGTAAATACTACAGCTGCCTGTGGTACTGTACTAATGGGATCAGAAGAACACCACTAATTTCTTCAGGTAGCTTTAGGTGCACACTGTGCAGAGGACGCACTAAACTAACTTGTAAATACTGCAGCTGCCTGCGGTACTGTACTAATAGGATCAGAAGAACACCACTAACTTTCTTCAGGTAGCTTTAGGTGCACACTGTGCAGAGGACGCACTAGACTAACTTGTAAATACTACAGCTGCCTGTGGTACTGTACTAATAGGATCAGAAGAACACCACTAATTTTCTTCAGGTAGCTTTAGGTGCACAATGTGCAGAGGACGCACTAAACTAACTTGTAAATACTGCAGCTGCCTGTGGTACTGTACTAATAGGATCAGAAGAACACCACTAATTTTCTTCAGGCAGCTTTAGGTGCACACTGTGCAGAGGACGCACTACACTAATTTGTAAATACTGCAGCTGCCTGTGGTACGGTACTAATAGGATCAGAAGAACACCACTAATTTTCTTCAGGTAGCTTTAGGTGCACATGTGCAGAGGATGCACTACACTAACTTGTAAATACTGCAGTTGCCTGCGGTACTGTACTAATAGGATCAGAAGAACACTAATTTTCTTCAGGTAGCTTTAGGTGCACACTGTGCAGAGGACGCACTACACTAATTGTAAATACTGTAGCTAATAGGATTAATAGGATCAGAAGAACACCAGCAATTTTCTTCAGGTAGCTGTAAATACTGTAAAAACACCTGCCTGCTTGTCAGTAGTAGGAAGAGAATAACAGGAACGGATCTAGCTAAACTAAATACAGTGTATATGCATATATATCTATATATATATATATATATATATATATATATATATATATATATATATATATATATATATATATATATATATATATATAGATATATATATAGATATATATATATAGATTTACAACACCAAAAATGTATATATACAATGTATATATACACAATACACTGTAAGTGCAGCTAATTGACTCGCCTGCCTACTCTGTCTAACTTAAATCAAATGACACTGTCTCTCTGTCTATCTATCTCTCTCTCAACGCCAGAACACACTACACGGGGCAGCCGTGTAGGCGGCCTTATATAGTGTGGGGCGTGCACTAAACCCCCTGAGCCATAATTGGCCAAAGCCACCCTGGCTTTGGCCAATTACGGTTCTCTGCACAGATGGCACTGTGATTGGCCAAGCATGGGGGTCATAGTGCATGCTTGGCCAATCATCAGCCAGCAATGCACTGCGATGCTGCAGTGAATTATGGGCCATGACGCGCCCCTCGAATTTGGCACGAATGGCCCATATCGTTTGGAATTTGGCGAACGACCGAACAGGCAATGTTCGAATCGAACATGCGTTCGATTCAAATACGAAGCTCATCCCTACTCATCAGTTCAAAAGTGAAGGTTCTCAGTGCACGTGCTGTATAGTATAGGCCCAAAATACGAATGATGTGCAATCCAAGCTGCTCTACCAAAAGACTTTGGTAAATACACAATCCATGGGCTATAGACAAATTAAATCAACTAACTTCCCATGTACCAAACCTTTTTATGTATATTTGACTAGGGTCCAGCCTGGCTGCTTCCATAGCCTGCTCAATTCTAAAAGAATAATCAAAAATCATTTTGTCACCAAGGGCAATTGCAGCCAAACTTTTCTTTAATACCACAAAGAGCTTTAATTGTAAACTATTTACCTCTGGCCAACTAATCTGTCTTTGATTGTAATAAAAAGATGTTTACATTGTTATTATTTGCCTGTACATCCAGCAACAACCCCATTTCACAATCACAGGAGCAAGAAACTAGCTTGGATATACAAAATGCACTTAAGAAGGCCAAAGAAAATTCAGTTTTAGCCCTGGTTCACACTGACTGCGGGAACTAAATCGTGCGAGTTCAGCTGAACTCGCGCAATTTCATTCCGCATGTCAGTCCTGACTTTGGAGGCAATTTCAGAGACATCTGTGGGGGTTTCTGCACAGATGTCAATGGAAATCGCACCAAAAAATTTGGCAAAAGTAGTTCAGAAACTATTTTTGGGAATCGGTGCGGCGCCGCAAATGCGGCTTTGCACCGATTCGGACCCTGCCATTGCCACCGATTTGGCATGCGATTTGACATGTCAATTTGCATGCCAAATCATATCAATGTGAACCAGGGCTTAGGCTGGGTTACTGTACCGGAGCTGCTGCGGAGATGTTTGAACCAGCTTCATAGAGAGCCAGTCACAATCTCCTGCTATGGGAAACCTGCATCCAATTTGCAAAAGTGTGAACCCAGCCTCAAAATGTAGTGATTCAAAGGCAGAAGAACAGACTGAATAATGCTGGGTTCCTTCTGATGAATTTTAATATCTGTGTGGCCCTCCCTGTTTGGCAGAAGTTGATCGTTAGACTGACTTCTGCCAAACTGACATACTGGAAGACTTTTGTTGATCAGTGGCTTCAGCCAATTTGTTGCAGATACTGATCAGTGTAGTATAACAGCAGCGGGAGTTGGCCCAGGTGGGGGAGGAATGGAGATGGAGAAATCCATTTTTTTTTGTTTGTTCATTTTGTTATCAGGAGAATAACATTGCTTCTTTTATGTTTGGCTGCATTCTGACAGTTAACAAGCAGTTCAGAAAGGGAGCTACTAACCAATAGAATGTGATGATCGCCATGATTTAAATTATAGTGATTCCAAGTGACAAGGCAGTGGAGAAAGGAAAGGGGGAAGGAGGAATGGGGGAAGGGGTATAGAGGTTTCCCCGGGGGCCATTTGAGGCCTGCATCTAAGAAGAAAGAAAGAAGGGGCCAAGAAGGTAACATTGCTTCTTAAAACCTTTGAAAAACTGTTTGATAACAAAATGGGAGGAACAAACTGGGGCAGCATTTAACTTTCTAAAGAAAGAAACACATGCTAACGTTTTTGACAAATAGGAATAAGAACAACCAGATTGAATTAAGTATTTGTTTTATAGAAAATTGGATGTAAACCCAATTCATAAAATTTGAGCTGGGCACATATATTTGTAGTGTTTTCTTATCTTATAGTTGCATATAGTAGGTGAGGTTGAAAAAAGACACAAGTCCATCAAGTCCAACCTATGTGTGTGATTATATGTCAGTATTACATTGTATATCCCTTGTTGCGGTCGTTCAGGTGCTTATCTAATAGTTTTTTGAAACTATCGATGCCCCCTGCTGAGACCACAGCCTGTGGACAGCATACTCTAGGTGTGGCTGGACCAGAGTCTTGTATAATGGGAGAATTATCACTTTATCCCTGGAATTAATCCCTTTTTTAATGCATGCCAATATTTTGTTTGCTTTGTTAGCAGCAGCTTGGCATTGCATGCAATTGCTGAGCCTATAATCTACTAGGACCCCCAGGTCCTTTTCTATCCTAGATTCTCCCCCCTAGTGTATAGATTGTGTTCATATTTTTACAACCCAAATGCATTATTTTACATTTTTCTACATTAAACCTCATTTGCCATGTAGTTTCCCACCCCATTAATTTGTTCAGATCTTTTTGCAAGGTTTCCACATCCTGCGTAGAAGTTATTGCCCTGCTTAGCTTAGTATTGTCCGCAAATACCGAGATTGAACTGTTTACCCCATCCTCGGGGTCGTTTATGAACAAATTAAAGCACTGAGTCCCGTAGCTTTCTCCTGCCCAGTAGCTCTGTTATCAGCATGATAATTTCTGACAAGTTCTCCGAGACGGCAGCCTCAAGTTTGTGTCGTGGGAGGTTGCCATAAATAGATTAGTAGACAGCTTGCCGTCTCAGAGCACAGCTCTGCACATTACTTCCTTCCTTTGCCAATGTGGAGGGGGGGGGTGTGCCTTTCCTCCAATCAGCTGTCTTGGATTTATGCCAATAATCCACTCCCAGTGCTAACCAGGAAGATAAAATCTGTAACACGAAGAGCACTTTCTAAAGGATATATACAGATGAAGACAGCAGATATACAAGTAAAAGTGTAGGGAGATTTGTTTCATCCCTGTGTATCATCTGAGGCTGTTCACTTCACTGTGAGGGTTTACATCCACTTTAAATTCAGTTTTGGGGATACAGATAGAGGGTAATTGTCACAAGCAGCTTAAAAATCACACCAACATTTCCAAGCCTGAAATAGGCTTATTACAAACAATATACAAAAACATATTTTCGGGGCACACCCTACAATGCGTTTAAATTCAAGATGGTGCTGCTATAAGACCTACAAACAGTACAAAATATTTTACAGCGCACACACTCAAGAATGACATTTCCTGCAAGGCTAGTTAAAAACACCTGAACATATTCAAAAAATATGGGGGTTTGGTCACACTATATGGTCATATAGTGCTAAGCTCACTTACTGCGACAAAGTACCCCGCGCATTGTAGGGTGTACCCCCCAAATATGTTTTTGTATATTGTAATAGATCTTGACCAGGTTTTTTGGGCTGGAGCACCCCTCCCCCATCTCATTACCTCTTATTTAGTGGCCACCAGTGCATAGGATGTATCCCCTTCAGTTCTCCCACATAGAGGAGTTCAGCTCCCATGGTTGAGACAAAGGATCTTCCATTCTATTACTAGAGTAGGACCCACTACTTCGGGGTACTTTGTCATAGTAAGTGGGCTTATTACAAACAATGACTACCTTAACAAATCACGAACTAATTGTTGATAAAGATAAACAGGTATTCCATCACATCAAACACTTGGCTGCTGCAAGGACCAGTTCTCCGTATTTCCTAAGTTCTGGTGAGACAAAGCATCTCCAAGTAAGTTTTGTTCACCTTCTAACTATCTTGCCTTAAGCGGAATGTTAAAAAATAAACAAAGGAATACTAGGTGCTTTAGTAACTTGATTACAGGAGAAGTTTAAATGCAAGGCAGTTTTTTTGCATACATGACACCTTTGCTGTCAGCACCACAGAAACTACACCTAGAACAAGTTCAAGTAAAACTACTTTTTTTTTGTAAAACCAGTGCTTTTCTAAGAATCAGGCCAACAGCACACCAGGATTCTTTCCAGTATGTATCAAAAACGATTGCCCCTGCAGCATCGATGTAAAACTGAAAATTACCATTCAAAATAAATTCTTCCTGCTAAAAGGACCTGCTGTTTTACTTGAAAAAAATAACTGTGCCATAATAACAAATCTTCCTTGATTTCACTAGTTAAACATAAGGATGGAGACTTCAGTCAAGCAATTACAAAAGTAAGCCTCATCGAAAAGATTTCGCCCATAGGCATTATTCTAGAAGCAAATGCAAGAAGCCCTAAGAAATACTGTATTTCTTTTGCTGTGGCTTTTGAGTTTTTAACATTTTGATGTAGAAGGCTCTTTAACCTATTCTTTTTTTCTGGGGGAAATCTAACTGCTAATTTGTGACAAATAGGTCCAATAAACAGAAAAGCATCCATTGCATGTCAAAGCATGTCAAGCAAGTCTATTGACACACACAGCCTGGCTCGAGAGTCTGCACATCAGCCACCTTAGCAAATCGCTTGCTTTGGGGCAGACACAGAAAAGGAGCCAAGATGGCTGGCAAGGAACCTCAAAAGAAGAGGTTCAGGTTTGTAGAACTCCCCATAAGACACATATCCCTGTAGTTCTTGGAGCCCAATGCTGGACCTTCTGGTCTCTGAATCTTCAATAATAGAGTCGCTGCAGCTGCCATGTGCACCCCTCCTCACACATTCGCACCTTGGGGTGTCCTTGGTACTTTTTATATTTAATATTTGTATTGCTGGTCACTTTGCATTTGTATTTGTAGTTTGGGATTCTGTATCCCTGAGCTTATGACTGAGGAGAAGAACTGTAGGTGCTGCCTCGGGTGGCAAAGAATTGAGGCTGTGTCAGCCTCGGAAAATAAAATACAAAGAATACAAATGTGCCTTATTGTGGGAAATGGGGCAATATAAATTCTCCAGCGGTCAAGCACAGGAATGGATTGATGCCAAAAATGCGGAAGCCACTGATAACTACTACAGTTGCTGGAGTACAGTGCCAGCAACAGATAAAATAGAAATAATAGGCTTGTTATATCACCTGTTAGGGCTCTCGCAAAAAGTGAATAAATTATGTTATGTAATTTTTCACTATAGAGGTATATTCGTTCTGTTTGCATGTTGCAATACACTTCTGAAGCATACAATGCATTTCCAGATGATAAGGAGCGACGTTGAGGCAACAGGCTAGAAGATTTGGTTAAGGAAAACTCCAGGGAAGGGTTCTGATGCTTGAATCCCTGCATGAATGGGGCCAGCACCACCAAACCACCCTTACATCTGAAACAGTATTAAACTCTGTAGAAACGTGTATCTCTTGAGCCAAAATGCTCAGGTTTCATGTTTGGCCAAAGAGCATATTTAGGATTTGTCTATCCAGACATGTCCATTCTGCTTTGTGCAAGGACCACAGTGTAACCAGGCAATATAACACACTGCATGTTACATGGCTTTAAAGTTTGGTTTTTTTTTTTTAATCCTACTACTTGGCAACTCACTTTTACTTAAAAGGAAAAAAAAATTTCATTTGTAATATGCTTTATAGTGATTTATACGTCGTATTATTGTTTTTTTAAAGAGCTAGAAATAGCATGTTTATGAGTTTCCAGATGATTTGAAAAGGCAGTATTCTTGTATGTGCTCCCAGCTGGATGCTGTAATAAGGTTTATGGAGTGAAAGGTCAGGAAATACAGTCAATGGCAGTCTCGCTTGTGTTATTTTCCCATAATGCATATTAATGATACCCACTATGTATAAGTGTTTAAAATGAGAAATGACTAGGAATTTTGTCTTTTGGGGGACTGACCGGACAACATTCACCTTTTCATCATTTCACAAAGTAAAAATCAGAATATTTCTTACCAGCTAGCTGCTGAACCCACGGAAACAACCTACAGTGATATAATAGACTAACAGAAAGTAGTTTCTATGTTCTAAAAAAATATTAATACAATGTGAATTGTCTTAGCTTTTGTCAGGGTTTTAAAAAGTTGCTAATAATGCATATATAGTGACCAATACTGGCAGGAAAGTTCTGCCAGCACTGGGGAGAGCTGGCATTACTCAGGAGGTGGATGCATGGCTGTAGTTGAGGACTGAAATAACATTGGGTTCCAGTCACTTTTTTATCTTTTTCAGATGTTTATTGGCTCCAGGCTCACAGAGAGAGAGGGTTAGGGCTTCATATACCTCCATCAACATATGTTCCAGACTCCAACAACTCCTACTGTCACAGAGCATAAAGAGAACATGCACCATGGTGTATTGCAAAAAATTAGGGACCATCAGGTATACACTGGCAGCACTGTCTTCAGAGCTTCACAACCAAGCAGTATGTACCTCCATGCATACCCTCCAAGAGAGTACCAGGATCCTCTGTGGGCCAGATTCCATCCCACTCCAGAATGATGTTTTCCCCTGGCTCTCTACTTTGGGTGCTGTATCCTCCTTAACCAGGCGGGACAGCTTTAAGATGATTGTGCTAGGCCCAAACAGGCTTTTGGCCTAGCTAACACATACGACTGCACATACCTGCCCAGTCTCCAGCCCAGGGAGAGAGAGAACTCACCAAGCCATTCCCCAATATTTATTAACTACTCTAGCATACACCACTGGCAATAAACCTACTAGTGTTTGGTCAGGAGGGACATAAATAGTCATAAATTAGCATTGTTGCAGCTCTCCTGTTTATTGTCAAAGGTGTCAGTGACAATTAAGGGCAGGAGCTAACAAATGTAGCAACACTGAGTTCAGGGAAAAAGCCAAATGAGTTATTGTAAATTAGCTTGGGCAGATTACCACCCAGCAGAACTACATTTAACAAGGCACATTTGCCTATAGCAGGGTGGCTACACATAAAAATCTGTATGCTTAGTGTGCAAAGCATAAAAAAAACTATGAAGTATCAAATTAAACCACTGCAAATTGACCACATGGCCCTGATTTTAATAAAGTCACCCTGTTGCAAAGGTTTCTGCAGAAGTAGAAATAAAAATCGGTCACGCTTAAAAGTTCAAAACTGTTCTTATTCACCTACAGCACCGAACAGCACCATTGCAGCAATAGTTTGCGTCGGTGTGAAAATAAAGGGACAAGGAAAATAGTGAGAAGGCGGTAAATTATGGTAATGTCTACACTTCCCAAGCCACAATTCTGAACAGACACAATTCTTTCCTTCAGTGAGATAGGCTTTGAGATTGTTGTGTTGTGTTGTGCTTTGGTGCACATAGAACGGTCATACCAGACCAGCATTAATCTTTACAAGTCAAGCTGAACATTTGATTACCCTTTTCTCAAGAGTTCCATGCCCACACAAGAATGGAAGTAGATGTTCAAAAAGCTCCACTTGGGTCTCAAACACACATAACTTACCGGCAAATAATTAAAAATTACCTGTAATTATTATTATTATTATTATACAGGATTTATATAGCGCCAACAGTTTGCGTAGCGCTTTACAACATGGGGCAGACAGTACACTTACAATACAAATCAATACAGGAGGGATCAGAGGGCCCTGCTCGTTAGAATTTTTTCTTATCAGCTTTTTTAAGTTAATACACTTATAATTAGATATTTACTAATCATTTTTATCATTTGTAGATTTTTTTAAATAAGCAAGTTGTACATGTTGTCTTTTTGCAGTGTACATGTTCAGTTTGTAGGGAGTTTTCATTTTATATTTGCAGAGCATGCTAGGATTTCAAATAAGAAAGCCCAGCATTAACTCTGCAATTGTTGAGCACTCCCGCAGACTAAAGATTCCTTTATACTAGCAAAGTTTGTTCATCTAATCATTTTCTTTAAAAAGTGACAAAGTTGTTGCTTTGGTGCCTGGGCCAACAACAGTCCTCTGCTGGGAACACTGCCATATGTATTCTTTACTGTAACAGCCTTTTACCACTCTACACATAAATTATCTGTAAGGGGAAGTCTAATGCCCTGTACACACGGTCAGACATTGATTGGACATTCCAACAACAAAATCCATGGATTTTTTCTGACGGATGTTGGCTCAAACTTGTCTTGCATACACACGGTCACACAAAGTTGTCGGAAAATCCGATCATTCTGAACGCGGTGACGTTAAACACGTACGTCGGGACTACAAACAGGGCAATAGCCAATAGCTTTCATGTCTTCATTTATTCTGAGCATGCATGGCACTTTGTGCGTCGGATATGTGTACACATGATCGGAATTTCCGACAACGGATTTTGTTGTCGGAAAATTTTATAGCAAGCTCTCAAACTTTGTGTGTCGGAAATTCCTATGGAAAATGTGTGATGGAGCCTACACACAGTCAAGGTCCTATCACACATTTTCCCTCGGAAAATCCTATCGTGTGTACAGGGCATTACACGGGCAGGAGAAATTCAGCTGCACACAGCTTAGCCTCACTCTAATAAAGTATAACTAAAAGTTTTTTGTTTGTTTTTTTAGTTTTGGATAGAGTGGAGTGGAATCAAAACATCTATAAGGTTTTTCATTGCTGTCTGTGCCTTCATTGGGGAGATTCATCTTCTGTATTTGTCTTGTATACCATTATCATTGAAAGTGGAAGTAAAAGAAAATCCCAAATTTTGGGTTGTCCCCAAAAAAAATAATTAAGGGGGAATCTTCCAATGGGGACACTAGTTCTGGTGACCTGGGGGACCCCAGTGGATTCTCTCAATTTGCAGTGATTTACGTTCACTTGCTGTGTTGACTATGGGACAGGAAGCAAAGAGAAATCTCTCCAATGAGACGCAGAAAGCGTTGACAACCCTCCATTACTCTATCCAAAATGAAAAAAAAAAGTTTTGCCTATTGTTCTACTTTAACCCTCTCTATAGTAAACAGCCAATCAGCAACTGTATAGTCCACTATATAGGAGATCCTCCAGGGCCTGAACCACTAATCACATGACTGCTATTCAACTAGCTAGCCTTAAATATCCTGTGCATGTTTCTTGACTTCACCTAGTCAGGAGGCAAGGATTTCACTGTTTTGGAGAAGGCCCTGTATCATCACATTTTCCTCACACACACAAGGGGGGAAGCCTCAGCCAACCAAATGAATGACACTTTTTTCCTGCTAAAGGCTTAATGGGTTTCAGTTTTTTGGAGACATGAACTTATCAGTCTGCTGCTTCTCCTTCTATTGTCTAGCCTCAGGCTGGGGGACTGACAAAACCTGTGTTACTTAACTGCAGCAGAGAGAAAGTCTTTTGAGTCTTTATTAAAGTTGTGTAAAGCTCAGAAGTGGATCAACAGAAATATAAATCCTTTGGCAGGTAAAACAGCTCCCTTACATGTATATCACCTGTGTATTTACTGTATCTTTTTTCCTAAGCGTAGCTATAGTCAACTTTTTTATGTCTTGTATAGAGTGATGAGTGGTTGTCACGTTTGTATTTCTTTATGCATTTCTGCTGGGAAAATTCACCCTGTATATTTGTCTTAGTAATCACTATCTCCAATACACAAACTGATGGAGAATCCAAAATTATGAAGTTGTCACAGGAAAAGAAGGTGTGGGTAAAGACTTTACTAGGGACATGTGCTCGGATGACAGCTTATTAAGTTGGAAATTCTCTTTGCTTTGGAAAGAGTTCGTCCTACTACCTGTAGTTTCTTTGAGTTCAGAAAGTATAGGGTACATAGACGGCATAAATTATATCTGACAATCAACTATTACGTATTCTATCCAAAACTAAAAGAAAAGCTTTGGTTTTACATACATTTTAATCAGAACATAATCATGATTCAAGCAAAGTGCTATCATTCTGATCACATTGTGCTAATACTGCATTTGGAAACATTCCAGAATCTAAAAATCACACTCCTGACTACCTGAGTATCCTAGACCAACTAAGTAATTTGATTACAAAAAAAAAGCATTCTTTCTGCTCTGCTGCAAAAGTTAGAAATACCCCAACCACTCCTGCACTACAAATACATATATCTTACCCACTAGGAGTAGTTAATCTGAGAAGTTCAGATGTAGTTTTATTTCATTGAGTAGGTCATTCTAGAAGATTGGATTTAGACATCATTTTTACCTCAGCGCCTGTCTCCAAGTGTCTCTTTTTCTATTATACAGTATAAAAACTAAAGTAGGCACTCAAAGATTATCCCATGAATCACCTACAGAGATTATATTGTAGAAAAATAAGCAAAAGAGGAAAAAATAGCTCCAAATGGTGAGAGTGTATCGAAGAGTATACAACTAGAAGAACTGAGTTAAAAAACTTGATTTAAACCCAACCACCAGAGAACCACATAAAGTATACAGTATATTATTATTATTATACAGGATTTATATACAGTTACAACAGTTTACGCAGCGCTTTACAATATAAAAGGAGATTACACCTAGTACCCTGGCGTGAGAGGAGGGACTGATAGTTGCATTGTTGATTTTGATGGGAAAGTCATGTAGGGGGGTACGTGCAGGGGGGAATATTAACAACTCAATTTTAGAGAGATTTAGTTTAAGGAAGTGGTGAGACATCCATGCTGATATGTCAGTTAGTAAGTTAGTAATGCGAGAGACTGAAGACTGAAGGATTGAGGTGAGGAATAGACATATAGATTTGGGTGTCATCGGCGTATAGGTGGTATTGGAAGCCGTGGTCGGTTATCAAGTGACCAAGGGAGGAGGTGTAGATAGAGAAGAGAAGGGGTCCAAGAACAGAGCCTTGGGGAACCCCCACAGAAAGGGGCAATGGAGAGGAGGAGACAGAGTTGTAGGTGACACTCAAGGAGCGCTGTGATAGATAGGCAGGGAACCAGGATAGAGCAGACAGTAATGGGTCAAGAAGGTTATTTTCACTGAGGTAGGAGCTAAGACGGTTGTACACTAAGCGTTCTAGAAGTTTAGAGCTGAATGGGAGCAATGAGATGGGTCTTAATTTGTTTAGATTGGTGGGGTCCAGTGAGGGCATTTTAAGTATGGGAGTGATCTGCACATGTTTTAGAGGGGAGGGGAAGGTGCCACTAGCGAGGGAGAGATTGAAGATGTGAGTGAGGGAGCATAGGATAGAAGAAGAGGGTGACCGTAGTAGTTGTGAGGGAACAGGATCCAAGGGACATATGGTTAGGTGGGCATCTGAGAAAAGTTTTGTAACCTCTTCAGTAGTAGCCAATTCAAAAGAGGAGAGTGTTGAATGTGCTGTTAGGCAAGGTATGTTGGGTGGGGAAGATGTACGCACAGTGGAGGTGTCCTCACGAATTGCATCAATCTTGTCCTTGAAGTATAAATAACGTATATGTAACATTACTCACCGGACTAGAATAAATTCACATTTTATTACTCAAAAATATAATAAAAACATGTAAATTGTGTATTGCATTAAAATCGTACCAAGCTCACATCATACACACCTAGAAACATGCATACACCTCTCTCACTATATACAAATACTCAATGAGCCCTTACAAACATCCTTATATAATGATTTAGTAGACAAATATCAAATACTCAGAAGATCAAAAAATCAAAAAATAGTAGTGGTGATCCCATGCATAGTGGATAAACTGAACTATGGAGACAAAGAGTTCAATACTTTGTGAAGCAAGGTGAAAAACAAGCCAATAGCCATTTAATGATAATATCCTCATGAAAGATGATGGTAAGTATCATAAGTATCCATACTCCAAGGTGCCAAATGGAGGAACAAGTGGGAAGACATGGATCTCTGGTTGACTCATATAGTGAAAACTCCCATAGTGATAAGGGATAGATGAATTTACGTGGTCCAGAGGAGGATAAATGCTCACCAAGGCAAAGTCAATGACTGTCTAAAGCATTTGGTCTGTACGGTTCCAATATGGATTTTGTGAAAATACCTCCCTTCACACATCAATGCACATTCAAGTAAACCATCCCATTGTCTGCCTTGGAAAAGTGTTCTCCAAGAAATGAACAAGACCCATGGGTCACAAAATCAATGACCATGCTTGCAAAAACATGCATGTAATTTCTACATACTTATCCATCCAGTAGATTCATGGAAAAATAGACCCATAGTTCTCATGCAGAGGAGTGCACTTCCTGAATGCATGTGGCCATGCACCAACGGATCACCAATGGGGCAGAGAGATGAGGTGGATGCCAGATGCGCCTGATTTTCGCCAGGCACAGGCCAGCTGCTTCAAGGGCAAAGTATTATACAGTATAGTGGCTGAGGGTTTTCTAAATTATTAAAGTGTAACTGATGAGTTGCATTTATTCAAAAATCCCATAGCGAAAATTATAAACAGTCAGTTATTAAAGTGATATTAAAGGTTCAGGGTTTAAAAAGACATATGTTATATTTACCTGCTCTGTACAATGGTTTTTCACAGAACAGCCCCGATTCCCCTCTTCTCGGGTCCCATGCTGGTGCTCCTGGCTAGGAATGCACTAGCAGGCAGCCACACACTGCAACAGGATACCAATAAAACATATACAGTATCTCACAAAAGTGAGTACACCCCTCACATTTTTGTAAATATTTTATTATACCTTTCATGTGACAACGCTGAAGAAATTACACTTTGCTACAATGTAAAGTAGTGAATGTACAGCTTGTATAACAGTGTAAATTTGCTGTACCCTCAAAATAACTCAACACACAACCATTAATGTCTAAACCGCTGGCAACAAAAGTGAGTACACCTCTAAGTGAAAATGTCCACATTGGGCGCAAGGCAGTGGTTGTCTTGGAGATGTGTCTGGGGTCATTATCATGTTGGAATACTCCCCTGCAGCCCAGTCTCTGAAGGGAGGGGATCATGCTCTGCTTCAGTATGTCACAGTTAGGGATGAGCCGAACACCCCCGTTTCGGTTCGCACCAGAACCTGTGAACGGACGGAAAATTTGCACGAACGTTAGAACCCCATTGACGTCTATGGGACTCGAACGTTCAAAATCAAAAGTGCTCATTTTAAAGGCTAATTTTCATGGTATTGTCCTAAAAAGGGTTTGGGGACTCGGGTCCTGCCCCAGGGGACATGTACCAATGCAAAAAAAACTTTTAAAAACGTCCGTTTTTTTGGGAGCAGTGATTTTAATGATGCTTAAAGTAAAAAAAATGTGAATTATTCCTTTCAATATCGTACCTGGGGGGTGTCTATAGTATGCCTGTAAAGAAGCGCGTGTTTCCCGTGCTTAGAACAGTCCCTTTACAAAATGACATTTTTAAAGGAAAAAAAGTCATTTAAAACTGCTTGCGGCTTTAATGTAATGTCGTGTCCTGGTAATATGGATGAAAATCAGTGAAACAAATGGCATGGGTACCCCCAAGTCCATTACCAGGCCCTTTAGGTCTTGTATGGATATGAAGGGGAACCCCACACCCAAATTAAAAAAGGAAAGGTGTGGGGCCCCCAGGCCCAATATACTCTGAACAACAGTATACAGGCAGTGCAAACAAGACAGGGACTGTAGGTTTGTTGTTAAGTAGAATCTGTTTGTAATTTTGAACTGGTACATTTTCAAAGTGTAGCTCCAGCCAAAAAATCTTTTGTTAAGCTTTTTGGAAATCACAGGGAAGGGTTATCACCCCTGTGACATTTGATTTGCTGTCTGTGCTCCTCTTCAGAAGATTTCACCTCAGTTTTTGTCCCAATGACAAATGTTTTTTGAAAATTTGGGTTTTTTAGTGAAACAAGGTTTGGTGATAAAGCATCAGTTTAAAGGAGAAATTTTTTCCCCATATTAACTCTTACAGGAGAGAATTTCCCTTCCTATGGGGTAGATTTCATCTCACTTCCTGTTGTCTCCTTCCGTTTGCAAGTAGGAGTCGTTTGTAAGTTGGATGTTTGAAAGTAGGGGCCTGCCCTATATACTCAGTAGAAATTTGGGCCTTAGGTGTTGTTGTGGCCACAACACTGTAAGCCCTCACAGGGCCCTGCTGTGAAAATATTAGATCAAGAATTGTAATTACATGCCCCTGTTGAACAGGGGCAGAAAAATTGGGCCTTTGGTGATGGTGGTGCTGGTGCCACAACACTGTAAATCCTCACAGTTACACTTGGTGGGCGCAGAATAGGGCCCTGCTGTGAAATATTAGATCAAGAATTGTAGTTACATGCCCCTGTTGAACAGGGCCAGAAAAATTGGGCCTTTGGTGGTGGTGGTGGTGCTGGTGGCACAACACTGTAAGTCCTCACAGTTACTCTTGGTGGGTGCAGAAATGGGTCCTGCTGTGAAATATTAGACCAAGAATTCTAATTACATGTCCCTGTTGAACAGGGGCTGAAAAATTGGGCCTTAGGCACTGGTGCTGTTGCCAAAACACTGCAACCCCTCACAGATACTTTAGTTGGAATGCAGGAACGAGCCCTGCTGCAAAGTATTGCATCAAAAATTTTAATTACACGCCCCTGTTAAACAGGGGCTGAAAAATTGGGCATTAGGCACTGGTGCTGGTGCCACAACACTGCAACCCCTCACAGATACTCTAGTTGGAGCAAAGGAACTAGCCCTGCTGCAAAGAATTGCATCAAAAATTATAATTACATGCCGGCTTAAAAATTGGGCCTTAGGCACTGGTGGTAGCGCCCAGAACCAAAATTGTCCTTACAAGCTATCAGCATGATCATTGAGGAGGAAAAGTATAATTACTTAGCATAACAGGATAGTCACTCAGCATCAGCATAGGCAGTCTTTGAAGGGATCTGACATTTCCCAAAAAAATTATTCGGTTACATCAGCATCAGGTGCTTGGTATCTGGTGGTGATCCAAGACTGATTCATTTTTATGAAAGTCAGTCGATCGACCGAGTCGGTGGACAGACGCACCCTGTGATCGGTTACAAAGCCTCCAGCAGCGCTGAATGTGCGTTCCGAAAGAACGCTGGATGCAGGACAGGCCAGTAGCTCAATTGCATACTGTGCAAGCTCTGGCCAGTGATCCATCCTCAAGACCCAGTAACCCAGAGGATTTTCGTTTGGAAAGGTGTCCAAGTCAGATCTTGCCCCTAGGTATTCCTGCACCATGTTAAACAGACGCTGGCGATTGTTGCTGGAACCGATCATACCTTGGGGCTGCGGACTAAAAAATTGTCTGAACGCATCGGTCAGACGGCCACCTTCACCGCTCCTTCTTTGACTGACCAAAGCCTCAGCAACACGTTGTCCAGAAACAGGAGTTTGTAACCTCCCAGTCTCCGGGAACGCGTTGCACAGACCTTTCTGCAAGGCCTCCCGAAGATGTTTCATCCTCTGCTCCCTCTGCAACGGCAAGATAAGGTCCGCAACCTTACCCTTGTAACGTGGATTAAGGAGGGTTGCCAGCCAGTATTGGTCCTTCTCCTTGATACCACGAATAAGAGGATCCTTCCACAGGCTTTGCAGGATCAGGGAGGCCATGCAGCATAGGTTTGCTGAGGTATTCGGTCCGGAGTCCTCTGGGTCACTAAGGACGACATGATCTGCAGCCACCTCCTCCCAACCACGTACAAGTCCATGGGTTTCTTGGGACTCTAAATGATCCCTTAAAGACTGCTGCTGATGCTGAGTGCCAGGCTCCAGCTCCATACTGACACAATTCTCCTCCTCCTCCTCCTGTGTGATCGGCGGGCACGCAGGAACACTGTCTGGATAAAGGGGGCCTTGAGAGCTAAGGAAGTCCTCCTCTTCCTGCCTCTGTTCTGCCTCAAGTGCCCTGTCCATTATTCCATGCAGCGTGTGCTCCAACAGGTGGACAAGGGGGACAGTGTCACTGATGCATGCACTGTCACTGCTCACCATCCTCGTGGCCTCCTCAAATGGTGACAGGACAGTGCATGCATCCCTGATCATGGCCCACTGGCGTGGCAGAAAAAAAACAAGCTCCCCTGACCCTGTCCTGGTGCCATAGTCGCACAGGTACTCATTGATGGCCCTCTGCTGCGTGTGCAGTGCAGCAGCATGTGTACAAAAGAATATTCCTGCGCTATCAGATATGGAGTTGGCAAAAAGTGGAACAGCTGCACGCACCTATTAGGTGTCACTTGGCCTAAATGAATGTTGTATAGATGGATGGTGCCGCGCTAATCCTATTGTGTGAGTTTCTAATTAATAAATTAAGTAAAGAAACCGGCCTGGAGGGCCACTGATGTATAAAAACAAGTGTTATATCCCACTGTGCAAACTAAAAAAATGCAAATAAAATAGATATGTGAATGTGGGCAATAAATAAACAGCCTTGATACTTAATAAATAAATAACCACCGTGACTAACCATAAATATGACTGTTCTGATCAAAAGACAGTGAAATAAATAATGAAATTACATAATCATCAATCACAAATAAGCAAAGTGCATGGTGCCAACACTGTGCAACCTAGATATCTAAAAAAGTAACTAAGTATTGTGAAACAACAAGTTTTCCATAAAGTGCAGGCGTGCAGACAAATGTAACAATAATGTGTAAATGATAGCTCCAAAAATAAACGGTAATAAATTGAATGTCCCAATAAATTGAAAATGAAAAACAAAGGAGAATCACAAAAGAAAAACGTCCATAATTTTAGATATAATCTTGTGACATATAGTGCTGGCATGCGCATGTAGCAGTTAAAGTGCCTGGTGATTCAAAATTTCATGCAGCTTCGTGTGTAAACACTCCAGTGAGCAGTGGCCCCTTACCTCACAGGAATGGGGCAACAGCATATGACCAAACTGGTTCTTTAATTTTTTCTCCTAGCGGCTCCTACGTATTCCTCACCGTCCTGGGGTGGGATTCCCTCAAATATGGTCCGGGGGGTGTTTAAAAACAGGAATAAAAGGAACCCAAATAGTGTAACTCTGATTATAAAGTAACAGCGTTTATTAGGCAAAAACAGCAGGTACTCACATTTAAAATGAATGGTGCGGTGTTCATTTTAAATGTGAGTACCTGCTGTTTTTGCCTAATAAACGCTGTTACTTTATAAACGGAGTTACACTATTTGGGTTCCTTTTATTCCTGTTTTTAAACACCCCCCTGGACCATATTTGAGGGAATCCCACCCAGGACGGTGAGGAATACGTAGGAGCCGCTAGGAGAAAAAATTAAAGAACCAGTTTGGTCATATGCTGTTGCCCCATTCCTGTGAGGTAAGGGGCCACTGCTCACTGGAGTGTTTACACACGAAGCTGCATGAAATTTTGAATCACCAGGCACTTTAACTGCTACATGCGCATGCCAGCACTATATGTCACAAGATTATATCTAAAATTATGGACGTTTTTCTTGTGTGATTCTCCTTTGTTTTTCATTTTCAATTTATTGGGACATTCAATTTATTACCGTTTATTTTTGGAGCTATCATTTACACATTATTGTTACATTTGTCTGCACGCCTGCACTTTATGGAAAACTTGTTGTTTCACAATACTTAGTTACTTTTTTAGATATCTAGGTTGCACAGTGTTGGCACCATGCACTTTGCTTATTTGTGATTGATGATTATGTAATTTCATTATTTATTTCACTGTCTTTTGATCAGAACAGTCATATTTATGGTTAGTCACGGTGGTTATTTATTTATTAAGTATCAAGGCTGTTTATTTATTGCCCACATTCACATATCTATTTTATTTGCATTTTTTAGTTTGCACAGTGGGATATAACACTTGTTTTTATACATCAGTGGCCCTCCAGGCCGGTTTCTTTACTTAATTTATTAATTAGAAACTCACACAATAGGATTAGTGCGGCACCATCCATCTATACAAAGTGCAGCAGCATGGCCAAAGTTGAGTTGCACCTGGTGGGCATGTCACAGATTAGGTGGTTCTTGGGCAGGTTAAATTCCTTTTGAAGGTCTGCCAGCCGAGCACTGGCATTATATGACCGGCGAAAATGCACACAGACTTTGCTGGTCTGCCTCAGGACATCCTGTAAGCCCGGGTACCTGCCCAAGAACCACTGCACCACCAAGTTAAGGACATGAGCCAAACAGGGCACATGGCTCAGTTGTCCCTGTCAGAGGGCGGAGAGGAGGTTGGTGCCATTGTGGCAAACCACCATTCCAGCCTTAAGTTGGCGTGGCATCAACCACCTCTGAACCTGCCCCTGCAGAGCTGACAGAACCTCTGCCCCAGTGTGGCTCCTGTCCTCCAAGCACACCAGCTCAAGCACCGCATGGCATCTTTTGGCCTGCGTACTTGCGTAGCCCCTTGAACGGCTACGGAGCACCGCTGGTTCCGAGGACAAAGCACAGGAAGAGGCCATGGAGGAAGAAGAAGAGGAGGGGGAGGAGGAGAGAGGTGTGTCACAATCATTAATAGTGGCATTTTGGAGGCGTGGTGGCGGAACAACCTCCAACACTACTGCGCCTTGTCCTGCATCCTTCCCAGCTGCCAGCAGAGTGACCCAATGCACCGTGAAACTTAGTTAACATCCCTGTCCATGCCTGCTGGACCATGAGTCAGCGGTAATATGCACCTTACCACTGACCGCCCTGTCCAGCGAGGCCAAGACATTGCCTTCCACATGCCGGTAGAGAGCCAGAATCGGCTTCCTTGAGAAAAGTGGCATTTGTGTACCTGCCACTGAGGAACCGCACATTCCACAAACTCACGGAAGGGGGCAGAGTCTACCAACTGAAAAGGTAGCAGTTGAAGTGCTAGCAATTTTGCCAAGCTAGCATTTAACTGCTGGGCATGTGGATGGCTGGGAGCGAACTTCTTTCGGCGGTGCAGCAGCTGGGGCAGGGAAATTTGCCTGTTACAATCTGACGTCGGTCTACCAAAAGCAGATTGCCCACAAGTACTTGGCTGTGACACACCTAATTCTACACCTTCATTCCTCTCAGTGCAGGTCTCAGAGAGGACTAAATGTATAGTGGGGTTGGAGATCTCAGCTGATGAGGAGCAAGGAGAGGTCCTCTTTGTTCTTTGGTGTGGGTCTTTTAGATATGCTTGCCAATGAACTGTATGGCAGGTCAACATATGTCTGGTCAAGCATGTGGTGCCCAAGCGGGAGATGTTTTGGCCACGTGAGATATGCTTGAGACATATGTTGCAAATAGCAGCGGTGCGATCTGATGCACTCGTCTCAAAAAAGGCCCACACCAAAGAACTTTTTGAATAACGTGCAGAGACAGCAGCTCCCTGCACATGCGGAGCTTTGCGGTGTGATGCAGTCAGTGTGCTGCCCTTAGGCTGGCCCCTGGAGAGCATCGTGCCTCTTTGGTGCCTCCTCCTCCTTCTCTCTCCTATCAGGCACCCACGTTGAGTCAGTGACCTCATCATCCCCTCCCTCCTCATCACTGGAGCAAACCTGGCAGTATGCTGCAGCAGGGGGAGCATGACTGCCAGATTGCTGTCCTT
This sequence comes from Lithobates clamitans, assembly GCA_037952925.1. NCBI lineage: Eukaryota > Metazoa > Chordata > Amphibia > Anura > Ranidae > Lithobates > Lithobates clamitans. The sequence continues at coordinate 3,833,951 of JBBGZY010000675.1, forward strand.
CTTGGGCACCCCCTCTGTCCATGCTCACGTTACTGGCTTCATCTAGCTCAGTATCATCATCAGAGCCTTCTAAACGCTGGGCATCCTCCTCGAGCATGTACTCAACACTGTGGTCAAACAGTTTGAGGGACTCCTCAGGAGGACATGGTGGGGCTAGGGAAGGAGTCACTGATGCCATTGAGCCAAGGGAAGAGGCCGCGTTGGTAGCTGCTTTGCCAGACAAAGTACCCTGAGCATGGGTGAGGGAGGATAAGGAGGATGAGGACGGCTTGGTCATCCACTCGACCAAGTCTTCCGCATGTTGCGGCTCAACATGGCCAGCTGCCACAAAAAAAAAGGCCAAGCGTGTCCCACGGCCATGTGCTGATGAGGATGCACCATCTCCACGACCAGTGCTGTTGCCTCTAGACACAGAGCCTGCTTGCCCTCTTTTATTGGCTTGTGACTGTCTGCCTCTCCTTGTCCTTGTTGGCCTTCCAGACATACTAATGGCCTGCAACTGCACAAAGCTGGAATATATAATATATATATATATATATATATATATATATATATATATATATATACTGCAGCTAGCAAAATCAGCTGCCTGCCTACAGTATGAGAACACCACCAACCTTCTAGAGGTAGCTTTAGCTGAACACCATGCAGAGGTCGCACTACACTAATGTGTAAATAATTTAGCTGCCTGCGGTAGTGATAGGATCAGGAAAACACCACCAACCTTCTACAGGTAGCTTTAGCTGAACACTGTGCATAGGTCGCACTACACTAACATGTAGCTTTAGCTGAACACTGTGCAGAGGTCGCAATACACTAACTTGTAGCTTTAGCTGAACACTGTGAGGAGGACGCACTACACTAACTTGTAGCTTTAGATGAACACTGTTCAAAGGACGCACTACACTAACTTGTAGCTTTAGCTGAACACTGTGCAGAGGTCGCACTACACTAACTTGTAGTTTTAGCTGAACACTGTGAGGAGGACGCACTACACTAACTTGTAGCTTTAGCTGAAAACTGTGCAGAGGTCACACTAAACTAACCTGTAGCTTTAGCTGAACACTGTGAGGAGGACGCACTACACTAACTTGTAGCTTTAGCTGAACACTGTGAGGAGGTAGCACTAAACTATATTGTAGATTTAGCTGAACACTGTTCAGAGCACGCACTACACTAACTTGTAGCTTTAGCATAACACTGTGCAGAGGTCGCACTACACTAACTTGTAGTTTTAGCTGAACACTGTTCAGAGCATGCACTACACTAACTTGTAGCTTTGGCTGAACACTGTGCAGAGGTCGCACTACACTAACTTGTAGCTTTAGCTGAACACTGTTCAGAGGTCACACTAAACTAACCTGTAGCTTTAGCTGAACACTGTGAGGAGGGCGCACTACACTAACTTGTAGCTTTAGCTGAACACTGTGAGGAGGAAGCACTACACTAACTTGTAGCTTTAGCTGAACACTGTTCATAGCACGCACTACACTAACTTGTAACTTTAGATGAACACTGTTCAGAGGACACACTACACTAACTTGTAGCTTTAGCTGAACACTGTGCAGAGGTCACACTACACTAACTTGTAGTTTTAGCTGAACACTGTGAGGAGGATGCACTACACTAACTTGTAGCTTTAGCCGAACACTGTGCAGAGGTCACACTAAACTAACCTGTAGCTTTAGCTGAACACTGTGAGGAGGATGCACTACACTAACTTGTAGCTTTAGCTGAACACTGTGAGGAGGAAGTACTACACTAACTTGTAACTTTAGCTGAACACTGTTCAGAGGTCGCACTACACTAACTTGTAGCTTTAGCTGAACACTGTGCAGAGGTCGCACTAAACTAACTTGTAGCTTTAGCTGAACACTGTGCAGAGGTCACACTACACTAACTTGTAGCTTTAGCTCAACACTGTGAGGAGGACGCACTACAATAACTTGTAGCTTTAGCTGAACACTGTTCAGAGGACGCACTACACTAACTTGTAGCTTAAGGTGAACACTGTGCAGAGGTCGCACTACACTAACTTGTAGATTTAGTTGAACACTGTGAGGAGGACGCACTACACTAACTTGTAGCTTTAGCTGAATACTGTGCAGAGGTCACACTAAACTAACCTGTAGCTTTAGCTGAACACTGTGAGGAGGACGCACTACACTAACTTGTAGCTTTAGCTGAACACTGTGAGGAGGAAGCACTACACTAACTTGTAGCTTTAGCTGAACACTGTTCAGAGCACGCACTACACTAACTTGTAGCTTTAGCTGAACACAGTGCAGAGGTCGCACTACACTAACTTGTAGCTTTAGCTGAACACTGTTCAGAGCACACACTACACTAACTTGTAGCTTTAGTTGAACACTGTGCAGAGGTCGCACTACACTAACTTGTAGCTTTAGCTGAACACTGTTCAGAGGACGCACTACACTAACTTGTAGCTTTAGCTGAACACTGTGAGGAGGAAGCACTACACTAACTTGTAGCTTTAGCTGAACACTGTTCAGAGCATGCACTACACTAACTTGTAGCTTTAGCTGAACACAGTGCAGAGGTCGCACTACACTAACTTGTAGCTTTAGCTGAACACTGTTCAGAGCACACACTACACTAACTTGTAGCTTTAGTTGAACACTGTGCAGAGGTCGCACTACACTAACTTGTAGCTTTAGCTGAACACTGTTCAGAGGACGCACTACACTAACTTGTAGCTTTAGCTGAACACTGTGAGGAGGAAGCACTACACTAACTTGTAGCTTTAGCTGAACACTGTTCAGAGCATGCACTACACTAACTTGTAGCTTTAGCTGAACACAGTGCAGAGGTCGCACTACACTAACTTGTAGCTTTAGCTGAACACTGTTCAGAGCACACACTACACTAACTTGTAGCTTTAGTTGAACACTGTGCAGAGGTCACACTAAACTAACCTGTAGCTTTAGCTGAACACTGTGAGGAGGACGCACTACACTAACTTGTAGCTTTAGCTGAACACTGTGAGGAGGAAGCACTACACTAACTTGTAGCTTTAGCTGAACACTGTTCATAGCACGCACTACACTAACTTGTAACTTTAGAAGAACACTGTTCAGAGGACACACTACACTAACTTGTAGCTTTAGGTGAACACTGTGAAGAGGTCGCACTACACTAACTTGTAGTTTTAGCTGAACACTGTGAGGAGGACGCACTACACTAACTTGTAGCTTTAGCTGAACACTGTGCAGAGGTCACACAAAACTAACCTGTAGCTTTAGCTGAACACTGTGAGGAGGACGCACTACACTAACTTGTAGCTTTAGCTGAACACTGTAAAGGAGGAAGCACTACACTAACTTGTAGCTTTAGATGAACACTGTTCAGAGCACGCACTACACTAACTTGTAGCTTTAGCTGAACACTGTGCAGAGGGCGCACTAAACTAACTTGTAGCTTTAGCTGAACACTGTGCAGGGGTCGCACTACACTAACTTGTAGTTTTAGCTGAACACTGTGAGGGGGACGCACTACACTAACTTGTAGCTTTAGCTGAACACTGTGCAGAGGTCACACAAAACTAACCTGTAGCTTTAGCTGAACCTTGTGAGGCGGACGCACTACACTAACTTGTAGCTTTAGCTGAACACTGTGAGGAGGAAGCACTACACTAACTTGTAGCTTTAGCTGAACACTGTTCAGAGCACGCACTACACTAACTTGTAGCATTAGCTGAACACTGTGCAGAGGTCGCACTAAACTAACTTGTAGCTTTAGCTGAACACTGTGCAGAGATCACACTGTGAGGAGGAAGCACTACACTAACTTGTAGTTTTAGCTGAACACTGTGAGGAGGACGCATTACACTAACTTGTAGCTTTAGCTGAACACTGTGCAGAGGTCACACTAAACTAACCTGTAGCTTTAGCTGAACACTGTGAGGAGGATGCACTACACTAACTTGTAGCTTTAGCTGAACCCTGTGAGGAGGAAGCACTACACTAACTTGTAGCTTTAGCTGAACACTGTTCAGAGCACGCACTACACTAACTTGTAGCATTAGCTGAACACTGTGCAGAGGTCGCACTAAACTAACTTGTAGCTTTAGCTGAACACTGTGCAGAGATCACACTGTGAGGAGGAAGCACTACACTAACTTGTAGTTTTAGCTGAACACTGTGCAGGGGTCGCACTACACTAACTTATAGTTTTAGCTGAACACTGTGAGGAGGACGCACTACACTAGCTTGTAGCTTTAGCTGAACACTCTGCAGAGGTCACACAAAACTAATCTGTAGCTTTAGCTGAACCTTGTGAGGTGGACGCACTACACTAACTTGTAGCTTTAGCTGAACACTGTGAGGAGGAAGGACTACACTAACTTGTAGCTTTAGCTGAACACTGTTCAGAGCACGCACTACACTAACTTGTAGCATTAGCTGAACACTGTGCAGAGGTCGCACTAAACTAACTTGTAGCTTTAGCTGAACACTGTGAGGAGGATGCACTACACTAACTTGTAGCTTTAGCTGAACACTGTTCAGAGCACACACTACACTAACTTGTAGCATTAGCTGAACACTGTGCAGAGGTCGCACTAAACTAACTTGTAGCTTTAGCTGAACACTGTGCAGAGATCACACTGTGAGGAGGAAGCACTACACTAACTTGTAGTTTTAGCTGAACACTGTGAGGAGGACGCACTACACTAACTTGTAGCTTTAGCTGAACACTGTGCAGAGGTCACACTAAACTAACCTGTAGCTTTAGCTGAACACTGTGAGGAGGATGCACTACACTAACTTGTAGCTTTAGCTGAACCCTGTGAGGAGGAAGCACTACACTAACTTGTAGCTTTAGCTGAACACTGTTCAGAGCACGCACTACACTAACTTGTAGCTTTAGCTGAACACTGTGCAGGGGTCGCACCACACTAACTTATAGTTTTAGCTGAACACTGTGAGGAGGACGCACTACACTAGCTTGTAGCTTTAGCTGAACACTGTGCAGAGGTCACACAAAACTAACCTGTAGCTTTAGCTGAACCTTGTGAGGCGGACGCACTACACTAACTTGTAGCTTTAGCTGAACACTGTTCAGAGCACGCACTACACTAACTTGTAGCATTAGCTGAACACTGTGCAGAGGTCGCACTAAACTAACTTGTAGCTTTAGCTGAACACTGTGCAGAGATCACACTGTGAGGAGGAAGCACTACACTAACTTGTAGTTTTAGCTGAACACTGTGAGGAGGACGCACTACACTAACTTGTAGCTTTAGCTGAACACTGTGCAGAGGTCACACTAAACTAACCTGTAGCTTTAGCTGAACACTGTGAGGAGGATGCACTACACTAACTTGTAGCTTTAGCTGAACCCTGTGAGGAGGAAGCACTACACTAACTTGTAGCTTTAGCTGAACACTGTTCAGAGCACGCACTACACTAACTTGTAGCTTTAGCTGAACACTGTGCAGGGGTCGCACTACACTAACTTATAGTTTTAGCTGAACACTGTGAGGAGGACGCACTACACTAGCTTGTAGCTTTAGCTGAACACTGTGCAGAGGTCACACAAAACTAACCTGTAGCTTTAGCTGAACCTTGTGAGGCGGACGCACTACACTAACTTGTAGCTTTAGCTGAACACTGTGAGGAGGAAGGACTACACTAACTTGTAGCTTTAGCTGAACACTGTTCAGAGCACGCACTACACTAACTTGTAGCATTAGCTGAACACTGTGCAGAGGTCGCACTAAACTAACTTGTAGCTTTAGCTGAACACTGTGAGGAGGATGCACTACACTAACTTGTAGCTTTAGCTGAACACTGTGCAGAGGTCACACTAAACTAACTTGTAGCTTTAGCTGAACACTGTGAGGAGGATGCACTACACTAACTTGTAGCTTTAGCTGAACACTGTGCGGAGGTCACACTAAACTAACCTGTAGCTTTAGCTGAACACTGTGAGGAGGACGCACTACACTAACTTGTAGCTTTAGCTGAACACTGTGAGGAGGAAGCACTACACTAACTTGTAGCTTTAGCTGAACACTGTGCGGAGGTCACACTAAACTAACCTGTAGCTTTAGCTGAACACTGTGAGGAGGACGCACTACACTAACTTGTAGCTTTAGCTGAACACTGTGAGGAGGACACACTACACTAACTTGTAGCTTTAGCTGAACACTGTTCAGAGCATGCACTGCACTAACTTGTAGCTTTAGCTGAACACTGTGCAGAGGTCACACTAAACTAATTTGAGGGCTTTAGCTGACCACTGTGCAGAGGTTGCACTACACTAACTTGTAGTTTTAGCTGAAAACTGTGAGGAGGACACACTACACTAACTTGTAGCTTTAGCTGAACACTGTGACGAGGACGCACTACACTAACTTGTAGCTTTAGCTGAACACTGTGCAGAGGTCACACTAAACTAACTTTTAGCTTTAGCTGAACACTGTGAGGAGGACGCACTACACTAACTGTAAATAGTCTAGCTGCCTGACTGTGGTACTAATAGGATCAAAAGAACACCAGCAATTTTCTTCAGGTAGCTGTAAATACTGTAACAAGACAAGCCTGCCTGTCAGTAGGAAGATAACAGGAACGGATCTAGCTAAACTGAATACAGTGTATATATATATATATATATATATATACACAACACCTGGGATGCATATGTATACACTGTAAGTGCAGCTAACTGACTGACTGTCCTGCCTAATCTATCTAACTCAAATGAAATGACACTGTCTCTCTCTCTCTCTCTCAGCACGCTGGAACACACTACACAGGGCCGCCGTGCGTGTTCTAAACCCCCTGAGCCATAATTGGCCAAAGCCACCCTGTGATCAGTGTCATGACACACGTAAATACTAAAAAATAGTGCTGCGCAAATAAAAGTCCTTAAATCAACATAAGTAAGATGTGATGACAAGATTGGAAGACAAGAACCACCAGTGGACAATTCAGGCTGACAAAAATATCTGAATAGTGACTAAGATCCCTCCACCGGACATGGGTGGCCCCTCACCTTAGATACTCGACCTGAGACAGGTCATACAGCATAAACAGCATATCCTGGATGGATCAATCCTAGTAATGGTGGTATCTCCTTCACATTTCAGCATTCAGCATAAAAACGGATGTTGCATATGTAATAGAAAGGCAAACAACATAGTGCTCTCCGTAGCCAATTTATTAAATAAAGTAAAAATGATAAAATATTACACTCACAGAGACCGGCACTCAGATCCGAGTGCCGGCTAGAAAGCTTGTAATCGAATCTGCCAATGGCCGCGGGTGACGTCATGCGCTCCTGACCCCCGTACGCGTTACGTCCTATGGGCGGGACTTCATCAGCGTGGGGCGGGATGCGCAATGACGGCCCGCATTGTATATGTACTGTGCCATGGTGACGGCGGCGCCAATCAGAGGCACGGACACACTGATCCTCCCAACCGCTGCATCCGAACTAGTGATTAGCATCACACTCAGCCTCCATAGGAGTGACAAAACATAGACGCTGCCGACCAATAAACAGACAAATTGTGATAATAAACAGCTTACATACAACCCCAGGATATATATATCTCATTATGCAGAGTTGATTAGCTTGATATCAATTCCAAATATGGAAAATAGCAATATTAATTTTTTTAAACCGCATATATTCATGCTAAAAAATCGCATATGAAAAAATAAAACATATAAAACATATAAAAAAGACGTCAGACCACGGGCATCGACTAGATGTGATCACATGTACATAATGAAATTACAAAAGAATAAAATAGAGGTTATCTATTAGAAATAAAACAATTCAAATCAAAATCAACATTCATTCCAGAGGGGGTGAGAACCTTAGTCTCATAAATCCAGAATGATTCTCTACGGCTGAGTTGCCTGATATAATGGCCACCCCTCCACTGACGGGGAACCTTTTCTATCCCCCAGAATTTGAGGCATCTGGGGTCCCTCTGATGGCAAAGGCGAAAGTGCCTGGACACACTATGGGTTTTTACCCCCCGCTTGATGTTGCTGATGTGTTCTCCAACTCTTACATGAAGTGCTCTTGAGGTCCGGCCCGATATGCGATTTTTTAGCATGAATATATGCGGTTTTAAAAAATTAATATTGCTATTTTCCATATTTGGAATTGATATCAAGCTAATCAACTCTGCATAATGAGATATATATATCCTGGGGTTGTATGTAAGCTGTTTATTATCACAATTTGTCTGTTTATTGGTCGGCAGCGTCTATTTTTTGTCACTTCTATGGAGGATGAGTGTGATGCTAATCACTAGTTCGGATGCAGCGGTTGGGAGGATCAGTGTGTCCGCGCCTCTGATTGGCGCCGCCGTCACCATGGCACAGTACATATACAATGCGGGCCGTCATTGCGCATCCCGCCCCACGCTGATGAAATCCCGCCCATAGGACGTAACGCGTACGGAACCAGGAGCGCATGACGTCACCCGCAGCCATTGGCAGATTCGATCACAAGCTTTCTAGCCGGCACTCGGATCTGAGTGCCGGTCTCTGTGAGTGTAATATTTTATCATTTTTACTTTATTTAATAAATTGGCTACGGAGAGCACTATGTTGTTTGCCTTTCTATTACATATGCAACATCCGTTTTTATGCTGAATGCTGAAATGTGAAGGAGATACCACCATTACTAGGATTGATCCATCCAGGATATGCTGTTTATGCTGTATGACCTGTCTCAGGTCGAGTATCTAAGGTGAGGGGCCATCCATGTCCAGTGGAGGGATCTTAGTCACCATTCAAATATTTTTGTCAGCCTGAATTGTCCACTGGTGGTTCTTGTCTTCCAATCTTGTCATCACATCTTACTTATGTTGATTTAAGGACTTTTATTTGCGCAGCACTATTTTTTAGTATTTATGTCTTTGAGGTATTATTTGAATTAGCCTTAGTGCCTGCTTGCATTTACGCTTTTGTGTCCGCTGATCAGTCAGCGCTGAATTTATATATATCATTTCTTTCATGACACACGTAGCCCATCCCCCCCTACAGTTAGAACACATCCCTTGGACACACTTAACCCCTGCAACGCCCTCTCTTCACTGCCAGTCACATTTACACAGTAATCAATGCATTTTTAATTGCACTGATCGCTACATAAATTTGAATGGTCCCAAAATAGCGCCAAAAGTGTCCGATCTGTCCGCCATAATGTCGCAGTCACGATAAAAATTGCAGATTGCCGCCATTACTAGTAAAAAAAAGTATTAATGAAAATGCCATAAAACTATCCCCTATTTTGTAGACGCTATAACTTTTGCGAAACCAATCAATAAACGCTTATTGCGGATTTTTTTTACCAAAAATGTGTAGAAGAATACGTATCGGCCTAAACTGTTGAAAAAAAATGTTTTTTTATATATTTTTTGGGGATATTTATTATAGCAAAAAGTAAAAAATAATGCGTTTTTTTCAAAATTGTCGCTCTTTTTTTATAGCGCAGAAAATAAAAACCGCAGAGGTGATCAAATACCATCAAAAGAAAGCTCTATTTGTGGGGAAAAGAGGATGTCAATTTTGTTTGGGAGAAGTACATCTTTGCCAGCACACCATGGAGTAGCACCTCCCTTGTGATGTGACCGTTTTCGATTAAAAAACCTTTTTTGGACAGTTCTGTTTGCTGATCCATGGTGTGCTGGCGAAGATGTACTTCTGTCTGATGCTTCCAGAACCCAACTGGTAATCGTTACAGCACCCATCAATGTTTTTGCCATTTGTCCAGGAACGTGTGTGACTGGAATATCGAAATTGAATTTTGTTTGGGAGCCATGTCGCTCGACTGCGCAATTGTCAGTTAAAGCGGCGCAGTGCCGAATCGCAAAAAAGTGCTCTGGTCTTTGGCCAGCCAAATGGTCCAGGGCTTAAGTGGTTAATGCAGAGAATTTACTTTAATGCATTAAGGTAAAAAAACATTAAGCCTTTAAAAGCACTTTAACTAGTTGCCACCCGTCCACCTTCAAATGACAGCGGGGTGGTGTGGCTCTAGTTCTAGGATGACATCATATGAAGGCGTCCCAGAACGGCCGCTTTCGCGTGCCCGCGGGGGTGCGCAGCGCGGCGATTGTGGCCATGCCGTGTTGCTAGGAAATGGCGCGACACCGAGATCGCAGTGCATTGCTGTATGATGATTGACCAAAGCATTCACCTGACCTGCATGCTTTGGCCAATCACAGCACGCTCTGCTAAGAGAGCCATAATTGGCCAAAGGCAGGGTGCCTTTGGTCAATCATGGCTCAGGGGGACTAAGTCCATGCCCCACACTATATAAGGCTGCTTACATGGCGGCCGTGTGTAGTGTTGTTGGCGTGGACAGAGAGATAGCTTGATTTAGATTAAGCAGGCAGGTTATTCAGTTAGTGGCAGTGTATTTGATATATTATTATTAATATACAGGATTTATATAGCGCCAACAGTTTGCGCATCGTTTTACAACATCGGGGAATACAGTACAATTACAATACAATTCAATACAGGAGGGATCAGAGGGCCCTGCTCGTTAGAGCTTACAATCTAGAAGGGAGGGTCAAGTGGAACAAAGGGTAGTAGCTTTGGGGATGATCAGATGGACAAAATTAAAATACAGTTGTTAGGTGTGGGTAGGATAGGCTTCTCTGAGGAGAAGGGATTTTTCAGGGATCGTCTAAGAGCTAATAGAGTAGAAGATAGACGGACAGATTGGGGTAAGTAGTTCTATAGGCTTGGAGAGGCTCTGGAAAAGTCTTGGAGACGAGCATGGGAGGAGGTGATGAGAAAGCTAGAGAGCAGGAGGTCTTGAGAAGAACAAAGAGAACGATTAGGTTGGTATTTTGAGACTAGGTCAGTGATGTAGCTGGGGGCAGAGTTGCTTTGTAGGTAGTGGTTAGTATTTTTCATTTAATTCGTTGGGTGAGCGGAAGCCAGTGGAGGGATTGACAGAGAGGAGTAGCAGCGACAGAGTGGTTGGTAAGGTGGATGAGTCTGGCAGCAGCATTCATGATGGACTGAAGGGGGGATAGATTATGTAGAGGTAGGCCAATGAGGAGGGAGTTGCAGTAATCGAGGCGAGAGATGACCAGGGAGTGAATTAAGAGCTTTGTGGTGTCATTGGTTAGAAAGGGGCGTATTTTGGAGATGTTCCGGAGGTTGAGGTGGCAAGATTTTGACAGTGATTGGCCATGGGGCTTAAAGGAGAGTTCAGAGTCCAGGACTACTCCTAGTACCTTGGCATGTGGGGATAGGCTGATAGTTGTACCATCAATTTTGACAAGGGAAGAGGCACGTGGGGGGAGGAAAAATGATAAGTTCGGTTTTGGATAGATTAAGTTTGAGGAAGTGGTGTGACATCCAGACTGATATAACTGATAGTAAAATAGTGATACGTGAGGAGACTGAATGAGTTGGGTTGAGGGGTAGAGAAATAGATTTGAGTGTCGTCAGTGTAAAGATGGTATTGGAAGCCGTGGGAGGCTATCAGCTGACCCAGGGAGGAGGTGTGGATTGAAAATAGGAGAGGTCCAAGAACAGAACCTTGGGGGACCCCAACAGAGAAAGGAAGAGGAGAGGAGGCAGTAGAATTGTAGGTAACGCTAAAGGTTCGGTTAAATAGGTATAAAAGTATATATATATACAGTCAGTCTAATATATATATATATATATATATATATACTCTGCATTTAGAATAGACTATATATTGTGTTTACTCGATATAGTCAGTGCAGGCAGTGTATTAATATATATAATATTAATATATATATACAGTCTCATATATATATATATATATATAGATATATATATATATATATATATATATATATATATATATATATATATATATATATATATATATATATATATATATATATATATATATATATCTATATATATATATATACTTTGCATCCAGTGTAGCCTATATCTACTGTGCATTCTGTGGTGTAATGTTTCTAATACACTTCAGGCGGTGTACACTGTATCTAATACAGTGTGTACAGTTTCTACTACACTTTTGGTGGTGTACACAGTACACAATACAGTGCAGCCGTAGTACAGTTTCTAATATAGTGAAGGCAGTGTACACAGTATCTAATACAGTGTGTACAATTTCTACTACACTTTTGGTGGTGTACACAGTGCACAATACAGTGCAGCCATAGTACAGTTTCTACTACTTTTCTGGTGGTGTACACAGTATCTAATACAGTGTGTACAGTTTCTACTATACTTCTGGTGGTGTACACAGTATACAATACAGTGCAGCCGTAGTACAGTTGCTAATACAGTGCAGGTGGTGTACACAGTATCTAATACAGTGTAGCGTGGTGTTGCAAAACAAAAAATACATCATGTCCGGAAGGTCACCAAGGAGAGGCTGACGCTCACAAGCCACTAAAAAAGGGCAAGCAGTCTCTGTGTCTACAGTCAACAGTGGTGGTCGTTGACATGGTGCATCCTCTGCAGGTGGCCATGGGGCACGCTTGTCCTTTTTTCTGCTGCTGGCCATGTTATTGAGCCAGAACATTGAGCCAGAACATGCAGAAGAGTTGGTGGAGTGGATAACAAAGCCGTCCTCATCCTCCTCATCTGTCACCCAGGCTCAGAGTAGTTTACATTCCAACGCAGCTGCCAAAGCGGCCTATTCCACCAGCTCCTTGTCCACAGTCACTCCTTCCGTAGCCCCACCATCATGCATGGAAGAGTCCCCAGAATTATTTGACCACAGTGTCGGGTACATGCTGCTGAAGGATGCGTAGCGATTTGAAGGCTCCAATGTTGGTTCCCAGATTGATGAGGGGAGTAATGTGAGCCTAGAGAGAGGGGGTACCCAAAAAGGACAAGAAACTGGCAGCCATGTTCCCCCAGCTGGAGCATACTGCCAAGTTTACTCCAGTGACGAGGAGGGGGGTGATGAGGTCAATAACTGTACTTGGGTGCCTGAGAGAAGAGAGGAGGAGGAGGCACAACTCCAACGAGGTAGGATGTCCTCTAGGGGGCAGCTTAAAGTGGATGTAAACCCAATGTCATCCTTTCTAAACTACTGCCATGGGGGTTATCTATAAGGATATACATGCCTCTTGCATGTATCCTTACCTGTCAAATGTCTCCCCTCTGTTATTAGACCCGAAAAACTGCATATTCTGTGGGTGGGTCTGTTGTCTGGAGCTCGATGGGTGGAGTCGTGATGTCAGTAGACTCCCCACCCACCTCTACACTCCTTGTCAATATGCATTTTCTCCTGTTTATTTCTAACACTGAACTTCTGCTATGATCTCTAACATCCAGTGAAAACACAGGAAAGTAACTGACTTCAGCATGCCAAATCATGGTGAAGTGTGGAACAGCCAATCCTTGCAGAGCTGCTGAAGAAAGGAGTGGGGGAGGGAATTAAAAAATAATGCCTGTGTCTTTGGCTGTCACTCACAGCAAGGAGGAGTATTTGACAAAGTTTTTCTCAGTTTGTCAAGATTTTTCTCACTGAACAATAAAAGAGGATTGCTCAGAGATGGATTAACGCTGTGTGACAAGACTGGGCTCAAATGATAGGAAATCTTATTCTCTACAGTCTGATATATATATAAAAAAAATTGGGTTTACATCCACTTTAAGAGCATCACACCACAGAGCTCCGCAGGTGCAGGGCGCTGCTGACTCCCCACTGACTTTTAAAAGTTCCTTGGTGTGGACCTTTTTCGACACGTATGCCGCAGATCACACTTTTGCTGTTTGTAACCTATGTCTGAAGCAGATCAAGCGTGGCCAGAACAGCAGCCGCTTGGGCACCACATGCTTGACCAGTCATATGATGACCTGCCATGCAGTTTGTTGGAAACAGCACTTGAAAGACCCACATCAAAGAAAAAGGTGGACTTCTCCTTGCCCCTTATCTGGGATCTCCAACCCTACTATACCTCTAGTCTTCTCAAAAACCTGCACTGAGAGGAATGAAGGAAATAGCAATAGGTGTCCCAAGTACTTGCAGCCAATCTGCTAGCAGTACAACACAATCTGATTTTAGCAGGCAAATTTCCCTACCCCAGTTGCTGAACTGTAAAAAGAAATTCGGTCCCATTCATCCACATGCTCAGCATCTAAATGCTAGCTTGGCCAAATTTCTAGCACTGCAACTGCTGCTCTTTCAGCTGGTAGACTCTGCCCCCTTCCATGAATTTGTGGAATGTGCTGTACCTCAGTAGCAAGATGCCATTTCTTTTCACGGAAGGCCATTCCGGCTTTTTGCTGGCATGTGGAAGGCAATATTTTGGCCTTGTTGGACAGGGCATCAGCAGTAAGGTTCATATTACTGCTGACTCATGGTCCAGCAGGCATGGACAAGGACATTACCTTTCCTTTACGGTGCACTGGGTAACTCTGCTGGCAGCTGGGAAGGATGCAGGACAGGGTTCAGTGTTGTTGGAGGTTGTTCCGCCACCACGCCTCCAAAATGCTAGTGGTGATTCTGCCACAGCCCTCTCCTCCACCCTCTCCTCTTCTTCTTCCTCTATGGCCTCTTCTGCAGATTTGTCCTCTGAGCCAGTGGTGCTCCGTAAATGTTCAAGGGGCTATGCAAGCAGTCAGGCTAAAAGATGCCATGCAGTGCTTGAGTTGGTCTGCCTAGGGGACAGGAGCCATACTGGGGCAGATATTCTGTCAGCTCTGCAGGGGCAGGCTCAGAGGTGGTTGACACCATGTCAGCTTCAGCCAGGAATGGTTGTATGCGACAATGGCACCAACCCTTTCTCCGCCCTCCGACAGGGACACTTGACCCATGTTCCATTTATGGCACACATCCTATATTTGGTGGTGCAGCAGTTCCTGAGCAGGTGCCCAGGCTTACAGGATCTCCTGAGGCAGGCCACAAAAGTATTTTCCGCCGGTCATACAATGCCAGTGCTCGGCTGGTGTCATGAACAGGTGTGACCAGAACCGTGTGATCTGCGACAGAGGACACCAAAACGTATATATAAGTGAAAATATAATAATTTATTAAAGTAAGTGAATAATATAGTACAACCACCTCCAATATGACACAGTGCAATAACCAACCACAGACAGAGACCCACAAATAACAACAGACAAATAAGTATAATAAATGGGAAATACCAGGATCATAAACAATAGCCAGGCCAGGGTCATACACAGCAGATCAGCAGATGGACAGGGGATGTTCCAGATTCATAAACGTAAGCCAGGCCAAGGTCATACACAGCGAAATCAGCAGATGGGGTAAGGAACACAGGACATGGAGAGGATGGATGGATCAGACTGCAGGCAGGGATGCAAGGTAACAAGTGGGACAGGATAGGGATCGGAACAGGGAGACAGGATCAGAAACACGGGTCACAGGTTCAGGGCACAGGAACAGGTTCAGAATCAGGATCAGATCACAAGCTAGCAGGTCAGGGCGCAATGAAGAAACCAAGGTAAACATGTGAGTGCTTGCCGAGTATTTATAGGCCTCTGATTGGCCTCAAGTGTCACCTGATTGTAGGAGGTACTGTCTGCTCCACACTGCCAGGATCCATCCGCTGGTGGACGCCAGTACTGCGGCCCAAAGATGACATAACATCAGCAGGGAAAAGCTCTCCTGACAGTTCCAAACTGCCAGGAGACACCTGCTGGTGGTCCTCAGTACTGCATGCCAAATGACAGATATTACCAGCAGATGGAACATTTCCTGACAGTTGGCTGACATTCAAAGGGAATGCAACCTGCCCACCAACCACTTCATTTGTGACATGCCCACCAGGTACTCAACGTTGGCAATGCTGCAGCAGCTGCACACACAGCAAAGGACCATCAATGACTACCTGTGCAAATATGGCATCCTGGACAGGGTCAGGGGAGCTTGGCTTTTTTTTGCCACGCCAGTGGCTACTGATCAAGGATGCATGCACTGTCCTGTCACCATTTGAGGCGGCCACAAGGATGGTGAGCAGCAACAATGCATGCATCAGTGACACTGTCCCTCTAGTCTTCCTGTTGGAGCACACGCTTCGTGGAATCATGGACAGGGCACTTGAGGCAGAACAACGGGAGGAAGAGTAGGACTTCCTACCTCTCAAGGCCCCCTTTATCCAGATAGCATTCCTGCGGGCCCGCCAAACACACAGGAAAAAGAGAAGGAGGAGGAGGATTGTGCCAGCATGGATGTAGAGGATAACACTCAGCAGCAGTCTTCAAGGGATGGTTTTCATTCCCAGAAACCCAAGGAGTTCTATGTGGCTGGGAAGAGGTAGTTACGGAGCATGTCATCCTTAGTGACCCAGAGGACTCCGAATCAAATGCCTCTGAAAACCGCATGGCCTCCCTGAGTCTGCGAAAGGACCCTAGGATTCGTGGTATTAAGGAGAGGGATCACTACTGGCTGGCAACCCTTCTTGATCCACGTTACAAGGGTAAGGTTGCAGAACTCATCCTGCCTTCGTAGAAGGAGCAGAGGATGAAACATCTTCAGGAGTCCTTGAAGAAAGGTTTGTGCAATGCATTTCCATACTCTGGGAGGTTACAATTTCCTGGTGCTGGACAACGTGTTGCTGAGGCTTCGTTCAGTCAGAGGTAGAGCGTTGGAGAAGGTGGCCAGCTGACCGATGCCTTTAAACAATTTTTCAGTCCTCAGCACTTCAGGAATATCTATTGGCAAGAGCAGACTTGGAGACCTTTCTAACAGAGCATCCACTGGGTTACTGGGTCCTGAAGATGGACCACTGGCCAGAACTTGCTCAATATGCAATTGAGCTACTGGCCTGTCCTGCATCCAGCGTGCTTTCTGAATGCACATTCAGTGCTGCTGGAGGGTTTGTAATGGATCAAAGAGTGTGCCTATGCACCGACTCCGTTGATAGGCTCACATTCATAAAAATTAATCTTGGATCAGCAGCTGTCAAGCACCTGATGCTGATGTAACTGATTGAATTTCCTATGGATGTGGGATCCCTTAAAGACTGCCTATGCTGACTATCATATTCCTCCTAAATCTTGATGATGCTAGCTTCCAACAATATTTTTGGTTTAGGGCACCACCATCACCACCCAAGACCCAATTTTTCTTCCCTTGTTTAACAGGGGCATGTAATTAAAATGTTTGATCTAATATTTCACAGCAGGGCCTGTTCCTGCTCCCAACAAGAGTATCTGTGAAGGGTTACAGTGTTGTGACACCACCAGCACCACCCAAGGCCCAATTTTTCTGCCCCTGTTTAATAGGGGCATGTAATTAAAATTGTTGATATAATATTTCACTGCAGGGTCTGTTCCTGCACGCAACAAGAGTAACTGTGAGGGCTTACAGTGTTGTGGCACCACCACCGCCACCCAAGGCCCACTTTTTCTGCCCCTGTTCAACAGGGGCATGTAATTACAATTTTTAATATAATATTTCAACACAGGGCCCATTCCTGCGCCCAACAAGAGTAACTGTGAGGACTTACGGTGTTGTGGCACCACCACCACCCAAGGCCCAATTTTCCTGCCCCTGTTAAACAGGGGCATGTTATTACAATTTTTGATATAATATTTCACATCAGGAATCATTCCTGCACCCAACAAGAGTATCTTTGAGGGGTTACAGTATTGTGGCATCACCACCACCACCCAAGGCCCAATTTTTCTGCCCCTGTTTAACAGGGGCATGTAATTAAAATTTTTTATATAATATTTTACAGCAGGGCCCATTCCTGCACCCAACAAGAGTATCTGTGAGGGGTTACAGTGTTGTGGCACCACCACCGCCCAAGGCCCAATTTTTCTGCCCCTGTTTAACAAGGGTATTTAATTCCAATTTTTGATATAATATTTCAAAATAGGGCCCGTTCCTGCGCCCAACAAGAGTAACTGTGAAGGCTTACAGTGTTCTGGTACCACCAACACCTAAGGCCCAATTTTCCGCAAAGTATATAGGACAGGCCATATAGTATATATACTGCTGTTCAGAGTATATAGTGCCTGGGGGACCCTCATGCCATTTTTTTAAAAAAAATGGGTGTGGGGTTCTCCTTAATATCCATACCAGACCTGAAGGGCCTGGTATAGATTTTGGGGGTGACATCCACACCATTTTTTTTTTGGTATTTTAATCTATATTGACGGGATCCGACAATACATTACAGCCACTGTTTTGGACCGAACAGTCCGATATTTTTATATCTGCCCCCCCGTCCAAATTGGTTTTCAACGCAAAGTGTGCACACCGAAGCAATTCACTGAGACAGACACAGTTCAGTATAAAAGTTACTTCTGTTTATTGTTTCCTGTTTTCGCTGCTTATATACCAGCAGCTGGATATTTCGTTATCAGATAAGGCAGGAGTATGCAAACCACAAAACAACCACAAAACATATATATATCTTGTGACAATGTATAAGCTTTAGCTAGGTCATGTCCATATAAGGGAGTAGCAACCGATCATAGCTATGTAGGGTATCTTGCTTCCAAAATGTTGGTGTTATCTGTTGGTGTTATCTTATACACACTCCCCTTCTCAGCTAGGACCATGTCTAGGGCCATACAGTTTTGGAAGGTCATATGTGAAACTGCTTCTAGTTGCTCGGCTAAACCTTGGAGTGCATCTCTGGTGTAATTGACAAACCTTTGTCGATTATAGTAGATGTAATTTATACAGTCTACATTCTTGTTTACAGTGATAATGGGAATCAGAGACTCAAATCCCGCTGCTACTTGGTCTCTTGCTTTGAACTCATCTGGAACCCCCCTTGGGACCCCTATGGCATCTATATATACATGAGGGTCAAAGCTCCCTGCTGGGGCACTCCTACACCTCCTGTTAGGCCTGGGTGTGTTGTTTACATCTGGTTTGGGGTTCTCTGAAAAGACATGTAGAGTCATTATGGCCTTAGCCAATGCACACTCCCCTGTCCACTGTCCTGCCATCCTACTTCTGATCTTCATCCCTCCACAGACCCCGTACACGTCTCCTAAAGACTGGACTTGATTTTGCACCAGGTCTGCAGATACTTCACTATATGATCCATAATAACCCTTAGTGAAATTTCCAAGGGGTTCTCCCCCCTCTCCCGGTGATACCGTCCATAACATGTGTAATTGCCAGGATATATGGGGATACCTTCTCCTGGCTTAGGGGTCTTGGTGATTATAGGATATTCCTTTTTCCAATGCTCACACAGGTAGTGGTTAGTGGTTGAGTTATTAAATAGGCTGAGAAAACATGTCTCATGTTCTGGGGGTATGATCAGGGGTACCGTTCCCAAATGTGATCTAGCCCCCCCACACACACACACATAGCAATTGGTCTTATTGTGCTTCCCTGCACTGTACCTCATCCACTCAAACAACAAGCTGACATCTGAGAACCCGGTCTTTGCGGCCATAGTGTCCTCAAAGGTAGGGTCTGCTATGGCCACCATGCCCTCTAATGTCTGTATATGGGGCCTCAGGGGGTTAGGGTTAGATGTGGATTGGGGGTTATTGAACATGTCTTTCAGTTGGAAAGTCTTCCTAAAACTGTTATACCCACTTCCCCACCATAGGCCCAAAACATAGGTCCCACTGTCTCCTGTCCTAGGATTCTCAATGGTCAGCCTGAACTCTTTGGTAAAATACTGATCTGTGTGCTTGTTGATTGTCATTCTATCTATGAGTGAGTTCCCATTTTTGTCCTTTCTATTCAAGGCGTTCTCAGGCTTGTACCCCCAGTCTGTTCCAGTGTTCCAACCCACTGCTCCCCAGGAATCACAGTTGTTACCCCAATAGGTGTCAGTAACGCATACATACACAGTCATGGGACCCAATGTTCTTTCATTGGACCGAACCGCATACTCAGTACCTGGAATTATCTTTTCATAAGAGGATACAAAGGTGGCAACATGTGTATTGGATGAATTATACCAGAATTGTGTTATACCATCTTTCTGTTTGATGGCTACCTCCTGTGCCTGAACAATAATTACAAAAAAAAGGATATATAGGATCATCGTTTGGTCTCCTCAGTCTCTTCCTCGGGCACAGGGACCTTCCTGCAGTGGGAGGCGTGTATCCACGAGTTCCTTCCAGCTACCTTTACTGATGTGGTAGTTGTTAGGAGAACCTGGAAAGGACCATCATATCTGGGTTCAAGGGTGTGTTTTCTCACAAACTTCTTTACCAGGACCCAATCACCGGGAACCAGCTTGTGTGTTCCTGTATCTAACTCAGGATCTGGAATGGAGGAAAACACTTGCGAATGGATACGGGTTAATTCTCGAGATAAAGCAGTCACATAATCGGTTAGTACATCAGACTGGAGCTGCAACTGTTGTGGGAAATAACAACCCAATCTGGGGGCTGAGCCAAACAATATCTCATAGGGTGACAGACCATGGTTTCCCCTTGGAGTGTACCTAACACTGAATAAGGCAATGGGAAAGCTATCTGGCCAACTCATTCCTGTTTCCTGAGACATTTTTAGCATTCTAGACTTTATTGTGCCATTTAATCTTTCCACCTTCCCTCTGCTTTGAGGATTGTATGGGGTGTGGAAAGCTAGTGTGACCCCTAAAGCTGTCCATATCTCTTTGGTCACTGAGGCCGTGAAAGCCGGCCCCTAGTCTCTTTCTATAACCTCTGGGACACCATATCTGCACGTTATTTCTGTAAGTCTTTTAGCTGTGGTTTTTGCTGTCATGTTGGTGACGGGATAGGCTTCGGGTCATCCGGAAAACATGCAAACGATGACCAATGCATATTCATATCAGCCGCTCTTTGGTATCTGGATGTGGTCGATCTGTATTCTTTGGAAGGGGTACTGGGTCTTCGCTAGATGCTTCAAAGGTACCTTTTCCGTTCTTCCAGGATTGCATTTAGCACAGATGGTGCATGACTTACAGAAGTTGTTGGTAAGTGGGGTGATCCCTGGAGCCAAGTAGTATTTGTTGATTAAGGCATTCATCAGGGTCTTTGACAGGTGAGAGGCACCGTGGGCCCACTGTACCACTGCAGGAAACATTGACCGTGGCAGACACGGCCTCTTGTTCAGTTCCATGATTCCTTTGGTTTCTGTCTGCCTGTTCACAGGAGGGTTTTGTAGAATCATGGTGGTTTGTACAGATTCTTCAGGGGTATCCAGTGGATAATCCAGGATGGGTGCATTCACTCTGCTGACCACTTCTCGCATTCCATTTGCAGCTTGTTTTGCAGCGGTATCTGCCAGGTGATTGCTTCCTGGAAGACCAGTTTGCCATGTGCCTTCACCTTAAGTATAGCCACTTGTGCTGGGAGGAGTAGGGCATCAATTAAGTCCTTGATAGCTGAACTGTGTTTACAGGTGTGCCTGCTGCTGTAAGGAACCCTCTGGCTTTCTGGTGATGCCGAAATCGCAGGCAACGCCGAGGGCATATCTTGAATAAATAATATCTCTGTATAAAGGTCTGAGGTGTCTTTGTGAGGACAAGTGCTTATACTGTATTTGGTTCAGTATGGCAGTTATGTCATGAGGGGCAAAGAGGATCAGAGGGTGGCCCAACACGAGGTCAGCAGTCTTGTCCAGAAGAGCTTGGGCTGCAAAGACGGCTCTGAGACAGGAGGGTCCCCCCCTAGCCACTGGGTCCAGCTGACAGGAGTAATACCTAATAGGTCTGAGCCTGTTGCCATGGGCCTGAGCCAAAACTCCTCAGACAAATAGTTTGAAAGTCTTTTCATAGTCTGGGAGGCCCAAAGCAGGGGCCGTGGAGAGGATCTCCTTCAGAACTTCGAAATTGTCCACAGCTTCTGGGGAAAGCAAGAAACTATCAGATTTCAGGGCATCATAGCGAGGTTGCATCAAGAGGGAGGCTCCTGGGATCCAGAGCGACAATAGGAGATTAATCCCAGGAAAACATGTAGGGGCTTTTGGCCTTGAGGTAAGGGGATGGCCTTGATTGCAGCAACTCTTCTTTTCGGTGAGGTTTTGGGTGCCTTGGGAGATGCAGTGACCTAGGAAAACCACCTTTTCTCTGCACCCCTGGACCTTTTGCTTTGAGGCCTTGCATCCTTGCACAGTACAGTAGCTTCGTTCATGGCCCTGAGGTCCTGTACTAGCCTGTATTTCTCTGGCTCTCTTTTTGTGGTTCATTTCTTCACCGGAAACAATGGTGTGTTACAGGGGAATGTGCAGGGTACAAGAGCGCCATTTGACAAAAGGGCCTCAACTTGCTTTGAAATGGATGCAGATTGAGCTGGCTTCAAGGGGTATTATGGTTTTCTGGGCACGGGGGGCCCCTGGCTTCAGCTGTACCATGATTGGTGGCACCTTTAGGTGTCCTATATCTTCGGGCCCTGTGGACCACAGGCATGGGGACGAGTTCCAAGACTTCTTTTGGGATTCCAGCCTCATCTGGTGTGTCTAAGGATAATAGAAGGGGGACGGAACATAGTGCTGAGGCATCACCGATGGTTAGCAGTGAGGAGATGAGAACACCACCATCAGGCTGGAAAGAAATGGAGGCCTGGAGTCTGGACCATGCATCAGCCCTTAACAGATTTAAGGGGCATGTGGACGAAACCATAAATCTTGCTAGTGGGTTGGGAAAATTGCCAACCTGTAGGGGCAAGTTAAGGGGTTCTTCCTGGGTGTTTTATCAACCCCCACGCATGTTATATCGATGCCTGATAGGAACGAGGTATCGGGTATCTCTTCTGCCCTGATCACGGACCTGGCCACACCTGTGTCACATAGGAAGGTGGTAGGATGGCCCTTGATGGGGAAGGTTATTTTTGCAAGAGGGCCTCCTGAGTCTCCAGAGGATACAATGGCAAGGGTAGATGACACAGGCTTGCCAACATCCTAGCGGAGGAGGTCCATGTGATCCAAGGAGGGGTGAGGTGGGGGGAGAGGTGGGGTGTCATGTCCCTGATACTGAGCATTTTCATGTGGACCGTGGTTGGGACCTGGTTATCTGTGGGTAAATTTCCAAGGGCTTCGGCATTCCCATTTGAAGTGGCCGGGTCTTCCGCAGTTGTAGCAGACACGCGGAGCTGGTATTGGTGGGGGCAGATATGGTGTGTCAGAAGCCATCATGAGAGGAGCTACCTTTCTACTGCTCTGTGAGGATTCTAGACCTTTTGCCACTAATAGCAACGTCTCGAGGTCCATTGTTCTGTACTCTGGACGTGCTAGGAGTAGACCCTTTCGGATTGGTTCTTTAAGACCTGAGACAAATGCGACAGTCAGCATTTGAGCGTGTGCTTTGGTTCGCATGCTGAAACCTAAATCAGCAAATACTTGTGTGATTCTAGTGTGAAATTTCTCGACAGCTTCACCCTTGTCTTGTGCAATGTCTTGTATACTAGTCGCCTGGTCTGCCAAGCGGTCTTGAGCCCAGGCTTTCAATTGGGCCACAAATTCACATCCTGAGTTATAGCTATCGTCCTTACAACCTATATATTCATTGAAGCATTTCTCCATTACCGGCCAGTAAGCATCCCCTGCCTTTATTTCACACAGACTCACCAAATCCCACCACGCCACCGCGTATGTCTTTTGGATTTGAGCGATCCTTCTGTAAAATGGCATGGGCTGCCTTTCAGGGTCCAGTAGGCTTGTAACAAGAGATGCGGCCTGTCCAGGGGTTATGTACATCAGGGGAGCCCCCGGTGCTGCAGTTATTCCCCTAGGCAGTTATTCCCCTGTGTCGGTCCTCCTTATTCGGTGGTGGCTGTTGGGCGTGTGTATTGAGCTGTGATGGGCGTACAAGAGTATTACTGCTGAATGGGTTGCTGAATATTTGTGCGAAAGAATCTATTGTTACCCCAGCTTCTGGGTCATGCTGGTGGAACATAACAGCCTGTTGTGGTGGGACCGTAGGTTGGAGTGGGACCGTAGTTGCCTCAGTATCTACCTTGGGCAAACCTCCGGACACTATGATAGGGGCAGCATGACTTTGGTCAGGGCTTCGAGGAGAGGGGTTGACCACCTGAATCACTTGTTGCAGAGGGGCGGTAAACGAAGGGTGGTACCCAATTCCTGAGGACCAGACGCCATTGTAGGGTGGTGGCTGACTGCCTGGCTTGGGTTTTGACCTCTTTTCTGGTTTTCTATACACACTATGATAGGGGCAGCGTGACTTTGGTTAGGGCTTCGAGGAGAGGGGTTGACCACCTGAATCTCTTGGCCTGCTGGTGGGATGGTGATCTCACTGGGATCTATTATTGTGTCATACACGCCTCGTTCTTGGAGGGGGGTTGACTGGCGATGGAGGTAGCGTGAGAGGTAAAAGGAGAACCACCAGGAGAACTACCAGGAGGATTTACCACCATTAGTGGAGTGGGCTGGGCCTTGTAATATGCTCCGGAGGATTGGTCTATCACCAGATACATGTGTGTGGGTTCTGGTGAGGGCGGTGGCGTGGGTGGTTCAGGTGTGTCACGGTGGCGGCAATCAAACGAGGAGTACAAAGACAAGTCCACCTTGCCTACTGTTAAGCATGGTGGGGGAGGTATCCCCTGTTGGTCTGTCACTTGTTGCAGAGGGGCAGTAGGGGGAGGTGTCACTTGTTGTAGAGGGGCGGTAAACGAAGGGCGGTACCCAATTCCCGAGGACCAGACGCCATTGTAGGGTGGTGGCTGACTGCCTGGCTTGGGTTTTGACCTCTTTTCTGGTTTTCTATACACATATACAATACAACCATTTTCATTAATTTCCTGCTCTGTCCACCCTTGGTTGGCTTATGCAACTTTGAGCCAAGCGTCTGCTGTATGTAGCAGCCCATGGTCTGACAACAAACCCCTTTTTCTCCTCAAAAGAGTGCACCACTCATCCGATTCTAACCGTCCACCCAAATGCATAGTGACCCCACACACTTTTTCCAATTTCTTTCCCTTTTTGACAGCATTCTCTCCTTCCCGCTCTACCACTAAGTCACAAGCCAGGCTACCTTCTTTGGGTTTCTCTAACGTTGGCCCCTTCGTTAGCTACCGGAGGGTTTATGTGTCCGGGCTCAGGGTTTGTATGGCGGTTTTATGAAGCTGTCTTGGACTCAAGGGTCCGACAATCCTCTGACCATCACCTGTCCTCTTTCGGACCACTCTCCGATATATAAGGCTGCCTTGCTACTTTCTGTCTTGATGATTGGGATATTTATGTGTCTGCTCAGGATTTTGGCAATTCCTTTATTCATCACCTGGTACCGGTTCAGACCATATCACGATCTTAAGTTAATGAGGACAAAACAGATAGAGAGTGTGAGAGAGAGAGAGAGGGAGAGATGTCTACTGTGTTCGACTGCCACGCAAGTCTCCTTGTGTGCGTCTTCCCAAAATGTAGACTAGTCACGGTCTTGCTCAACCGAGGTGGCCTAAAGTGGGGGGGAGTAAAATGTGACCACTTATTACTCTCAACAAGACATTTAACAGACAGATAAGGAGTACAGAAGTTAATATTCAATGCACCATTTCAAATGTCATTTACATGTCCCAACTCAAAGCCCAAACTTCTCACTCTGGCTTTTTCCCTTTCTTCAAGCCCTTCCGGTTGTTCAGGTTGCAAGGGGCACCTTTTGGCTCCTTGTCCACTTATTCTAGCTTCAGCCTCTATGACCTCCAATGACTTGCCAACAACAATTTTGCCCGAATAATGTACCTTCAATCTGAATACCATTACATGCGCAGCCTCTGGTAGTAGGGGTTTGTAACCAAGGATTCCCCTCTTATACCCTGGCTCTATTACTCTGATCAGACCCCAGCCTTCTTCATGTATGCCAAATAACAGTCCACAAACACACTTTGGACATGACATTACCACCAACAAGATGTGACCAACAAGATATATGACGACCGTAGAGAAATACAGGATTGCTCAGATCTTCACGGGATCCCCACGCTGCTGGGGAGGGTTCCTGACGCCCCCTCCTGGTCTCCCGTGCGGTTGGGCACAATTATTTATTCCCCCAGGAGAAGTTTAACCATGTCACTTAATTATCCTCACCCGTGACTATATAATCAATCCCTCATTCCCAACAGCCGTCACAAGACACAAGATCAACAGAACAGAAAGTACAGGCGAGGCAGATATAATTGCAGGTTCCTTATTATATGAACAGACTCTGGGCAAGATATATACCTGTCTTTGCAGACCGCAGGAAGCCGATATGGACACAGAGATTATCCAGCCACGGGTACAGGATAAACAGTAGACAAGATATCGAAAAGTGTCTTACCGTTTTCTCAGACAGATGAGTCTCTGTCCTGCCCGAGTTGGTCCTTTCCAGTTTCCTCCTGTTCAGCTATCCTTTGGGCTGAGCCCAGAGCCCCACATTGGGAGCCAATTGTTTTGGACCGAACCGTCCAATATTTTTATATCTGCCCCCCAGCCAAATTGTTTTTTTAATGCAAAGTGTGCACACTGAAGCAATTCACTGAGACAGACACAGTTCAGTGTAAAAGTTACTTCTGTTTATTGTTTCCTGTTTTCGCTGCTTATATACTAGCAGCTGGATATTTAGTTATCAGATAGGGCAAGCGTATGCAAACCACAAAATAACCACAAAACATATATATCTTGTGACAATGTATAAGCTTTAGCTAGGTCATGTCCACATAAGGGAGTAGCAACCGATCATAGCTATGTAGGGTATCTTGCTTCCAAAATGTTGGTGTTATCTCTCGAGTGTAGTCTCGGAAGCAGGTGCGATTTTATTTAACTCTTTGCAGTTCAGTTCCACAGTAAGGGAGGGGTGAGCTCGCAGACTTCTATTGTATATGATTAAGGCTGATAAGCAGAAGCTAAAACATATACTTATATACATTGGAATAGGCATTTCATCATGATACTCTAATCACATCCATTACACCACAAGCAGTTTTAAATGACATTTTTTCCTTTAGAAATGTCATTTTACTGTGGCACTGATATAAACATGGGAAAGATGCGCTAATTTACAGGCATACTAAGGACACCCCCCAGGCATGATATTTAAAGGAATATTTAATTTTTATTGTTTCACTTTAAGCATTATTAAAACACTGCTCCCCAAAAAAACTGAGGTTTTTGAAACTTTTTTTTGCATGTCCCCTGGAGCAGGACCCGGGTCCCCAAACACTTTTTATGGCAATAACTTGCATATAAGCCTTTAAAATTAGCACTTTTGATTTTTCACGTTCATGTCCCATAGACGGTGTTTGTGTGTTCGAACAAATTTTTTGCCTGTTCGTATGTTCTGCTGCGAACCTAAGGGGGGTGTTCAGCTCATCCCTATCCAACAGTAACCCATATAGAAAAAATGCTTTTCTTTAGTATAGTAGGGGAAGAATGGAACCCCTGTCATCTTTTTTGTCTGTCTATGTCCCTGTTGCAGATTTTCTACCACTTCCTTCTGCCACATCTGTAAAACGAACCCTTTATTGACATCCTCTCGTTGTTTGTGACCTGCACCTTAAACCCTTCATCTCCTCATCACCCTGTGTATGACCTACACATTTATGCCCCGTACACACGGTCGGACTTTGTTCGGACATTCCGACAACAAAATCCTAGGATTTTTTCCGACGGATGTTGGCTCAAACTTGTTTTGCGTACACAAGGTCGCACAAAGTTGTCGGAATTTCCGATCGTCAACCACGCGGTCACGTACACCACGTACGACGAGACTAGAAAAGGCCGGTTCAGAACCAAGCACGGCACCCTTTGGGCTCCTTTTGCTGATCTCGTGTTAGTAAAAGTTTGGTGAGAGACGATTCACGCTTTTTCAGACTCGTGGCTTTCAGATCGTTTTCTGACGTTCAGTTTGTGCTTGTGGGTTTGTATCTGCTATTCAGTGCGTGCAGCAAGTTCCGCGTGACTTTAATTAGTCATTGTATTCTTGTTCGTTCGTTACTGTTTTTCAGGTCGCTCTTCACAGGCCTTGCTGTTCTTCAGTGCGTTCTGTTACTTCGTTCTGAGCAGCCGACCGTTTTCTAGCCATGTTGCATATGCGTACTCCTCGTAGAGTTCGTGCTGTGCGGGGGCTTGTTGTTGGGGTCCTGACCTTGACACAAGTCCAGTCCATGAACAGGGTGGGGAGGAGTTCATGGACCAAGAATTGGTTGCTTCAGCGTGACCAGTTCTCTCATATGCCTTTGCTCCGTGAGATCCGTGAGAATAATCCTGATGATTTCAGGAACTTTCTCAGGATGACGGACCCCGTGTTTCACCGTCTGTTGGCTTCGCTGACCCCTTATATTAGCAGGCAGGATACCTGCATGAGGCAAGCCATCACTCCGGAGCAGGGGTTGGTCGCTACCCTGCGGTATTTGGCGACAGGGAGAAGCCTGCAGGACTTGAAGTTCTCCACAGGCATCTCCCCCCAGGCTCTGGGGATCATTATCCCAGAGACCTGTTCTGCCATCATACAGGTCCTGCAGAAGGAGTATATGAAGGTAAGATTTTTATCCTTTTATATCACATTTTATTGTATTGAATGTTTGCTAATATATTGCTAATATATTGTATTTCTTTCCTCATTCCCTAATTACCATGATTGTAATATTCTGTGAATGTCCCCTTTGTTCTCATGTATGCAGGATTTTTATGTAATTATTATTTTAGGTCCTTCATACATATTTTCCCTTCAATAACCTCCCCAGCATGGTGTCTCCTGGCCCTATATTCACCTCATGTAGTCACTTAACAATGTATTTTTTCTGCTCCATAGTAGTGCTTTACCCCAAACACCCCCTAAAATGTTTTGAAATGTTATTTTTGCTTTAAATTCAGGCAGAGTGCCAGAGGCTTGTTTTTGGTGGTGTCCCCAAATGATTTTTAGTAACTCTCCCTCCCCCAACTGCTAAGTCAGCTGATCCCAATTCTCTATCCATCATCTATCTGGTGACTTTGCCAAACCCATACACACTATACCCATCTCTTTTGTGCTCAGATTTATGGATGAATTCCCCAAAGCATGTAGTGCAAGGGCCTGCCTGTATACTTTCAAATGGTACTGTTTAAAGATTTTGGATCCTATTATTATCTTGATAGGTAATAGCAGAATGTCCAAATGTCCTCAAATGTGTACAGTGTGTATTTCTATCTTTGTATTATGACACTTCTTACCTGTCCAGTGGGCTGCCAATAGTGTAACTAAGGAGGGGCTGTTCCAAGTAATACCCATTATTTAGGCATTCATCTCTCAATGAAGTGAAGAGGGTTACCTGTCCAAGATTTCCACACACACCATAATGTTAGAAATGGCCCATGATAGGGGGGGGGGGGGATATCCTCCCATCCTCTGGAATTCCCTGCCCCAGTATGTCCGATCAGCCCCTACCCTGTCCACCTTTAGGAGATCCTTGAAAACTCATTTATTCAGGGAAGCCTATCCCACACCCACATAACTGTCCCTGAGCCACCCCCATCAAATCATTCTTTGCAGCTATTACCTTTTGTACCACCACCCCCTCCCTTTAGAATGTAAGCTCTACAAGCAGGGCCCTCCTCTACCTTTTGTATTGAACTGTACTGTAATTGTGTTGTCCCCCTTATACATTGTAAAGCGCTGAGTAAACTGTTGGCGCTATATAAATCTCGTATAATAATATGATAGGTGTACCTTATACTTTGGCGTTGTTAAATTCCCCTTAATAAATGCTATCTGGAGGTTAACCCATAATGTTTGTGTCTAATCTGCTTGCCATGTTTCTGATCAAAAATAGTAATGTTTATTGTTTTTTCCTCAACAGTTTCCTTCCACGCCACAGGAATGGCAGACTGTGGCCTCCCACTTTGCCCAGCGGTGGGACTTTCCTAACTGCGGAGGGGCAATTGATGGTAAACACGTCCACATTGTCCCACCACCCAACTCGG
The DNA here is from genome assembly GCA_037952925.1 of Lithobates clamitans. Classification (NCBI taxonomy): domain Eukaryota; kingdom Metazoa; phylum Chordata; class Amphibia; order Anura; family Ranidae; genus Lithobates; species Lithobates clamitans. Next base: position 3,863,726 of record JBBGZY010000675.1, read on the forward strand.
GGTCATACTATTTCAACTATAAGGGGTTCAATAGTATAGTGATGTTGGCGGTGGTGTCGGCTAATTACGACTTCCTGTATGTGGACGTGGGGAAGAATGGCCGGATGTCCGATGGTGGAGTCATCGCCCAGACGGAGTTTTACAGGCGTCTCCAGAATGGCAGCTTGGACTTGCCAGCTCCAGAGGACAATGTGGAAGGACTCCCATTCGTGTTCGTTGCTGATGAAGCGTTTGCGCTGGGAACCACCTGATGCGGCCATTCCCAATGAGGACCCTCACCCCGGAACAGAGGGTTTTAAATTACTGGCTGGCCAGAGCCCGAAGAGTGGTGGAGAACACATTTGGAATCCTGGCCAGCCGGTTCCGCCTATTTCTGACACCCATCCATATGGCGGAGTATAAACTGAACCATATTATACTTGCGTGCTGTGTTCTCCATAACTTTTTAAGGAAACATTCGGCCAACTATCCTGGCTCAGTTGGGCCTGAGGCCGGAATGATACATCAAACCACACTGACGGCGTTTAAAAACGGCCGTCCTGGCTTGCCCTCTCTGAGTGCCCTTCATGTCCGGTTACGCTACCTGGAGTTCTTTGCGGGTAGGGGGGCCATCAATATGCCAGCAAATATGTGAAGCCTTTTTATATTAAAAAACAAAAAGAAATTCTTTGTGGACATTTACTGCTTGTGTTTGTTTTAGCTGACCCTGACAGAAATGTTTTGAGTGCAGAAAATGGCGTGATTGTGTAACCTTATACAAAGCACTGTTGGCTGTTATTTACTAAATGCAAAAACACATTTCACTACAAGTGCACTTGCAACTGCACTGAACCTGCACTTGTAGTGCAAAGTGGATTTGCCCTTAGGAAATAACCCCCATTTTTGCTGAAAACAGGAAATACATCACCCCAAAAGTGTTGTAGTGTTGAGACAATAATCCACACATTCTTGATTAACTAACTTTTTTATACCTGCACAATCACATGTGCATTTACCAAAGGTTTTTAAAACAAACCAACATGTTTGTTGTATAACAATTTTTGGGGTGGCATTATCAAAAATAGAAATGTCCATTTACGATAAAATAGGCCTGTGTAAAACCAACAAGAAAGACAAAAAACTTGAACTTACAAAGTTCACATCAGGTAAAACCTGAAGGCAATATCAGACATCAGTATTTAGGAACTGTGTTTGATATTGCGTTCAGATGGGGGGAATCACCCCTGGAAAAGCCAAATTTGGAAGATGCACACCAATTTACGAATGTCAACATGTGCTAGCTGCCATCACAGAGGATCAAGGGACGTGTTTTGGGGGAACAAGCCCTTCCTCACCGCTACTTTATAATTGAGGAAGGGGTTGCACCCCCAAAACGCGTCCATTGATCTCCCGTGATGGCAGATAGCACATGTTGGCACACTGTGTGCATCCTCCAAATTTGGCTTTTCAAAACATTGCAAAAAAATTTAAAACATTGGACCACAATCAAAAAAGTGATTTTGTGGGGTTTTAAATTTGCCCCAAAACATCAATGATGTTATTATTTTTTTGAATCACATCATTTATTTTTTTCTGGATGTTTTGCCATTCGACATTACACCCCATGATCTCCCCGATCAGGATCTGGGCACTTTCAGATGTGAAAGGATCTCGATCCCTCACATCAGGATCACCTAAAAAGAGAGAAACCAAACAAAAACAGGTATCAAAAATCTGCCAGCATCCATCTCTTACCTGAGCCTGTGGTCGCAGACACTCACCTGTTGTGGTGCCAATTTCCACCACATCTTCTTCCTCCTCCTGCTCTTCTTGGGTTGGGGGTATTTCACCTTCTTCCATAGGTGGATCTGTGGTCTCCTCGGATGAGGGGTGTCCTCCGAGTCTTTTCTCCCCTATGTAAAACAAAAATGGTATAATTAGCACACAGATATTTGATGGCATAACTATAAATAGGAAACATTGCTTGGAAGTGGGGTACAATTGTCTATTTTTGCCGAGTTCCAAGATGTCTTTTTTTTTATTGGCCTTTGTCAAGCTGCAATACTTTACCTGTTTAGTACAAGCTTCACAGATGGAGACCCCCCTATAGTATACACTGGAGCACCTGTGTGGCCCCCCTAATAAAAATGGTGTTCTTGTGTCCCACACTAGTGCTCCAGTGTCCAGATGTGAAAAACAGCTGCTCAGTGTCCTCTCCTTACACAGAATCTAATTTGCATTTCATTCTAGTAACAAACCGATCTACACAAACAAATATTTGGCATCCAAGTAGGCCCTAAAAAATGTGGGAAAACGCATATGGCCTAAACAATGGTGTTTTAGAGGCCGAAAGAAAAATGTTTGATACGAACGAATAATGGGCCCATGAACATTAAAGTTGCCCTTTTAAACTGTACAATTAAGAAAAGCATATGGAGCAGCACGAACGGAATAAAGACAAAAAGAATAGGAACACAGCACAACTACTTACTTTTTTGCAGCACCCTCTGGATCTTTCTGTACTGCTCTGGCTCTCTTAATTTCAGGTCCGACTACCGCTTCCTGAGCTGATCTTTCGATCGTCCTACCCCGAAATTCCTGTGAAGACTTTTGACCACTTTCGCCATGATCTTGGCCTTTCTGATATTGGGGTTGGGGTAAGGCCCATACTTTCTGTCATAGTCGGCCCTCTTCAGGATGTCCACCATCTCCAACATCTCCCCAAAGGACATATTTGTGGCCTTAAAATGTCTCTTTCTGGATCGGGACGTGTCCGGATCTGGGCTTTCCTCCTCCTCCTCCTCGTTCCTGTAATTATCACGCACCTGCTGTGACTCCGCCATGTGCTCTTCCCCCACTGCGCCGAAAGAAAAGGGGCAGGGAATAGAATAGAAAGAACGTCAGGGGCGGGCAGAGTTACACGCATGCGCAGTGTATATAAAGCGTAACACACGTGCGTATTACGTACGATCTGTGAGCGGAGGAAGGAGCATTGGACGCGCCGATCGTAAGAACGAAGGTAAGAGACAAACTTGTGCCTATACTGCTTCTACATTGAGGCCTATATTGTAACAAGATTAGGAAAGTTTTGTCTGACATTAGGCTTTGTCTTGTGTTGTGTCTTGCAGTGAACATGGATATGCTAGTGAAAGACAATGACTTCATGTCAGTATTCATAGATATGTTAAGGGAGCTGCCATGTCTGTGGGAGATTAAACACCCCCATTACAAGAACCAAGCAAAGAGGAAGGCAGCACTGGAGCAATTGTGTGAAATTGTGAAGCAGGTGATCCCCATGGCAGACATCACATTTTTGAAGATCTTAATTGGTGGCCTGAGGAGCACATATGTAAGGGAGCGCAAGAAAGTCCTGTATTCACAGAGATCCGGAGCAGCAGATGACATCTATGTCCCCAGGATGTGGTACTACGACAGGCTGCCTTTTCTGGCAGGCCAGACTGAACCCAGGCCATCCCTCTCCAGTCTTCCTTCCACGCTTCCTTCCCCCACGGCTAAGGCTTCTGACGCCCAACCTGGGCCTTCCAGGCAACATGTGGAGGAGCCCAGATTGAGCCAGGTATAGCATTCCTCTAAATATTTCTGCTTGTCCAATCAATGATGTTAACTAGATGTTAGTTGGGAGTACAAATTTATGATTGTGATTGATGATGCAACAACTAAAACCATGTCCCTTTTTCATACACAGGGAAGTCTCAGCCAGGAGGTGGCCAGTCCGAGCCGGCTGGCTGATATCAAGGTCCCTCCACCCCCCCTGGAAAGAGAAAGTGGTAGGAGGAGGAGTGCCCTAGAGGAGGCTGGCAGAGGACTCTTTTGGAGGGCTACAGAGGTCCTGGGAGCACCACACACCGTGGAGGAGGACATTGCTGCCACCATTGCCTATAAAATGCAGAGGATGGAGGAGGGCCAACAAGCCATGTGTTAGTCGCTCATATTGAAGGCTCTTAACAAAGGTATGAAGGGCCAAATTACAGCTCAGACACACCTTTGCGATGCTCCTCCTCCTCCTCCTGCAGGTCCTCCTCCTCCTTCTCCTCCAGGTCCTCCCAGTCCTCCACCTCCTCCTCCTCCAGGTCCTACTCCTCCTCCTGCCACATCTCCAACAGCACAGCCACAGCCCGGAAGGAAGCGTGGAAGGAAGACCAGAAAGTGAGGACCCTGGATCCAGTCTGGTCGGCCAAAAAATGCAGCCTCTTGTGGTACCACAGCCTGGGGACACACATGTCATCTGCTGCTTTCCAGATCTCTGCGACTTCTGGACCAGACTGCCCTCCCTTACATATGGACTCCTCAGGCCACCAATTTTGATGTTCAAGAATTGATGTCTGCCGTGGGGGTCCCAGGCTTCGCTAATTTCTCCTGTTGATCCAGTGTTGCCTTCCTCTTTGTTTGGTTCTGATCCCTTAATAAAGGATTTTTGTTTTGAATTATACTCTCCTATGTGTTTTACTCAAATTAACAAGGGACACCAACAACAATCTCCTTGAGATTAAATAATAAAAGATATTAATGGTGTTGGGGTAACTTGACACACAAAACACACACAAAAATATTCTGGAGTAAAAATAAAAATAACATTGAACAAAGATCAGCCTTGGAAAAAATACAAACATTAAATCTAAAAAAAAAAGGCTTAAAACCCCCAAAAAAATTAAATAAAAAAAAAAAACATTCTGTCAGATGTGACAACTAATAACAATATATTCAGGGAATGCCAATAAAAAAACAAAAATAAAACTTTGTGAGAAGTGTGTGTGAATATGAGCAGCAAAACTACTTAATTCTTGTCACATTATAAAGAACAAGAGAGTGCGCTGTATTAAACCATTTTTGACATTGCAGCGTGACGAAAGTGCTGTATCCATTGCGAACGCTAAGTTTACCAGAACGAGCTGTTCCGTGCTGGAATTTCTTCTGAGCATGCGTGGCACTTTGTGCGTCGGAACAGGCCACACACGGTCGGAATTGACGCGATCGGATTTTGTTGTCGGTAAATTTTATCTCCTGCTCTCCAACTTTGTGTGTCGGAAAATCTGATGGAAAATGTCCGATGGAGCCCACACACGGTCGGAATTTCCGACAACACGCTCCGATTGGACATTTTCCATCGGAAAATCCGACCGTGTGTACGGAGCATTAAAGTGTATCTGTGGTCAAAATTTGAAATCATTTGCTTCCATATTGTATTTCAATTATTTCTAATCTACGCCTATTAAACTGAATGACTTTGAAGTTTGCAAACTTACTTTGTGTCCTTGAATTCTGTGACACATATTCACTGTGCCCTGTGGAAAAAAATCACTGCTGTGTCACACATTTCACAGAGCCTGCCTCCTGACCTACAGAGGTGCTGAGAGGAGGAGTATCAAGAGGTGGAGTCAGTACAGGAATCACTGCTTGCAGGAAGCACAGTACCATGGGATATGTAGTTCTTAGAAATTGAAAGTAAAAAGAAGGAGAAGCTGCAAAGCATGCAGGGAATCCAGGAAGTTGTGGAAAGAGATGTCCAGTAGATAGGTAGCACTCGCAACATAAAGGGCAATTTTTTTCAAGTAAGCTTATATTGGATTGTCAAATATAAATATTGTTTGTATTGCTATTACAATGCTGATGTTATAAAATGAAAGTGTATCCTGTGACCATACACAAAGTTTTGATCATCATCTGCAGCTGCTTTCTCTTGTAATTTTTTAATTGTTAAAAGGACAAAAGAAATACATATTTTTCTGTGCTCTGTAACTATGATGCATATGAAATTGTTGACTGTTGCTACCTTTTAGTGTTTTATGCTCTTGGCATCCTCAGCATTACATTTACACTAAGCTAAATTACAGTATATGACTCACCATGTTCTCTTGTTTCCATTTAGAGAAACCCTGCACACTGTTCTGTTCTGCCCTTGGAAAAGACCAGCCTGTCCTGGTGGCAGAGAAAACTTTGGATGGAACTTCCTGTGGACAGAATGGGCTGGATATGTGCTCCAATGGAAGGTGCCAGGTACAGTGAAAACGTGCAAACATACAGAAAATTAATATGGTACAATGGAGACTGAGGTGATGGAGGATGACTAAAAGCTCTATTAGTTATTATTTAGAATTCAATATTATTCATAAAAAGAAATGGAAATATATTGCAGATTGTAAGGAAAGTAGATATGGTAATAGCTAAATGAGTCTGGGTGCATGGAAAATGGTTTCTTAGAAAGAATAATGTTCACTGGCATCCAAGGGGAAAGATCTAACTATGCAAACAGTGATATGTGATTAAAGCTGATTTAATTTAAAGCCTTCGTGCTCTACAGCAATTTAAATCTTGATAAGCAAATCAGAGCTTGTCCTTTTTGGTATGTATCCATTTACTGATACATTCAAGGCAAAGGGACAGGTTTATGTTAAAGCCCACCCTTTAATTACCTTATACTCATCTCATCAGTGCTCCCTGCTGCTTTCTACACTGTGGCAACTGACACCAAAATACTTGGTTTGGCTGAGAATGAAGCTCAGAGGGAATGTTGATGTCACCCCCCCCCCCCCCCATCATGTGATATTGCTTGGGTCTAGAGATTAGACAGAGGAAGGTCACATGACCCCCCCCCCCCCCCCAACCCAGAAATACTGATTATTTTACATTTGGACAGTGGTTACAGCAGGAGCAATGGAGGAGCAAGAAGCAGAAGGTGGTTGAGATGTGGCCCTGTCATTATCTTTTAAATGGTCATGGTGACAGGAGACAGGAGACATGGGTCTCCTTAAACCAAAATTCCAGGAAACCTTTTTATCCCATTTTGTAATGCTAAATAACAAGTGTACATTATAACACTGGCACTTCTCTGCTTTTCCAAATTTTTTGGGAAAAAAAAACAACTTTCTCCTCATTTTTTCACTAAGGTGCCAGTTCAGTTTTTAATAACATACCGCTAAGAAAAAGCATCCCAATAATAACAGAGCTATTTTCTTGATTTGCTCATGTACTCTACCTGCCGTGGCCATACCTTTTAGTACCTAGAGTTAATGATTGACACTTTCAAGCTGCAACTGTGTGGTTGCTTACTGTGTTTGTATTCAAATTAAAAAAATAACAACACTGAGAAAAGCACATATTTAGGTTATTGGATGGCTCATTGCAATACTTAGGCATATTTGATTTTTTTGAATTTTATTGGACAAAAATCATTAGGATTGTATGAATTATTATTATAATAATTTTTATATTAAAGCTCAACTATGGCCATTTCTCTCAACAGCTTCTAATCAGTCTAGACCTCTTTTTTTTAAAAGAAAGGTTCAAACTCTCAGTAAAAAGTTACCTAAATCCATGGTTCCATAAAAGCTAGCATTAGAGTCCAGCAATGAGCTTTGCAGATACTTCTATCAGCATCCATGCCCCAACCCGATGGGATGAATACTGATCCACCACTGATTACAGTAGGGCTGTGGTGCAAGGGGTCGCAACAAAACTGGTTGGAATGTACCATACTGAGCAGCTTCAGTGGACCCACTGTCACAACCAAAATAATTGAAGTGGAAGATCACAGAAACCCCTATTAAAACATGTTTAATAGGTCCTTTATTTAAGAAAAAAATATAGGCCTGTTTATAAGTGGATGGAGACAGTGCTTTTACTATTAGGTGTGTTAAAGGCTGTCCATTAATTTTGATTGCACTGGCAACACTGAAACATGCTGACAATCACTATTTTTATTATATACTATTTTATATTTACAATGCTGTGTTTTTAAACCTTGGAATATCCGGGTATCTATTCCTAAAATACATAGAATAATCCCTCAAGGGAAAAAGAGGGGGAAGGTTGGTGGGATTATAGGATACCAAACAAGAGAGAAGAGGAGAAAAAAAAGAAAATAGGGTATAATAATGTATCCAATTGAGCAATGCAAACTAAACATTACAATATTTTATTGAATTCAAGATTAAAAGAAACCCCTTTAGAGGGGGGCAACATGTTGATTATCACAAACGGCTTAGGCTAAAAACAATGCAAGATGCCTGCTTGGAGACAAAATGAATAATTGTATAAAGGCAATACAGATGCAAGGAAGCCCAGTGCGTTTCAATGTTAAACATCTTCTTCGGTGGATAAGGATCAGTTGCAGATTTTTGAGGATCTGTTCAAATGATAAATGAGCACATAAAAATAAAAAATATACATAGTTGAGATATACTGGGTGTCTCTGAGTCAGAAAAGCAAATAAGAAGGTCAATTCCAAGTCAAGTCCAATCATTAACACAAGGAATGGGTGGAGCAGCAAGTCCTTGAACTTGAAAGTGTTCGGAAAAGTAAATGTCTATGGCAAATACCCGGCTGGGGGTCAAGTCTCTCCCAAATCACACCAGACAGGGATTCTATCCACTAGATTAACAAAGTTCTAAAGGATACATTGGTAGATGGTAGTAATCCCAGGGAGACAGCCAGATGGTATGGACTCTCCCCTTGGCAATCTTGAGGCTGAGCCAAAAAAGAGAGCATATGGCAACTACTATAAGAATATCTCCTGAGAGTCCACCTCTGGTGTGATTTGGAAAAGACCTGACCCCCAGCCGGGTATTTGCCATAGATATTTACTTCTGAGGACACTTTAAAGTTCAAAGACTTGCAAGCACTTACTGCTCCACCCATCCCTTGTGTTAGTGATTGGACTTGGAATGACCTTCTTATTTGCTGCCCTGACTCAGAGACACCCAATATATCTCAACTATGTATATTTTTGTTGTGCTTATTTATCTTTTAACCAGATCCAAAAAATCTGCAACTGATGCTTACTCCCTGAAGAAGACATTTAATGTTGAAATGCATTGGGATTCCTTGCATCTGTATTGTCCTTTATACAATTATTCACTGTGTCTCCAAGCAGGCATTTTGTGGCATTTTGCATTGTTTTTAGCCTAAGCCTTTTGTGATAATCAACATGTTTTGTGATACCCCCTAAAGGGGTTCTTTTCATCTTGAATTCAATAAAATATTGTCATTTTTAGTTTGTATTGCTCAATTAGCTACATTATTATACCCTTCTCTTTTTCTCTCCCTCTCTCTTGTATGGTACTGTATAGTCTCACCAACCTTTCCCATCTTTTCCCCTTGTGGGATTATTCTACTATTTGTATATAATGCAGCATATCACAACGTATGAATGGTTCACAGTGTGTGTTGCAGTGTACTACAAAACAAGTATGTTGTGCTGCACTGCCTAGGTGCATTATGGATGGGGGCACATTTTATTTATGTATCTACATTAAAGGAAATTCTATTTAGCATGTTTGGCTTTTCAACTGATATCTTTCTCTCTTTCTGCAAAAGAGAGAAAAAACATTACTGTTGTCAGACAGAAAGGTTTTTTACTGTAAATCCTAGAATCCTAATTATTGTCTAATCTTGATATTAATTGCATTATCAGGAATCACACAAATCAATTCCTAATCTTCTCTCCAGGACCCTAGGCTGTAAGACAATCCCCTGAGCTGTGCCTTTAGGCTAGGTTTACACTGCTGTGATTCGATGTTGATCCGATTTTCAGTGTGATTGTGTAATGCAACTTGAATGCTACTTTGAATGGGTTTGCATATTCTTTGGGGCCAAATCACACTGGAATCGCATAAAAGTAGTACAGGAATCCTTTCCAAAATTTCACATGCACTGCAATCCCAGATCAACAGTCAGATATGATGAGTCTATTAACAAGGCCACTAAACCCAGCTAAAAGCCCTGTTTATTATATTTAAATATGAGGACACCCAACTGTATTTTTTTTAATAATCAAGCAATCTTCATTCCAAAAAAGAAATTTGTGAATCAAGCTATTTTTTTTGTAAGTCTAATTCTGCCACAGTCTGCAAAAAAAATAAATAAATAAATAAATAAAATAAATATATATATATATATATATATATATATATATATATATATATATATATATATGTAAATAACGGAAAATTTATTACCAAATACTTACCATAATTTTCCTTTCCTGATGGACTCCATGGCAGCCTGCGTGTGGGTTAACCCCGCCTCCTCTCCAATGCTATAGGACAGTGATGGCTAACCTTGGCACCCCAGATGTTTTGGAACTACATTTCCCATGATGCTCAACTACACTGCAGAGTGCATGAGCATCATGGGAAATGTAGTTCCAAAACATCTGGGGTGCCAAGGTTCGCCATCACTGCTATAGGACCCCATACATATAAATTTGAACTCACCGCTAGGGACTGCATTCTGTAACTAGCCAACTCTGACCAAATGGGTGGGAATTCCATCTGCCATGGAGTCCATCGGGAAAGAAAAATTACGGTAAATATTTGATAATAAATTTTCCATTTTCCTGACAGACTCCATGGCAGCCTACATGTGGGAAATAACTAGCCAGACCACACGGGGTGGGTATGCTGAACAAAAAGTTTTATTTTTCCCCATCAACTGACAGGATTCTAAACCGAAGTTCACAGAAGATAGAGAAGCAGGCTCTATGAAGTACCGTATTTATCGGCGTATAACACGCGCCGGCATATAACACGCACCCCAAGTTTAGGAGAGAATTTTAAGGAAAAAACTTTTAGGAGGGAAGTTTAAGGAAAAGAAACTTACATTAAAATGCCCATCAATGCAGCCTCATCAGTGTTCATCTGCAGCCTTGTTAGTGTCATTGCAGTATTTTCAGTGTCAGTGCAGCCTTGTCAGTGCAGCTTTGCCCCAGTGCAGTCTTGTCAGTGCAGCCTTGCCCCAGTGCAGCCTTGTCAGTGCAGTCTTGTCCCCAGTGCAGCCTTGTCAGTGCAGTCTTGTCCCCAGTGCAGTCTTGTCAGTGCAGTCTTGTCCCCAGTGCAGCCTTGTCCCCAGTGCAGCCTTGTCCCCAGTGCATCCTTGTCCCCAGTGTCCATGCCTACCGCCTGCCGCTGACATGCACATGCATGTAGTTTTAAATATGGCGCCGCGGAGTTCGGAGGGACTCGGCGCCGGCGGAACTGAACGAACGCCGCCGAGATACGCATAGTCGAGTGTATTCGGCTCTTTCCGGCGCCACTCACAGTCCCGCCCAGTCCCGCCCTATGATGGACATAACACAGGTCCAATGGCGGGACTGCGCATGACTGTGAGCGGCGCCCGAAAGGGCCGAATACACTCGACTATGTGTATCTCGGCTCTGTGATTTCGGCAGCGCTCGTTCAGCACCGTCGAGTCCCTCCGAACTCCGTGGCGCCATATTTAAAACTACTCGCTATGTGAATGTCGGCGGCGATCGCCGACATTCACATAGCGATAGCGGGGATCGGCGTATAACACACACCCACGACTTTCCCCTGATTTTAAGGGGAAAAAAGTGCGTGTTATACGCCGATAAATACGGTAATGTGACATAAAAGTATTAATGGAGGCCCAAGAGGCCGCTTTGCAGATGACATCTGGAGCCACATGCCGGGCTGCTGCCCACAAAGCCGCCATACCCCTGGTGGAATGTGCCGTTACCTCATCTAGAGAAACCAAGCACTTAGCTCTATAAGCCTTCTGAATGGACTGGACGATCCAGGCCACAATCGTTCTGGTTGAGGCGCGCTTCCTTCTGTTATTGCCGGAATATAGAATGAACAGGTATCCGGAGCGTCTAAAGGAGGAAGTAGCTTGCAGGTATTCCTTCAGTATTTTGCCTATATCCAGGAGATGAACTTCGGTGGACCCTGGAGACCTGAATGTAGGTAGGACTATTTCTTGGTTCTCAAGGACCACTGAAGTGACCTTTGGATTTGAGCCGAGCAGAGGAATGAGGACCACCATGTAGGAAAAAAGTCAGGAATGGTTCTTCATGACCCAAGGAACCAATCTCAGAAACCCTTTTGGCTGAAGTGATAGCAACCAAGAAGGTGACTTTTGTAGAAAGGTCTTTGATAGAAAGCGGGGTAGACCCCATTACACTGAGTCCAGACAATGAGTCAAGAACGAGGGGAAGATCCCATTTGGGGAATCTTGGTTTTCTTTGGGGCCTGAGTCTTGATGCCCCATGGAAGAACTGCCGGATTAGCAGGTGAACAGCCCATGATGTTCCGGAAAAGGCCGATAAGGCTGAGACTTGGACTCTAAGAGAGCTGATGGATAGAGACAGATCTAGGCCGGATTGAAGGAAGCTGAGGATATCCTGGATGCAGGACTTTTGAGCCCGGATTGTGGAGATGAGCATCCCACTTGCCTTGTGCCAGTTCTGACATGCAGAGGGCGTGATCGTCACCCATGAGATGGGGTGATGGAGTGGCAAGTGAGTAAATTCCTGCGCTTAAAGCCACCAAAAGAGGCTGTTCCTCATCACTGATGTTATGCGAATGGACTGATTAATGTCCCGTGAATTCAATTGCTGAAGGAACCCTGTTTGAAAGGGGCGTAACCTCCACAGAGACCACTTGACCATGGGGGTAGTAGAGACCATCGTGCCGATAATTCTTAGGCGCTGTGAGCCCCTCAGGCATGAGGAGTTCAGAGCCTGTGAAATTCTTTCTCAAATAACTGGGATCTTCTCCGCAGGGAGAGTGATGGTGTTTTTCACTGTGTCGAACTGGGCCCCCACGTATATCAGGTGCTAGAATGGTACTAGATGGCTCTTTTCCAGGTTTAGGCTCCACCCAAAGTCGACCAATGTTGTGATAACCTGCTCCTTGTGGATCAACAATTGCTCCTTGTCCTGGGACAGTAACAGGAGGTCGTCGAGACAATGGTGCAAGCGTATCCCTCTTGTTCTGATGAAGGACACCACGGCTAGTAGAACTTTCGAAAAGACTCGGGTGAGGTTGTCAGCCGAAATGGAGGCAGGTAAGCTGCAGATGTTCCTGCTGGACTTGGAAACTGAGGTATTTGCGGAAATCCTCTGCCACAGGCACATGGAAGTAAGCATCTTTTAGGTTGATTAATATTAGCCAATCGCCTGGCTGCACAGCTTGCTGGATGGTAGACAGGGTCTCCATTTTGAACCTTTCGTATTTTATACATTTGTTTAGGTAAGTTAGATCCACCAATGGACGCCATGAACCGTTTTTCTTCTGAACTAAGAAGAGAGGGGAGTATACCCCCTGGAACTCTTCGTTCTTTGTGGCAGGCATCACTGCTCCCTGTGTTCTTAGCGAATCCACGTAGGATAGTAACACCTGCTTCTTTTCTTCTGACCGTGGTAGCAGGGTGGAAATAAATCTGGGGGGAGGAATACTGGTTAAGGACCATGTGGGCCCTGAGGACACCGCCTTGATGATCCAGTAATCCGAGATTAAGGCCACCCAGACGTGCCGTAAGAGAAGCAAACGAGCCCCTACCCGACCCACCTGGGCGGGCCCAATCTCAAAACGACTTAGCCGGCTCACATTCACTGGACGCCTGGCTCTTAGCGGACTTTCGGAAGGGTGCCTGCCCTTTCTTCCAATTCCTTCTGAAGTCCCGACCGGGCCTGTAAGAGCGTGCTTCCCTCGAACACTCGGTACTGCGTCTTCTAAGAGGTCTCTTCTGACCGAACAGACGCCTATCCTGGGGTAGGAAGCCCAATTTCCCACCGGTGGCCCGAGCTATAGCGCTATCCAGCCTGTTACTGAATAGCGAGGAGCTCTCAAAGGGGATCCTACACCAGGCTTGTTTGGATGCCGGATCAGCAACCCAAGGCCCTAACCACAAGGCCCGCTTAGCCGTGACAAAAGACAGCATAGTCTGGGCCAGCAGGCAGATAAGATCGATAGAAGCCTCCCCCAGGAAGGCCGCTGCCAGCTTCAGTTCCTGGACTGCTGAACCTCTGCCTAACTCTTCTGAAACCCCTCTGAGCACGGAGTCCACATTCTCTATCCAGGATTCCACAGCCTTGGACAAAGCCGCTAGGGCCAGGGTGGGTTTGCAAGCCATACCGGCTAGCCCATAGATTCTCTTGAGGTCTTGGTCTATTCTGCTCTCAAGACCGTCCTTGAAGGATACCGCATCCTCCAAGGGAAGAGTGATGTGTGTCGCCTGATGCATCAGCGCTGCGTCCACAAGGGGAGCGTTTTGCAGATGTTTCACTTCCTCTGCCTTGAAGGGATATAATCTGGAGGTTTTGCTTGACATAGAAGCTTCCTTGTCTACTTTGCTCCACTCCTCGTCAATGATATCATTCAATTCCGAAAGGAGCGGAAAGTTAGAACGTTCTTTTCCCAAGTGTTTAAAGAACTTCCTTTGTTTAGCCGGCGGAGTAGAAGGGTCTTCCCACTTCAGGGCCTCTTTGACCACTTTGACTAGTGGGGAAACAAGAACAAAATCGAAACCCCCGGCAAACTCATCTCCTTCTAACTCACTGGCCGAAGTACTGTGAGAAGCATCGTAGGGCTGGGATGGGCCTGGATCCTCCTGGGCCTTGTCAGCCAGGGAGCCAGATAGTGTGGTGGACTGGCTCCGCGTGCGGGTTGTACCCCACTCTTTTAGGGACTGCTGCACTACACGCTTGACAAGAGACTCCATCCGCTTGGGTAAAACATGGGTCATATAGTGACTTGCCCTCCAGAACTCGTCTCCCACATCCCCAGCAGGCTCTGCGATCAGAGCGGCTGCCATAGCGGTGGGTGCGGTGACTGGAGGAGGAATGGGAACATCTCCTCTGATTGGAGAAGGAATGGGAACATCTCCTCTGATTGGAGAAGGAATGGGAGCATCTCCTCTGATTGGAGAAGGAATGGGAAAATCTCCTCTGTTTGGAGGAGGAATGGGAACATTTCCTCTGCTGTTGAGTCCTGGACAGAGAATCACGTCGGGACCTGGATGATGAGTGGTGATTATGCGGCCTGGCAAGGTCTCTGTCGTCCTGGACCATGATTTGGCGGTCTCATCTGGAAGGGCTGAAGGAAGGTAAAAACAAAATGGGGGAAGCAAGTTCTGACGTTACACGTATTTTTAATTAAAAAGAATCTCAGCCCTTCCCCCTCATGTGCACATACCTTGTGCGTGAGGGCTGGCCGCACGAAGGCAGTGACCTATCCATGACTCCTGGATGAAACGTCAAAACTGAAAAGGAATCATACGGGAACGGGTGATATGCAGATCTCCTAGGATAAGCTAGGGGAGCAAGCAAGAGAAGCCAAAAAAAAAGATATATGTATTTTCTTTAAAACCCTTTTTTTTCGGTAACTCCCCCCTTTAAGACACTGCAACTCCCCTACAAGGGCTTACCTTGCCCCACAAAATCCCAGGCTCAGGGAGGCTGCCGATCACTGCCTGCAGGGATTCCTGACTTGGCAGGGGCTGACAGCCCTTTAAATCCCCCGCCCAAATGACATCACCGCCTTCCCCACTTCGTGCCTGCGCCGTGGAGAGCCGCCGAACGGCGCCTATGCGACCGCCGGGCGAATGTGCTGAAGCCATTTATTATCAATCAACTGTGTTTATTTTTTTTAGCTCATAATGACAACAGAAACTACCCAAATGACCCTGATCAAAAGTTTACATACCCTGGTGATTTTGGCCTGATAACATGCACACAGGTTGACACAAAGGGGTTTGAATGGCTATTTAAGGTAACCATCCTCACCTGTGATCTGTTTGCTTGTAATTAGTGTGTGTGTGTGTATAAAAGGTCAATGAGTTTCTGGACTCCCAACAAAGCCTTGCATCTTTCATCCAGTGCTGCACTGACATTTCTGGATTCTGAGTCATGGGCAAAGCAAAAGAATTGTCAAAGGATCTGCGGGAAATAAAAAACAGGAAAGGGATATAAAAAGATATCCAAGAAATTGATAATGCCAATTACCAGTGTTCAAACTCTAATCAAGTAGTGGAAAACGAGAGGTTCTGTTGAAACCAAACCACGGTCGGGTAGACCAACCAACATTTCAGTCACAACTGCCAGGTTAGTCACAAAAACCCACAAATAACTTCAGGTGAAATACAGAACTCTCTGAAAATATGTGGTGTGGCTGTTTCAAGATGCACAATAAGGAGGCACTTGAAGAAAGATGGACTGCATGGTCGAAGAAAGCCAGAAGAAAGCCATTACTATGCAAATGCCACACAGTATCCTGCTTACAATACGCCAAACAGCACAGAGACAAGCCTTAAACCTTTTGGCACAAAGTCATTTGGAGTGATGAGACCAAAATTGAGCTTTTTGGTCACAAATATAAACGCTACATTTGGAGAGGAGTCAACAAGGTCTATGATGAAAGGTACACTATTCCTACTCTGAAACACAGAGGTGGATCGCTGATGTTTTGGGGATGTGTGAGTTACAAAGGCACAGGAAATTTGGTCAAAATTGATGGCAAGATGAATGCAGTATGTTATCAAAAAATACTGGAGGAACATTCATCAGCCAGGAAGCTACGCATGGGACGTACTTGGAAATCCCAACATGACAATGATCCAAAAAACAAGGCCAAGTTGACCTGTTATTGGCTACAGCAGAATAAAGTGAAGGTTCTGTAGTGGCCATCTCAGTCTCTTTACCTCAATATTATTGTGCCACTCTGGGGAGATCTCAAACGTGCAGTTTATGCAAAACAGCCCAAGAATTTACAGGACCTGGAGGCTTTTTGCCAAGAGTAATGGGCAGCTTTACAATCTGAGAAGATAAAGAGCCTCATCCACAAATACCACAAAAGACTTCAAGCTGTCATTGATGTTAAAGGGGGCGATACACGGTATTAAGAACTGGGATATGTAAACTTTTGATTAGGGTCATTTGGGTAGTGTCTGTCTATGATTTAAAAAGAGTAAACACAGTTGATTGATAATAAATGGTTTCAGCCAAACACTAACCATGAGTGAAAGAAAAGTTTTTGTGTCATCATTCATATTCTCTGAAAAATGGCCAAGAAATCATAAATTCTGCCAGGATATGTAAACTTATGAGCACAACTGTATATTCAGTGGGGACGGAAAGTATTCAGACCCCCTTCAATTCTTCACTCTTTGTTATATTGCAGCCATTTGCTAAAATCATTTAAGTTCATTTTTTTTCCTCATTAATGTACACACAGCACCCCATATTGACAGAAAAACACAGAATTGTTGACATTTTTGCAGGTTTATTAAAAAAGAAAAACTGAAATATCACATGGTCCTAAATATTCAGACCTTTGCTCAGTATTTAGTAGAAGCACCCTTTTGATCAAATACAGCCATGAGCCATGAGTTTTTTTGGGAAGACTAATACAGCCATGAGACTTTTTGGGAAAGATGCAACACGTTTTTCACACCTGGATTTGGGGATCCTCTACCATTCCTCCTTGCAGATCCTCTCCAGTTCTGTCAGGTTGGATGGTAAACGTTGATGGACATCCATTTTTAGGTCTCTCCAGAGATGCTCAATTGGATTTAAGTCAGGGCTCTGGCTGGGCAATTCAAGAACAGTCACGGAGTTGTTGTGAAGCCACTCCTTCATTATTTTAGCTGTGTGCTTAGGGTCATTGTCTTGTTGGAAGGTAAACCTTTGGCCCAGTCTGAGGTCCTGAGCACTCTGGAGAAGGTTTTTGTCCAGGATATCCCTGTACTTGGCCGCATTCATCTTTCCCTCAATTGCAAACAGTCGTCCTGTCCCTGCAGCTGAAAAACACCCCCACAGCATGATGCTGCCACCACCATGCTTTACTTTCGGGACTGTATTGAACAGGTAATGAGCAGTGACTGGTTTTCTCCACACATACCGCTTAGAATTAAGGCCAAGAAGTTCTATCTTGCTCTCATCAGACCAGAGAATCTTATTTCTCACCATCTTGGAGTCCTTCAGGTGTTTTTTTTAGCAAACTCCATGCGGGATTTCATGTGTCTTGCACTGATGAGAGGCTTCCGTCGGGCCACTCTGCCATGAAGCCCCGACTGGTGGAGGGCTGCAGTGATGGTTGACTTTCTACAACTTTCTCCCATCTCCCGACTGCATCTCTGGAGCTCAGCCACAGTGATCTTTGGGTTCTTCGTTACCTCTCTCACCAAGGCTCTTCTCCCCCGATAGCTCAGTTTGGCCGGACGGCCAGCTCTAGGAAGGGTTCTGGTCGTGCCAAAAGTCTTCCATTTAAGGATTATGGAGGCCACTGTGCTCTTATGAACCATAAGTGCAGCAGAAATTTTTTGTAACCTTGGCCAGATCTGTGCCTTATCACAATCCTGTCTCTGAGCTCTTCAGGCAGTTCCTTTGACCTCATGGTTCTCATTTGCTCTGACATGCAGTGTGAGCTGTAAGGTCTTATATAGACAGGTGTGTGGCTTTCCTAATCAAGTCCAATCAGTATAATCAAACACAGCTGGACTCAAATGAAGGTGTAGAGCCATTTCAAGGATGATCAGAAGAAATGGACAGCACCTGAGTTAAATATATGAGTGTCACAGCAAAGGGTCTGAATACTTAGGACCATGTGATATTTCAGTTTATCTTTTTTAATAAATCTGCAAAAATGTCAACAATTCTGTGTTTTTCTGTCAATATGGGACGCAGTGTGTACATTAATGAGGACAAAAAATGAACTTAAATGATTTTAGCAAATGGCTGCAATATAACAAAGAGTGAAAAATTTAAAGGGGTCTGAATACTTTCCGTCCCCACTGGGGATATATATATTAGATGGGGCTTTGTTTATGATCTTATAGTGACTTTTGGCCATCCAAGATGCATAACCTGAATGCCCCTGAATGCCCTGGGGAATACGTTAACACCACTAGCAATATTTTTTAGAAAATGCTTATTTACCAGTTTCAAATTAATTTGGTCTTTCTGCAGGTGAGGAATATATGCTCCTATTACAGAAACCCATTGACATTTTTTTCAGAAGTCTAAGCTGTGTTGATTTTCATTCTCTGTCTTTCAAAACTTGGTGAATTATCACAAAAAGTGACAATGGACCTCCTAAATTCCAAGGCCACTTACTAAAATAGATCCCTTCACTAGCTCTTTCTTTCATAATTAGCAATTGATTCTGCATAAACTGTTTGAAAAGAGGTTATATTAAAAGATGCAGAAGTTTTTCAAATTACGCTCATAGAGTTGTTGCTATGTGTATGAAAATCAAGAGAGCAAGGCTGCTGAACCCTTAAAATGAAAACCAGTAAGGCGGACATTACTTCACTTTTTCCTTTTTTGTAGCCTAAACATGGAGTTGTTAAACATCTGTGTTCTTATATGAGGTCTTTGTCATCAAGTTAAACACATTCTTTTGTAGATGTAACATATATAAACAATAATGATCACAGCTAAGATTTACATGATCTAAAGGACGGGATGTGTATGCTGTGCATGCAAGCAGATACTGGACCAAAGTTTCTTGGTAGAGTTAGAAAGAGCCAAGACAAAAACCAAAGCACTGAAAGCTCTTGTATAATTTTATGTATGATTTATTTATACTGCACCAACAACGTATGGAGCTCTTTGTAATTGCCAATTACATGCTGAACATGCTGCTGGATGAAGAATACAATCAAGTACAGACCAGGAAAAATATGAGGGATGCTGCCCAGAGCGTCTCATGCTTATTTAACCATGACCCAGATCATGTCTCAGCCTTAGCTTTGAAGTCGTTAAGCCTGCTCTAAATTAATCTTGCAAATTACATTTACACTTTCATAACCACCTGCCATGTTTTAATGTTGGGTGGGAGCATAGCTTATTCCTAACTGCCAAGTTTTTACAGCAACTACAAATGGCAGCTGTACTCTCTGGAGACACTATGAATTCAGAACTCCAAAAGGTGCCAGGAAACATTCCTTAACTATTCATAACTTCAGAAATACTTAAACATTGGGGGTTACTTACGAAAAGCAAATCCACTTTGCACTACAAGTGCAAACTACAAGTGCAAAGTGCACTTGGAAGTGCAGTCACTGTAAATCTGAGGGGTAGATCTGAAATGAGGGGAAGTTCTGCTGCATAGCAAGACCACTTACTGTTATCTCACATATATAGTATTATTCTTATTATAGCCAAATTTACCACCCTAACTCCTCCCACAGCTTTTACACTACATAGACAGTGATATACCAAAACGTGCGGATTGTTCCCTATTGGTGTGCTATTACTTTGTGGAACGTTTCGCCAAATGGTTCACAAAATATCATCGTTTTTGCGGCAAAATTGGTCCCATAGGAATGAATGGCGAAATGTTCAAAACTAGAGTGAGAGGTGACAAAAGCTGACAACCCCATGATCAGCCAAAACATTATGTCCACCCCATGATCAGCCAAAACATTATGACCACAACATGATCAGTCAAAACATTATGACCACCCCATGATCAGCCAAAACATTATGTCCACCCCATGATCAGCCAAAACATTATGACCACAACATGATCAGACAAAACATTTGAAAAAAAAATCATTTTTGAAAAAAAAAAATTCATTTTTGAAAAAAAATGTTCAGCTCTTTCAGCTAATGATGGGACTTCTTAAACTTTTTACTACTATTTATACTTTTTAAAAATATTAAGCTTTTTAACACTTTTCACAGTTACTCCGGCCACTCCAACCACACAACACTTACTCAAGCCACTTAACTCAGTTACTCCGTCCACTCCAGTTGTAGACTAATGTAGATGGAGGCAAGAACACTTCACACAATTTCCCCAGCAATTGTAGCTTTTCTAGTTATCCAATCATGTGCAAGCTAAAATGCTGTTTTTATTTTGCTTGCATGTTCCCCTCAGATTTACAGCGACTGCACTTCCAAGTGTACTTTCAGTGCAATTTCAAGTGCACTTTGCACTTGTAGTTTGCACTTGTAGTGCAAAGTGGATTTGCCTTTCGTAAAAATAACCCCCCAGAATGATGGATGGAAGAGAGGATGTAGCATGTCTATTACATCCAGGTTCCAAGTTGAAAATCACTTGCTACCTGTTGTAAGTAATAAAAATATTTACAGGTATGCAAAAGATTTGATTTACCTCTTATAGGAGTTGTGCAATTAGTAAGTGGAAACAAATGGACAACATAAAGATTTATAGTAAAAAGCATTCTCAGGCTCACTTCCTCACTGATGCGTTACCACCAGACATTTGCCCCACGTGTTGCTATGCACAGGGTTTGCCTTTAACCCTCCCAATTGACCTTAGCTAGATATAAGGTATAGCACCCCTGAAAATTTTCTGCAAAGACATAAGGGAAATATACATTTTGATGGATAGTTCTCTCAAGGCATGCTATAGGCACCGATCTGGCTTGTTGCCATGTTCATACACAGTATGCACAGTAAACTTATCTGGTTTTGGCCAGCTGGACCTTGGTATCATGCAGCAGTAGTGACAACACTTTCTCCCAGTGCTGTTTAACCTCTGTAGCTACAGAGTGAGATAAAGATTTCTTATGTAACAGATCTAGGCAAGCAATAGCATCTAGTAGTTTCTGCAGCTGTATATTTCTAGCATTTTTCAATTCAATGGCTTACCAAATAAGGTTCATCTCATAACACCTTATGAGTCTCCTATAGAATGAACCAGGGGTATAGTTGTCCGAGAGACATTGAGACAACAAAGCAGACGATTCTGGTCTAGGCGGTTATTCCTGAATCAGGGACGTATTCATCTTCCAGCACCATGCTCTGGGAGAAGATTGCCCAATATGTCATCCATAGTGACTGGTGCATAGTCCAAGAAAGTTTGCTTTTGACCACAGTCTTAGAGATATCAGGAGGTGGAGATTGGGAGGCCAGAATCTAATCAATTCTGGAATATTATGTGGGGCAGAAAAGAATCTTAACACATGGACATCTGTATAATGTAGATACCAAGCATCCACAAGGCAAAGAGCTTGTAAGGCTCTTTTGATACAACAAAGGTAAGAGTAAGACAGGTGAGTGGCAGATCTTGAGGCATCCAATAAAGGGTCAAGAGTCAGGTTAAGAACTCCACTCATGATCAATGTACCCTCGACAAAGGATTGTAGAACTGAGAGGCAGTCTTCAAGAATTTGAAGTTGGGCTTGGTAAGGGAGATAGAAAGAGGCTAAAGTGACCTTTTGTCCCTCCAAGTCAACTTTTAGAAACAAGAAATGGCTATTCTGGTAGGTCTTTTGATCAATCTTCCAACCAACCGTCCTGGAAATCGGGGAGCTCACAACTCCTGTCTTAGAGAGGGTTTTTTTATTGTGGTACACCAAGGGAAAGCAGCAATTGGGAAACTTCAGGAAGTTATTCGTTTCTTGCACAAAGGCTCCATGAGTCCTGAGGTGCCAGAGCCCTCATAGGATGTGGGCTACTTCTAGGGAATATTGAAACATTCAAAGTTCAAAAATTTGAACCTACAGGTAGGCATAATAAAAAGGCACTCATAAGGTTTCTGGTCAGAGGCACCCAAAAGGGATCAAAGGAGCTCAGTACTCTATACTGGGTAGGAGGAGATAAAGAAAAGTAAACTCACAGAACAACAAAGAGTTCATGGCTATCGTCATATTATTTCCTGCTCCTTGTCTTCAGCAAAATTGTCTGTAACCCGAACAAGTGGCATGGGCAGCTGGGCCACAGGGACCCAAAAGATGAGCATCCCAGGCAGCAATGCTCCTCTCTTGTCAGCACACTTACTGTGAATACACAAGTGGAGAAAAGAACACACATGCTCTGGTGCAGAAAACCTTTTTTATTGAATGAATAAAAAGAATAAAAGCAATATACTCACAAACATGAGTAGACACAGGCATATCATTTGCTCAAATTCCTCCTCAGCAGTGCATGTCCTCGACAGAGCTGTCAGCTAACACTACAAGGGTATAAGATCTCCAGATCCGAGTGCAGGTAGGTACCCAGGTGAGATGATGCAGTTAGAGTTCAGAGTAATATGGATCTCACCCACTCCAGTGTAAGATAAATAAGGGGATTATTACCAGAGTTGGCAAATACAGTCCAGTGTTCCTGGCAAGGAGCAAATCGATGAGAGAAAGATAGAGGAGGAGGAGGAGGAGGAGTGTTTGAAATCCATATTACTCTGAGCTCTGCCTGCATTATCTTATCTGGGTACTCATTCAATAAAAAAAGGTGTTCTGCACCACAGCCTGTGTGCTCTTTTCTCCACTTGTGTATTTACAGTCTCCAGTGCCCGCTGATCAAGAGAGCTGCAAGGTGTTGAAAACCAAAGTATAAGTCCTCCAGGATGGAACATCCCCATAAACATTTTTGGATTTCAGTTTTTGGGTTATCCTAGGCATGAGTGCAAGTACTGTTTATTGTGTTTACATTGTCAGCACATTAAGCAGGGAGTAACATATAATAAACTAGAAATTGGATAGTTTCCCTGCCTAGTTGTCAGCCAGTATATATTTATCACAGGGAAGCTATTAGCTGCACCCCCTCCCCTCCATATGGGATATGTTTAACTGTAGGCAACTATAAAACAGCAAAACTGTTGTACAAAAGCAGCAACAGTCCAGAGGACCAACTAAGAAATCAGATTTGGTACAGCTTCAACTTCATTATTGTGATCTCTAGCAGGTAAGTTTGTACAGGTAAAGGAAAAAGATCAGCCACAACGTACACGGATGTATGAAAAAAAAAAAAAAAAACAGCGCTGTCTACAACCAATGACCTATCCCTATTCATCAACTAAATATAAAAAAAAGTACATAAATTAAATCATATTTATTTGATGAATAGGGATAGGTCAGCAACAATCAGGCAGACTAGTATTTTTCTAACAAATAATCTAGAAATAAGTTTTGCACAGAACATAAATATTTCTCAACAAAGATAATTTTAGAGAGAGAGTGAGAGAAAGAGAGCAGGCAGGCTTCATCTGTAAATTAAAAAAATCCATTTTAGTCTCCCTGGATCATAGGAAAAAATGTTTAAATTAATTAATTACCGTATTTATCGGCGTATAACACGCACCGGCGTATAACACGCACCCCAATTTAGGAGGGAATTTTAAGGAAAAAAAAACTTTTAGGAGGGAAGTTGAAGGGAAAAAAACTTACATTTAAATGCCCATCATTGCAGCCTTCTCAGTGCAGCCATGTCAGTGCAGCCTTCCCCAGTGCAGCCATGTCAGTGCAGCCTTCTCAGTGCAGCCTTCTCAGTGCAGCCTTCCCCAGTGCAGCCATGTCAGTGCAGCCATGTCAGTGCAGCCTTCCCCAGTGCAGCCTTGCCCAGTGCAGCCTTGCCCAGTGCAGCCTTGCCCCAGTGCAGCCATGTCAGTGCAGCCATGTCAGTGCAGCCTTGTCAGTGCAGCCTTGTCAGTGCAGCCTTCTCAGTGCAGCCTTCCCCAGTGCAGCCTTGCCCCAGTGCAGCCTTGCCCCAGTGCAGCCTTGCCCCAGTGCAGCCTTCCCCAGTGCAGCCTTGCCCCAGTGCAGCCTTGGATCCCCTGTCCCTGCTGCTGTGCTTCAAAATCGCCGACCGCGATTTGAAAATGGCGCCGCCGGCGCCGAAATACACAGAGCCGGTCCTCGGCTCTTTCCGGCGGCACTCGTTTACTTTCGGTTTCACTCGTAGCCCCGAGCGGAGCTATCCGAGTAGGTTCGGATAGCTCCGCTCGGGGCTACGAGTGAAACCGAAAGTAAACGAGCGCCGCCGGAAAGAGCCGAGGACCGGCTCTGTGTATTTCGGCGCCGGCGGCGCCATTTTCAAATCGCGGTCGGCGATTTTTAACTTTTGACAGCTCGGGATCGCAGGGGATCGGCGTATAACACGCACCTGCGACTTTCCCCTGATTTTAAGGGGAAAAAAGTGCGTGTTATACGTCGATAAATACGGTATCTGTTCATATTTCACAGCATGTTTTATAGGTCAGAATTTTAGAGGTAAAAATTGAGACCAGGCAATTTTTATGTAAGGAATCACTGTTAGGACATCCAGTACTACCTAAAGTGTGTTTTTATAATTTCACAACAGAGAAACTGTATAATAATAGTTCAGATCACAGTCATTTATGAGTGCACTGACTGCCCAAGTGTGTTTTCTGAAGCGCCTGGTATAAATGTCATTTCAGACATACACGTGCATCTACCAGACATTTTTGTTTTTACAGTATGGAGGTGGTTAAAGAGAATCTGAACTGTGCAAGATGTACCCTTAAATGACAAACATAGGAATTGCAAAAGACTAATCACCAGTGTCCTGTAGTGCCTGCGGCTCCCTGCAGCTCAAATTTTACCATTACTCACCTAAATGGCCTTTTTCTGCGCTGTCTCTCTGTGTAAGCAACTATTTTGGTAGAAGAGCAGAGCTTTGCTTCCTCAAGTCAGAGCAATGAGACCAGAAGTCAGAGGCACAGTGCCTTAAAGTGGTTGTTAAGCCACTCTAACTGTATACACCATCAGCCATGCCTCCTATTGTAGTATTCCCCTGTGTGTGTGATTTATAAAAATAATTGCTGAAAATACCTAATTTCACTGCAGAGATTGCGAATACATGACTGGCCAGCTTTCTCCTTTCTTCCTATGAGAGATGCAGTGAGCGGGGCTGAGATTCCCCTGCTGATGTCAGTCTGGAGGAGAGGAGGAGAGAGCTGGTTGATCATGTGATCGCAATCTCGGCTCTTAAATGAGGTATTTTACAGCATTTATATTTATAAATCATTCACAGAGGGGGACACTGCAATAGGAGGCATTGCTGATGATGTACAGGTTAGTGTTATGAGAGCAGCAGGAGGGGGAGGGGTGGCTCACACACAGACAGAGAGGGGAGGGGGGAGGAGGACATAGCAGCAGAGAAGAGAGCAGATAGCAGGCTGCTGATGACATAGGCACATAAACTGACCACGGTTGCCGGAGTTTAGCAGCCATGATACATCGTGGTCAGTTTACAAAGGAGTGGGGAGAAACTGGCAGGATCAGCCAGTTTTTTTAGGTGTTACAGAGGGCCAAATGACACAGGACAAGCACTGTGTCATATAACATGCTTTAAAGGAGTAGGGTCCATTTTTTGGGGGGGGTTAACAAACGCATTAAATGATCTCTCACTGCAGACATACAACTATGAGGCTGCTGGCACAAGAAGTGTGCTATTATTTTTCAGGTTGAAATTGAGGCAAAAGTTAGATCTTCAGAGTACTGATTAGGTACAATTAACATTTGTAGATGTTCCCTATAAGATAGCAAATCTACATTTGAGTTCAGCTGCACTTGAAGTGCAGATGCTTAGGATATACAGTATAAAAAATTAGTTTATAGTGTGTGACAACAAAAATGAATTAACAAATTTGGGGGAACAGCAAAATATAACAGGCAGGTAAAATGTTCTAATCTTCAATAAAGTGTACATTAGTAGATATGATTATAATGTCCAATGATTGGGTCATGTTGCAAGGAAAAGTTTGCTAATGCAATACAGTTCTTTTGGAATAGTGTGCAATCTGATAGTTTCTATTTCCAGGCTTCACTATTTTGTATAGAGCATTTAATATATATAATGGATTCACCTTTTTTTATAAGGAGAAGTCCAGCCTGAGCTTATTCGGCTGGGTTTCTCCTATGGGTCACAGGAGTGCAATTCGTTTTGCACTTCTGTGACCTGTTTTCAGCAGCGAGCGGTCTAAAGTTCACTCTCTGCTGAGGTCACCAAAATCAGTCCAAGCTCCGCGTCATCCTTACTCTGGAAGTCTGGATCCACCAGGTGCCTGGACTGATGGCAGTCTCAGCCTCTCAGCGAGCCAGTGAGAGGCTGAGACGGCAGCTCCCCGTCCCTCCACCGCTCAGCGCTCCAGTGAGCATGGAGGAGCAGAGCAGGAGAGCTGCTTATTGACAGTCAGCAGCTCTCCTCTCGGGGATCTGTGAGAACCAAGTCATCGGCGGTGTTCGTGGCTTGGTTCTTAGTGAAGAGGCAGTGGGAGACATATGCAGCATCTGTATTAAAAACTATTAAAATCTGATAAAAACAGGATTCCCATACTTCTCCTTTAAACCTGGGTAAGACGTATAACATTACATTTTGGGCATTGTGTCAATTGTCTATTACGTCAAAGAACAACACAATTATGTGTGAAGTAGGATCCCAAACATATGTACAGAAGTAATAGAGTACAATCATTGCCAGCCCAGCACAGGTGTAAACAGAGATTAAAATAGATACAAGAATATTGTTTCAGTGTAGAATGTTTCTGTTTTATTGAAAATTCATTCCAGTAATCTTGAATTTATCAGTATTGGCTTCATGCCCTTTTGTAAATTCAGACTTAAAAGGAGTAAATATTTTTCTGTGTTTCGTCTTTGTTCCCGAAGTAAGAGCATGTATGATTTAATTTGAAACCAAACATGCTTTTTGCAACATTGCTTATATGCCTCAGTCTATGCCAATGAAACCCCAAGAATGTGATTTCAATGTGTTCTTACCCTCTAACTCCAAATGTCAATTTACAATTTTTATTTTGGATAATTTGAGCAGGTGAGCAAGTCATCTGGCAAGTTATCACTATCAATCCCTCAAACCTATTTAATAATGAATTGCTGGAAGCTGATTTGTGAGAAGAAGCCAACAGTCTTTAAATGATTGGCCATTCACATTAGTAAGTGCCTTGGTAAACACTAAAATATATTTACCACATCTACATAGGCATCAATATTCACATACACAGACACTGGGTTACTTTGTCCTAAATTTGAAGACTGGAGCCTCACCATTAGCTCTTCCTGTACATCCACTTTTTGGATCCATGCCCTTCTCTCCTCCTTTTTCACTAACTGACAGACTGTCATTCTACTGCTTATCTGTGCTACAACAACTGAAGCTCAGAACTACAACATATTACAAATAAAGTTGGGTGAACGGTTCGGGCCAAGCAAAAGTTCGGCCCTAACATCGCCTGTTTGCCCATTTAGTGAACACCCAAATTTGCGGGGCGCACTGCACAGTGCATTCTAAAGCTATAGGGCATAGTAAATAGCTGTTTTTTTCCCCTGCTGTAGCAAATTGGAACATGCTTTGCTGGGATTTTTTGCCTTCCTCTGGATCAACTGTGGCTGATGGATTGTGTATATGGGATTGTATTATTTAATTTTATTTTTTTGGTTGAACTAAGTGGACTTGTGTCTTTTTTCAACCTGACCAACTATGTACCTAAATACTTTGTATATATGTCAATAAGTTTGGTTTTTACCTTTGCCTACAATATTAATTTATATGTTACCTTGCTATGCTATTATCATGTTATTTGTATGAAATAAATGATATGTACTTTATCTACTATTTATATATTGTGCTACTATGTAACATATGTGGTTCTTACTAATTATGTACTACCTACCAGACACACCCTGTCATGTTGTCTCCTTGGCTGCATGATTCATATAAAGTCCCTCCTTCCCCCCTTTTCTATATACTTGTATGTTGTTAAGTAAGCCGGCCGCGGCGTCCTTAACAATGAATGAGTCACTAGCTGTCAATGGGCTTCCCCACTGACAGTTGAATGAAAAAAAAAACATTTGCAAGCAATAGCAAAATCTGAAAAAAAATGGCATGGAGTCCCCCCCAAACTCTTTACCAGACCCTTATCTGAGCATGCAGCCTGGCAGGTCAGGAAAGGGTGAGGACAAGCGTGCATCCCCCTCTCCTGAACCATACCAGGCCACATGCCCTCAACATGGGGGGGTGCTTTGGGGCAGGGGCACATCCCCCAATGTAGATCCATCATCAATCACGACATCACCATCGGATCCCAAAAAAAAGCTCTGCTCGCGTTGAAGGCTAACCGCCATCTGCCTGCTTGGGCGTTTGACAGTTCTTATATAGGTAAGGAGCGGGGCCACTTGGCGATGTCACCTGGTGGCTCAACCGCCAAGTGACGTCACTGACCCAGTATGCACCGATCGGTGATGTCATACTGGGGCAGTGCCACCAGGTGACCTCACCAGGTGGCTCCGCCCTGTACCTTTACAAGAACTGTCAGATGGCAGAGCAGGCACATGGCAGTTAGTCTTTATTGCGGACTGAGCTTTTTTTTTTTTCTTTGGGGGGGGGGCTCGTGATTGGATTTACAGTATTGAGAAACTTGAAAGTAATGGGAGAGGAAATGTTTTTGAACAAATTTAAATCTATACTGTTTTATACAAGTTTGAATGAAATTCTAGGGGCTATGATATTAGTTGAGTCAATGATTGCAAGAAGCAATGTTCTGACAAACAAGTTTTCTGTGAATGTTACCCTAACATTTTATACTTGTGTTACCATGTACTTGCATGAAAAAGAATCCTGTTCTGTTTACATTGCTTCCTCTGTGTGAAATACCTAGTGACCCTGCCAGTTTCCTGCTTTCCCATTTCAAACTGACCACTCATGGCATGGAAGGACATTCATTATCCCAGCATGGTCAGTTTGCTTCTTTGCATTCTACTTGGAACCTACAGGCTGCTGTGCTGATACACATCATGCATGTACTCCTGTGGTCAAACTTTTGGTGACATGTCCCCGCCCAGCTCTTCACTAAGAAGATCAGTGTACTGCTCTCATTCTGCCTCCTGCTGACACATTCCCCTGCCCTGCTCTTCTGCGGGAAGATCAGTGTATTGCTGTTTCACTGCCTTTGCTCATACACGCTCTGCACAGCTAGTCACTATGTATTTCTGACTGCTTTTTAAACAAGACAGTTGCTTAAACAGTATTTTGTCATAAGTATTGGGACATCTGCCTTTACATCCACATGAACTTTAATTGCATCCAAGTCTTAGTCTGTAGCGTTCAATATTGAGTTTGCCCACCCTTTCAGCTATAACAGCTTCAACTCTTCTGAAAAGGCTGTCCACAAACCCCAAACTTGCTCATCCACGTCTTGCTTTGTGCACTGGTGCGCAGTCATGTTGGAACAGGAAGGAGCCATCTCCAGACTGTTCCTATAAAGTTGGGAGCATGAAATTATACAAAATGTCTTGGTATGCTGATGCCTTAAGAGTTCACTTCTCTGAAACAAAGGGGCAAAGCCCAACCCTTTAAAAAACTACCCCACACCATAATCTCCCCTCCAACAACTGATTTGGAGGGGTGACCATATACTTTTGCAAATATAATGTGGATGAGCAAGTTTGTGGTAGAGGAACTTGACTGTCCTGCACAGAGTCCTGACCTCAACCCAATAGAACACCTTTGAGATGAATTAGAGCGAGACTGTGAGTCAGGTCTTCTTATCTACATCAGTGCCTGACCTCAAAAATGAGCTTCAGAAAGAATGGTCAAACATTCCCATAGACACACTCCTAAACCTTGTGGACATCCTTCTCAAAAGAGTTGAAGCTGTTATACCTGCAAAGGGTGGGCCAACTCAATAAGACTGGGATGTCATGTGAGTGTGAAGCCGGGCACCCCAATACTTTTGACAATACAGTGTATATATATATATATATATATATATATATATATATATATATAGCGCTGGTAGATTTGCGATCTACCATCTGATAGGTAAATTTAGTAAATTGCTCGTTAGGGGAAGTTAGATTTGCCTCTGTTCCAGCTTGGCTGACGTTGCATGTGTTTCCATACTGGGCCGGTGTGTGTCGTTGTTACTATCGGCTAGTGTTGGAAAGGCAACGTGTCAAAGCGTATGGATGCTCTTCTGTCCTGGAGACAATTCGGTGGAGGTGGTCCTCCGAGTGGGATTCTGGGAGAGGGTATTTATGGGACAGACGCCATGTTTTAGGGTAATTTTAAAGCCACCTGCTGGCCCTCCTGGCCGACAGGTATGCGTTAGAGTGCTACCTCGTGGTCCTCCGTTCTGGAGGCCCGCATCGCTGCGGCGCATGGGTGGGCCCAGAAGCTTGTCTGGGGCCTACCACAGCAGCCGAGGAATGGTCCTGAGCTGTCTATTCAGAGTGAAGAAGCTGGACAACCGAGGAGATCCCAGGGGAGGACCCGTCATGGAAGGATCATGCAGAGTGCTGGTCTGGAGAGGGGCCTGGTGACTCGGTTGGAGGACGTATCCTAAAGTAACTTTACAGCATAGTGTTGCCGGGTTTGGCTTAAAGGTTCAAGCACTGTGACTGACATTCACCGCAAAACCAATACATCCTGTGGCAGAGGATC
This sequence comes from Lithobates clamitans, assembly GCA_037952925.1. Lineage (NCBI taxonomy): Eukaryota > Metazoa > Chordata > Amphibia > Anura > Ranidae > Lithobates > Lithobates clamitans. Next base: position 3,894,627 of record JBBGZY010000675.1, read on the forward strand.
GTACGGGTTCATCCCAAGCAAGTCTGTGGCAGAGACTTTTGTTCGTGCTACGTGCTGGCCGCTAGGCAAGTGAGAGAGGCCCATCCAGGCAAGCAAAGAGTGTGTCCCACGAGGGGAGCGCATTCTACTGTAATATTCAACTCTAAAGGACATTTGTCAAGAATCCTAAAGAAAGGTATTTGAGCTTTCCCTGCAGTTTCCCTTCTGTCTCTTTCCTGCTACTTCCTTTGTTAATTGTTCAATAAAGCATTGAAAACATACTCAAGTGTTGGTGCTTGTATCGTATATATATATAGTAATATTGAGAGTTATTTAGCTTCAGTGTAGAGCTTACCAGTGAGCTAAGTCCACATCAGATATGCCGTTTAAGGGCTTGTAGGCCCACTTTTATTAAAGAAAGAAAATGTCCATCCAGAATTCCCACACAGGGGTTTCAACTTCACAGCAGTAATGTAGTAATAAACAAAAATACCAAGCCACCTGGCTCTCTGGTCAGCTCTGCTGCTCAGGCTTTGCTTCAGACCTCTTGGCTTTGTAACGGAGTTCCTGTACCTCAGCACTCTTTTCCAGCTTCCTTGCTGTTCCAGCCTACAGGCTTGGACCCTCTGTCTGCTGACAGACAGAACTGTGCAGACATGCACTCTTCTCCCTTGCACACCTTGACTCCTCAGGAGGGTGGAGCCCAGAACCCTGGTCCTGGCTCTGCTATAAGCCCATGACCCACCTGTACAATCAACAAGCCAGACTCCTGGCTGTTCCCAAAACTCGGTCCCAGGATTGAAGATTCCATCCCACCCAGATCGCTATGAAATCTCCAGGCTCCAGGACCCCAACTGGATTTTACCAACCACAGAGGCTACTGATAAAACGGTTTCCTCCAAATTAAATAATCCTCCTGGAGCCTCTCAACCTGCCTATTTGAGAATCCTGGGCGACTATCACTAGGACAGGGATCCATACGATTACTTGGTGGTGGATTATCTGCTCTGATGATTTTCTATATGGATTTTTTTATACACATAGCTTTAGTATATGGAGAAGAGAAAAAGACTGAAAACTGCTCCTTAACATGAGACACCTCCATCCCTATATTACACATAAAAAATAAAAACTCACCCATGAGACTTTAAATGAGGTGTCCATGATGATCACAGGTAAATAAATATAATAGTAGAAAAATATTAAGGTTTATTAAGATCATTATCATCCAATACAGGTCATACATGTAGATGGCAATTCATAAAAGCAGCAGCATAACATGATAGTCCTAAATACATAGCCAAAAAACATAAATCAAAGTATCATGAATACAGATATACATAATACATCTGTAACCCGACGCGTTTCACGAGCTCTCCTCGCATCATCAGGGGCTGTAACAACAAGTAAAAAAGTAGATTGGATTATAGGTTATGATTGGACAAAGGCACAAAGCCAGAACTGGTGGTCACCATACTCACTTGTCAGGTGATTGGCTCCAGGGGCCCCCGACCCCCGGTAGGGGCGGGCGGAAAGCCTCTCTCACGGAAGCTGAAGGGATGAAGGCCAAAGCATGGAAAGCCGAGGTCAGGCGTAGGGCAGGCATGGCAAGAAAATGGAAAGAAGGAGGAGAGGGTTGGGCCCAAATGTCACCCAGAATCCTTGTAGAGCGTACTCACTATAATAAGATATATGAGTATAAATGTATATATGTGAATCTACAAAAATAGATGTTGCAGAGGAGTATCTTAGGAGGGGCGGAGCCACCCATGGCATCGGTGTCATGCCTTGTGCACAGTGATAGACTTCCGCATTCAGCGGCGTCCCCATTCCTGGCGCACAGTGTGTCATCCTAGGCGATGGGCGGGGATCTCCGCTACGCTCTGCCGTATTCCGACAGGCGCGCGGTGGGTCCTCCCCCTCACTGCCAGTCGCATGACGTTAGGGGCGGAGGCCACGGCGGATATCCGGGTATTTAGGCGGGAGTTTTGGCATGACAAACTTTTGCTTTCCTGCTAGGTCCTCCTTACACATTGATGAGAGAGCAGATTGGTAAGCATCATTCTCACCACTATACCTTGTTATATATTATTCCTTTAGCGCACTTACCAGTCACGTACAATGTGGAGTGTCATTTGCATATACTCTCACTCCCTTATCTAACTCACTTCCCTTATTTCCGATCACTCTTTTCTGCTGATCATTCTTCCTCTGACTATCCTCATTCATTTTTTTCTTTCTTTGCACATCACTTTTTACCTCTTTCGCCCCTTTTTTATCACACTCTTCTCATTCACTTTACACTGTTTTCCCCTATGTCTTGCAGGATATTCTTGTATCATATGTACTTCTGTACAACATCCTCATACTTTTATAATACTTTGATACCAATTAATTGAGTTATATACATATATACATTTACAATCCTCTCAGAGTGAGTACACTATATAAAGATTCATAAGTAACTTAGGATACCATGACTATGGCTACATTAATTACCTATATACCGTATTTATCGGCGTATAACACGCGCCGGCGTATAACACGCACCCCAAGTTTAGGAGAGAATTTTAAGGAAAAAACATTTTTAGGAGGGAAGTTTAAGGAAAAAAAAAACTTACATTACAATGCCCATCAATGCAGCCTTATCTGTCTATCTGCAGCTTTTTCAGTGTCAGTGCAGCCTTGCCCCAGTGCAGTCTCGTCAGTGCAGCCTTGTCAGTGCAGTCTTGTCAGTGCAGCTTTGCCCCAGTGCAGCCTTGTCAGTGCAGCCTTGCCTCAGTGCAGCTTTGCCCCAGTGCAGCCTTGCCCCAATGCAGCCTTGCCCCAGTGCAGCTTCGTTCGTGCAGGTCTGCCCCAGTCCAGCCATGTCAGTGCAGCTTTGTGCACTCAGTGTAGATTCAAAAAATGGCGCCGAGACTGCAAGGAGCCGAGATACACATACACGAGTGTTCTCGGCTTTTTCCGGCGCCGCCGTCATGCCCAGTCCCGCCCCTGGACCTGTGTTATGTCCATCATAGGGCGGGACTGGGCGTGACTGTCAGCGGCGCCGAAAAAAGCCGAGAACACTCGGGTATGTGTATCTCGGATCCGACAAGAGCAGAGATACACATACCCGAGTGTTCTCGGCTTTTTTCGGCGCCGCTGACAGTCACGCCCAGTCCCGCCCTATGATGGACATAACACAGGTCCAGGGGCGGGACTGGGAGTGACGGCGGCGCCGGAAAAAGCTGAGAACACTCGAGTATGTGTATCTCGGCTCCCTGCAGTCTCGGCGCCATTTTTGAATGTACCCACGGCTGTGTATGTCGGCGGCGACCGCCGCAATTGCCGCGATCGCTCCGATGACACAGAAATCGGCGGGGATCGGCCTATAACACGCACCCACGATTTTCCCCTGATTTTCAGGGGAAAAAAGTGTGTGTTATATGCCGATAAATACGGTACATACATTCATACAACTCTTCATAGTAAATACACCCTGCATAACCTAGGGGTAACATTTGGGTCTTCTATCTCTTTCTCCTTTCTTTTTCTTTTTTATTTTCCCTTCTTTTTCTTTCCTTTCTTTCCTTTTTTCTTCTAACATTGTTGGACACTCCTGCACCCCTTGCTCTAGAGTATACTGTTTCATATTCCTCTGCTAAATCTATTTTTGTAGATTCAGATATATACATTTATACTCATATATCTTATTATAGTGAGTACGCTCTGCAAGGATTCTGGGTGACATTTATGCCCAACCCTCTCCTCCTTTTTCCATTTTCTTGCCATGCCTGCCCTACGCCTGACTTCGGCTTTCCATGCTTTGGCCTTCATCCCCTCAGCTCCCGTGGAAGAGGCTTTCCGCCCCCCCCTACCAGGGGTCAGCCCCTGGAGCCAATCACCTGACAAGTGAGTATGGTGACCACCAGTTCTGGCTTTGTGCTTTTGTCCAATCGTAACCTATACTCCAATCTACTTTTTTACTTGTTGTTACAGACATCAGATATACACATCAGCCCCTGATGATGCGAGGCGAGCTCGCGAAACGCGTCGGATTAGAGATGTATTATGTATATCTGTATTCATGATACTTTGATGTATGTTTTTTGGCTATGTATTTAGGACTATCATGTTATACTGCTGCTTTTATGAATTGCCATCTACATGTATGACCTGTATTGGATGATAATGATCTTAATAAACCTTAATATTTTTCTACTATTATATTTATTTACCTGTGATCACCATGGACACCTCATTTAAAGTCCCATGGGTGAGTTTTTATGTTTTATGTAGAATTAGTATATGTGTCTACCATAAGGACTTCCTTTTATTCTGCACATTTTCATATTTATAAATCTTTTTGTGGATGAATTTATGCACTGCACTTTAATTTATGATTAGCACGATTACTTTTTATACACACATGTTTTCCTTGATTATGTCACTTGGATTAATCACTACTATTTTTTAGGTAACTATTTACTCATAGTTCACCTAGCGCGGTATAACATAAATTTTTTTGAATATACAGAATATAGGCTATTGCCCCATACACACGGTCGGAAAATGTGTTAGGACCTTGTTGTCGGAAATTCCGACCGTGTGTAGGCTCCATCACACATTTTCCATCGGATTTTCCGACACACAAAGTTTGAGAGCAGGCTATAAAATTTTCTGACAACAAAATCCATTGTCGGAATTTCCGATCGTGTGTACACAAATCCGAAGCACAAAGTGCCACGCATGCTCAGAATAAATAAAGAGATGAAAGCTATTGGCTACTGCCCCGTTTATAGTCCCGACGTACGTGTTTTACGTCACCGCGTTCAGAATGATCGGATTTTCCGACAACTTTGTGTGACCATGTGTATGCAAGACAAGTTTGAGCCAACATCCGTCGGAAAAAATCCATGGATTTTGTTGTCGGAATGTCCGATCAATGTCCGACCGTGTGTACAGGGCATAACAGTCTAAAAAATACATTTTTGTTTTTGTTGTCACATGCTGCAGTCCATATTGTAATCCAGGCTTTTGTATTGTCTTTTCTTTTTAAAAAGAAAGTTGGCTGTGATGGAATATTGGGCTCTTTATCCAGGGAAGATCATTGTGGTGTATGCAATGGCAATGGAAAATCATGCCGCGTTATTAAAGGAGACTTCAATCACACAAGAGGAGCAGGTGATTAATTTTATTAAGTAATTAAATTTTCATGTTATGATCATCACAGTCAGTATGTTAGAGGTGGTGCCACTTTAATAAAGCAACAAAAAGAGAAAATATGACGTGCAAAGAAAAGAAACCCTGATTGCTGCTTGAAGTAATGTACAGTATATAACTTTAAAATACACACATTAAAAAACTTTATAAAGAAAGTGTAGCTTAGAGGAGAATGCAAGAGAACCTAGTTCTTCCAGCAATAAATGCTTAGTGAATTTTTGAAGTGGTATAATATGTGCGTCTTTGAGTTTTTCATATTGTCATTATAGGCATGTACTCTTAAGCTGGCCACAAACAAGTTGCTGAATGAAAAAAAACAAACAGCTTCCCCCATTAACAAAAATTAGGTGAATTGAAAGAATTCCCCCTACCCAAATATTATATTCTGACAGCAAGACTCAACGCTGTCAGAAAATATCAATCAGCAGCCACAGCCAATTGGCTGCAGCCGTTGATCGAAAAAAAGTTTTGTAGCTTGTTAATCAAACAATCAATGTCTGTCAAACTGGCACCGCCACATACTCATCGAAATTTGGCCAGTCCCTGCTGAACCAGCCGTTTTTCGATCTGTCTACAGGCAGCTTTAATCTGTGGTAATGTGGGATAGATGGTTGGAGAATCAATACATTTGTTCAATGTGCCAGAGGTCAGTAAACAATATAGCTGCACCAACAGTAAATATTTAAAAAAAGAGTATACGCTATTGTGAATATTTAATACCCCTGTTAGGATTTTTTTTGCCAACAGTGTTCCATTCAAGAGATTTCCATTCACTTCAATTTAGTTCACCTTTTAAAGTTAAACCCCTTAAAAACTGTTGTCATGTGAACAAGTGTTGTTTTGAAATTTTCCCCGTATCCCTTTTCCTGTGACAACTCACAGTTTTGGATCTCTCCTCACTTTTAGAGCTGTTTTGTTAAAGGGGTCTGAAACCAAACCACTAAAAGCTAGGTTTGTAACAGAGCTTACGTCATGATTGTGATAATAATGTCTGACGTTAGATCAAGTCCTTCAAGACTTCAATCTCTTTTTCTAAGGTGTATAGAGTCTGCTTTTTAACCTGTTTTACATTAAAACCTAACTGTGCTAGGTCCATATAGTGATTCAGTGATGAAATATGAAATATACATTTTCCACTTTAAATGGCGGGTGAAATGTTTACATGATTTCAACAACACGTCAGATCTAGTTCTAAACCTCAGTCTGTAAAGATCTGAAAGTATTTTATCCTTGTTATAAGGTTTATTTTTCTGTTCTATTTTTATATGCTAAATAGAACCATGTTTTTTACCTTACGTGTAGACCTAGTCCGCCTAAGTTTTTCCATTCTGTAATAAGCTCTTCAAGTACAGTAGTGTGTAATATGATGGTGGTAAAGTATGCTTTCTCCTTTGCAGGATACGTAGAGGCCCTGGTGATACCAGCTGGTGCAAGAAGAATCAAAGTAGTGGAGGAGATACCAGCTCATAGTTATCTAGGTGAGAATCAAGAAACAAAAGTATACAAAAGTGTCTTTTATCTTTATCTGACTTTTTATGCCAAAATAATTCTTCATTTGGAGGAATCAAATGACTCTGTCCCTTTTACTTTTGCAGTAGTTCCTCTTTGAACTTCAAAACTACCCAGAATGTACTCTTCCAAACTACTTGGGTGGGTGGCATTTTTAGGTTCTTTTTGGGGCTTTTCCTTATAGCTTTTTAACACCTTTTTCTGACACTTTTTAAACAGCTTTTTTTTCTTTGCTTTGGTCACAGGTGCTTGAGGCCTATATAACCTTGTGTAGAGCACATCTGAAATTGCCAGACTGCTGGTTGGAAGCTAAACAGTGGGGACCTTGAGTGGAGAGTGAACAAGTCTTGCTTTTTGACTGCTGGTGATTGCTGGGTGGCATTTTTAGGTTCTTTTTGGGGCTTTTCCTTGTAGCTTTTTAACCCTTTTTTCTGACACTTTTTAAACAGCTTTTTTTTCTTTGCTTCCTTCAGCCTACTAATTAAGGGGAGTGGTTAATTGGTCATAGGTGTTTGAGGACTATATAACCTTCTGTAGAGCTCTTGTGAGCCTGCTCATCTTTGAGCTTGCTGGAACTCTGTCCAAGTGGTAAGTTAAAAAGGTTTTAAAGTTGAAAACAGGAGGTTATAACAGGGGTCATAGTACCTGTGTAGTGTGAGTACCTGAGTGTTGTCTGAGTAGTGTGTGTGGATCATTAGTACTTGTGTATTGTGTACTTGTGTATTGTGAGTGCACGTAGTTCTGCAAGTGCACATAGGTCTGCGAGTGCACGTAGTACTGCAAGTGCACGTAGTTCTGCGAGTGCACATAGGTCTGCGAGTGTGCGTAGTTCTGCGAGTGCCTGTGTATTGTCTTGTTGAGTACCTGTGTATTGTCTTGTTGAGTACCTGTGTATTGTCTTGTCGAGTACCTGTGTATTTCTTGTTGAGTATAAGTGTCAGGAAGCTAGTTGTTAGGTAATTTGGACAGGGTATAATCCTCAATCCTCATTAAATTTAATAGGTACGATGCCCGTTAGGTGTGGAGAGGCAACTCGTTGTACATCTTGCGGCATGTATGCATTCCTTGATCATCTGATCGAGGGTGAATACTGCTGTGCAAAATGTAAGCGCATTGTTTCCCTGGAAGCCCAGGTTCTGAATCTGGGGAAGCAACTGTCAGCACTGAGAAGTCCCTCCATACTAAAGGAGAGCCAGGAACATACACGGCAGGTGCCGGCAGGGGCCAGCACCGAGGCGGGTGGAGACAAAGAGGTGCAGGCACTAGCAAAGAGTAGATGGGTGACAGTCAGGAAGGGTAGAGGGGGGAAGTGCCAAGGAGGCCAATCCAGGGCTGGAACATCCCAATAAGTATGCTCCATTGAGTGACATTGGTGAAACCAGTCAGGGACCAGCACTGCTGGAGCTGAGGGACTCTCCTAGCTGCCAGGGGAAGAACTCCTCCAGCAATAGTGGTGGGGGGAGCGAAGGGAAAGGAAAGACAGATTCTGGTGGTAGGGGACTCAATTCTTAAAAAGACAGAGAGGCCAATCTGTAACAAAGACCTGAAGGGTCGAACAGTATGTTGTCTACCGGGCGCTCGGGTTCGGCACATCACTGATCTGGTGGACAGATTGCTGGGAGGGGCTGGGGAAGACCCAGCTGTCATGGTGAACGTTGGCACCAATGACAAAGTCAGAGGCAGATGAAGTGTCCTAATGAACGATTTTAGGAATACTACCGGTACATCGAGCCCCACCAAAAAGGCAGAGGGAGATTAGGGAAGTAAACAGGAGGCTGAAGAGCTGGTGTAGTAAGGAGGGGTTTGGGTTCCTGGAGGACTGGGCCGACTTCTCAGTCGATAACCAGTACTATAGAAAGGACGGACTGCACCTAAATGAGGAGGGTGCAGATCACCTGGGAATGAACATGGCCAAAAAGTTAGAGGGGTTTTTAAACTAGGCGATGGGGGAAGGGTTCAGAGGTAGAGATAGTCAGCGCAGAACATATTCCAGAGGGTAGTATTGGGGGCATTAGTGGTAGGTTAACCAAAGCACATAAACCCAAGGTATAGTAGCAAGTCTAACTTTAATTCTGTCCTCTGTTAATCATGGAGGTGCTTCCTGTGATGTGTCATGAGGATAAACATTGCAGTTTTGGTTACTGAAGCCCCCCGATTCCCTCGTGAAGACCGAGGAGAAGAACAAATTTAATACCTTTGCCATCTCCCAATCCTTTGTAACCAGATGTCCTTCCTCATTCTTTATGGGGCCAATATGGTCTGTCCTCCTTTTTTTACTGTTTACATACTTAAAGAATTTCTTGGTATTTTTTTTGCTATGTGTCTTTCATGTTCTATCTTAGCCGTCCTTATTGCACCCTTACATTTCTTGTTGCATTCCTTATAAAGTCTGAATGCTGATGATCCCTCAACCTAGTATTTTTTGAAGGCCTTCACCTTTGCTTTTATATGCATTTTTACATTGGAGTTAAGCCATCTAGGACATTTGCTCACTCTTTTAAATTTATTACCCAATGGGACATTTTTTATGCAATCTGCTTTATTTGTCTACAACTGTCTGAAATTTAAGTGTTGCACAATGTATAGTGTTGCACAATTTTTAGCTATATGATGAAGATTATTCTTTAACCAATATACCCAGGCCTTCCGTAAACATTTGTGAATGTAATCAGCTTAGTGCTTAGTGTTAGCTTAAGCCTAGTACACGCGGGCCTAATCTCGTTTGAATAGGAACCAGCCGACATTCAGCCCATGTGTGCTGGAGTCGGTCCAACAAAAGCCGGCTGTTCAGCTGGCTTCTGTCGAAGGGGTATGACCAAAGAAGGTCTGCCGATCGGCTCCCGATCAGCACTCTCAGCCAATGACTGAGAGTGCTAATCAGAGTGTCCTGGCCCAGGGGGCAACCCCCCCTGTCAGAAAGAGCACCAAAGCACAGCAGGGAAATTGCTGTACTAACATCTGATAGTTAGTACATCGGCTCCTCCTGAGCTGTCAGTTTTTGTTTTTCATGTTTAAAATTACGTCAATTGAAAATTATCATCAAAGTAATTACTTTACTTTAACCACTTGACCTCTGGAAGGTTTTACCCCCCTTCATAACCAGGGGATTTTTTGCTATTCAGCACTGTGCTACTTTAACTGGCAATTGTGCGGCCATTTATTTGGTAGTATTTGATCACCACTGGATTTAAAATTTTTTGCTATATAAATGAAAAAATACCCACAATTTTGAAAAAACACACACTTTTCTTAGTTTTTATTACCATATATACTCGAGTATAAGTCGATCCGAGTATAAGTCGAGGCCCTAATTTACCACAAAAAAATGTGCAAAACGTATTGACCCGAGTATAAGACGAGGGTGAGAAATGCACGGCTACTGTAAGTAGAAAAGAGGGTCAACAATGCCCATTTGCAGCCTCACTGTGCTCATTTGCATGCCTCACTGTGCCCATTTGCAGCCATAGGTCCCCCGAACTTCAAACTCGGTAGTTAAGGGTTCCTAGATGCCCCCTAGCTGCAGCCAAAATTTGGGGTCTCTGAACCCAAAGGGTCCCGAAATTACATTGCCGCAGATGGACACAGTTGACCAAATTTAGGGCCCTGTATCTCGGTGCTACTTAGTGCTAGGAACCCCAAATGTGGTGTGCAAACCCAGTGGAACTAGCACCATAAAATATCCAAAGCTGGGGTTTCTAGCACCAAGTGGCCCCGAGATACAGGGCCCCAAAAATCGGTTCAGAAAATGTCAAGCACTTTTCTGCAGCAGGGAATGACATTTTCCGAAACTACTTTGGGGCCACTTGGTGCTAGAAACCCCAGCTTTGGATATGTTATGATACCCATTCAACTGGGTTTGCACACCAAATTTGGGGTTCCTAGCATCAAGCGGCCCTGAGATACGGGGCCCCAAATTCGGTTCAGAAAATGTCAAGCACTTTATTGCAGCAGAGAATGACATTTTCCGAACCGATTTTGGGGCCCCGTATCTTGGGGCCACTTGGTGCTAGGAACTCCAGCTTTGGATATGTTGTGGTACCAGTTCCACTGGGTTTGCACACCAAATGTGGGGTTCCTAGCACCAAGTAGCCCCGAGATACAGGGCCCCAAATATCGGTTGAGAAAATGTCAAGCACTTTTCTGCAGCAGAGAATGACATTTTCCAAACCTATTTTGGGGCCACATATCTCACGGCCACTTGAGGCTAGGAACCCCAGCTTTGGATATGTTGTGGTACCAGCTCCACTGGGTTTGCATACCAAATGTGGGGTTCCTAGCACTAAGTGGCCCCGAGATACAGGGCCCCAAATTCGGTTCAGAAAATGAATTTTTTTGCTGCAGAAAAGTGCTTGACTCCAGTATAAGTTGAGGGGGGCACTAAAAAAATGTGCTGAAAAACTCGACTTATACTCGAGTATATACGGTATACGGTATACAATTTTGCAAACAAATAATCTTTCTTCATAAATTTAGGACACAATGTAATCTGCTACATATCTTTGGTAAAAATAACCCAAATCAGTGCATATTATTTAGTCTGTGTGCAAGTTATAGAGTCTACAAACTATGGTATATACACTGACCAGCCACTTTATTAGATACACCTGTTCAATTACTTGCTAATCAGCCAATTACGTGTCAGCAACTCAATGCATTTAGGCATCTAGACGTGGTGAAGACGACTTGGTGAAATTCAAACAGAGCATCACAATGGGGAAGAAAGGGGATTTAAGTGACTTTGAAGTGGCATGGCTGTTGGTGCCAGATGGGCTGGTCTGAGTATTTCAAAAACTGCTAATCTGCTGGCATTTTCACGCACGACTATCTCTAGGGTTTATAGAGAATGATCAGAAAAAGATAAAATATCCTGTGAGTGGCAGTTGTGTGGATGAAAATGCCTTGCTAATGTCAAAGGTTAATGGTTAGACTAGTTTGAGATGATAGAAAGGCAACAGTAACTAAAGCCTGCCTCTGAAGATGTTGCGGTTAGATGTTGAAACGTGTTAGACGATTGTTTCCCTGCATCACTTCCGGCCTCATGAGTGGAACGCACGTCAAGCCATAGGCTGCATCCATTTTTTTGGATTGCAATCACGGGTTGCTTATTTTAATTGTATATCCACACATAGTGGGGCTTTTAATTGTATTTTAAATAAATATACTTAAAGTTTTTACACTATCAGAAGCTCCCTCTCTGTATCTACCTCCTATTCCATTACATTGCCTGCTTTCTGAGTCCACTGGAGTGACATCGGGAGCAAAGAGTGACATCAGGAAACCACCAGGACCATTGGGATAGGTCCCCCTAAGGTCCCCCTAAGGGCGCACATGCCTTTATGACTTTCCTTGCTGTGTGTGCATGGTGTTAACTTTGTATGCATGAGGTGAAATAGTCACAACAGGGGGTTCCCTGGGAAACAAGCACCCCAAAACTCAGGACTGCACTACGTTTATCGACTTTTTTTTTTTTTTGCACAATTTTTTTAACCTTGCACAAAGCTATTTTTAGCACAAAAGTGTATGTAAGGTGTTTGCATTTGCACTGATAATGCTATATATAGTTTAATTATATTGTGACCACTCACAGCACAGAGTTTGATAAAGCAAGTGCTGCCTAAAATACATTGTATTGTCAAATAGGCAATATTGGAAATATTGGACAGCAGCTGCACATATTTTAATCACATTGCACCCACATAGGCACGGGTGTCACCTTGGTTAAACAGTAACTCAAATAACCACTCTTTACAACCAAGGTATGCAGAATATCATCTCTGAACGCACAACACATCGAACCTTGAAGCAGTTGGGCTACAGCAGCAGAAGACCAGGTGCCAATCCTGTCAGCTAAGAACAGGAAACTGAGGCAATAATAGATTGGAAAAACGTTGCCTAGTGTGATGAGTCTTGATTTCAGCTGCAACATTCAGATGGTAGAGTCAGAATTTGGCGTAAACAACATGAGAATGGATCCATCCTGCCTTGTTTCAACAGTTCAGGCTGGTGGGGATGGTGTAATGGTGTAGGGGAAATTTTCTTGGCAGACTTTGGGCCCCTTATTACCAATTGGCATTGTTTAAATGCCATGGCCTACCTGAGTATTGTTACTGACCATATCTATCCCTTTATGACTATTATGTCAATATGAACCAAAATCTGTGAGCAATGTTTCCAACACCTTGTTGAATCTATGCCATGATGAATTAAGGCAGTTCTAAAGGCAAAAGGGGGTCTAACTTGGTACTAGCAAGGTGTACCTACTAAAGTGGCCGGTGAGTGTACAGTATGTGTATACTGTATATTAGCTGCCCAATGATCTGTAACTCTGTTCAACCTCCCTCGCTTTTCTCCACTTCAAGCAAAAAACTGCAGCTTATTCATGTCCCAGCCTGTAACTGGATAGTCAAGGAACAGCTTTACCCTGATCAGGTCATCCCTGTACTCTCTCTTCCTAACAGAAGGCTTTAATCTAAGATTGACAGCATTGTGGAATGCATTATTATTATACAGGATTTATATACTATATACTATATACCAACAGTTTGTGCAGTGCTTTACAACATGAGGGTAGACAGTACACTTACAATACAAATCAATACAGGAGGGATCAGAGGGCCCTGCTCATTAGTGCTTACAATCTAGAAGGGAGGGTCAAGTGGAAACAAAAGGTAATAACTGTGGGGGGTGAGCAGATGGAGAAAATTAAAAAACAGTTGTTATGTGTTTGTAGGGTAGGTTTCTCTGAATAGAATGGTTTTCAGGGATCGTCTAAAAGCTAATAGAGTAGGAGATAAGCAGACAGATTGGGGTAGGGCATTTCATAGGATTGGAGAGGATTTGGAAAAGTCCTGGAGGCGAGCATGGGAGGAGGTGACGAGGGAGCTAGAGAGCAGGAGGTCTTGAGAGGAACAAAGAGAACAAGTAGGTTGGTATTTAGAGACTAGGCTACTGATGTAGCTGGGGGCTAATCAAGTGAACAATCTGAAAGTGAAAAGTGAAAATGTCCAAATTGGGCCCAAAGTGTCAATATTTTGTGTGGCCACCATTATTTTCCAGCACAGCCTTAACCCTCTTGGGCATGGAGTTCACTACAGCTTCACAGGTTGCCACTGGAGTCCTCTTCCGCTCCTCCATGACGACATCACAGAGCTGGTGGATGTTAGAGACATTGCGCTCCTCCACCTTCCATTTGAGGATGCCCCCCAGATGCTCAATAGGGTTTAGGTCTGGAGACATGCTTGGCCAGTCCATCACCTTTACCCTCAGCTTCTTTAGCAAGGCAGTAGTCATCTTGGAGGTGTGTTTGGGGTCGTTATCATGTTGGAATACTGCCCTGCGACCCAGTCTCTGAAGGGAGGGAATCATGCTCTGCTTCAGTATGTCACAGTACATGATGGCATTCATGGTTCCCTCAATGATCTGTAGCTCCCCAGTGCCAGCAGCACTCATGCAGCCCCAGACCATGACACTCCCACCACCATGCTTGACTGTAGGCAAGACATACTTGCCTTTGTACTCCTCAACTGGTTCCCGCCACACACGCTTGACACCATCTGAACCAAATAAGTTTATCTTGGTTTCATCAGACCACAGGACATGGTACCAGTAATCCATGTCCCTCAGCAAAATGTTTGCGGGCTTTCTTGTGCATCATCTTTAGACGGGGCTTACTTCTGCGATGACAGCCATGTAGACAAATTTGATGCATTGTGCGATGTATGGTCTGAGCACTGACAGGCTGACCCCCCACCCCTTCAACCTCTGGAGCAATGCTGGCACCACTCATACATCTTTTTCCCAAAGACAACCTCTGGATATGACGCTGAGCACGTGCACTCAACTTCTTCGGTCGACCATGGCTAGGCCTGTTCTGAGTGAAACCTGTCCTGTTAAACTGCTATATGGTCGTGGCCACGGTGCTGCAGCTAAGTTTTAGAGTCTTGGCAATCTTCTTATAGCCTAGGACATCTTTATGTAGAGCAACAATTCTTTTTTTTCAGATCCTCAGAGAGTTCTTTGCCATGAGGTGCCATGTTGAACTTCCAGTGACCAGTATGAGAGAGTGAGAGCGATAACCAAATTTAACACACCTGCTCCCCATTCACACCTGAGATCTTGTAACACTAACGAGTCACATGACACCGGGGAGGGAAAATGGCTAATTGGGCTCAATTTGGACATTTACACTTAGGGGTGTACTCACTTTTGTTGCCAGTGGTTTAGACATTAATGGCTGTGTGTTGAGTTATTTTGAGGGGACCGCAAATTTGCACTGTTATACACTCACTGCTTTACATTGTAGCAAAGTGTAATTTCTTCATTGTTGTCACATGTAAAGATATAATAACATATTTATAAAAATGTTAGGGGTGTACTCACTTTTGTGAGATACTGTATATTTATACTGATAGGGGTGGGTGGATTTCAAATAGCAATCAGGAGGTAATAAAGGTTGCCTGGTTAACAGGGCAAAATGTATACATTAGAGTCATAGTGACCTTTCAGTCCAAGCTGGATTATAAGAGGCTGATTTAAAGAAAGAATGAGGTACCAAATAAAAATACATCAAATTATTTTTAGTGATTATATCAAATTCATTATTAAATGTGTTTTTTTTATTATATGCCTATAGTTATGCTTTAAGAGCTAACTGCATTTTACATGGCAACCCAGTATTTGTCTTTAGCCAAAAAAGTGTTTGGCCTTTAGCGGACATGAGTGCATAGACTCCCGGATATTATGTATGGAAAAAAAATTGCAGATGTTTATTAAATAGCTCTTGTGAATATAATAACCCCATTAAGGATTAGTTATGGTTACTGTTCCTGCAACTGGCTGAGGATTGCACTTGCTCACAGGAAATCACAAGAGTTTCATATATCAACGCTGCTCACATGTTTGGACAAGACAAAGCTTTGTGCATTTACATTACCCCTGAGATAAGGTCTTCTATTGTAAACTGTTAGAGTTATTTGATAGTAGGAATTTTACAATCATCTAGTAACAATTAACTTGCTGTATTTAAAGTGGCTCTTTCAGTAACTTTATACACTTTCATGAATACATTCCCGACATACAGTAACAGTGTCATTCAAAAAAAAAAATCTGCACTATCTATTATAAAAAAAAAAGCCCTTTTGGGTGGAGCTTCGCTTTAATGTACTATACTTACCTCCCCGACAAGTAGCATGAGATTTGTCAGTATAGTCTATGATCCTAATAAAACTTTCTATAAAATCTACAAACCTCAGCTCATTTTTAAGGGTTCAGCTGAGGAGACACTGGAATTTTTTTATAGCCCTGGACTGCAAGAGGTATATAGGATTAGTTTTATGCCCCGTACACACGGTCAGATTTTCCAACGGAAAATGTGCGATCGGAGCGTGTTGTCGGAAATTCCGACCGTGTGTGGGCTCCATCGGATTTTCCGACACACAAAGTTTGAGAGCAGGCTATAAAATTTTCCGACAACAAAATCCGATCGCATTAACCACTTGCCGACCGCCGCACGACGATGTACGTCGGCAAAGCGGCACGGGCAGGCAAAAGGGCTTACCTGTACGTCCCTGCCTGCCCGCGGGTGGGGGGTCCGATCGGACCCCCCCCCGGTGCCTGCGGCGGTCGGCAAATGTCCCCCGGCGATCGGTGGTGAGGGGGAGGCCATCCATTCGTGGCCCCCCCCTCGCGATCGCTCCCAGCCAATGGAATCATTTCCCTGCCTCTGTATTGTAAACAGAGGCAGAGGAAATGATGTCATCTCTCCTCGGCTCGGTATTTTCCGTTCCGGGCCGAGGAGAGAAGACTTCACTGTGAGTTACACAAACACACACACACAGTAGAACATGCCAGGCATACATTTCACCCCGATCCCCCCCCGATCGCCCCCCGATCCCCCCCCGATCACCCCCCCCCCCCGTCACAAACTGACACCAAGCAGGTTTTTTTTTTTTTTTTTTTTTTTTTTTTTGATTACTGTATTGGTGTCAGTTTGTGACAGTTAGTGTGTTAGGGCAGTGAGTCTTAGGCCCCCTTTAGGTCTAGGGTACCCCCCTAACCCCCCTAATAAAGTTTTAACCCCTTGATCACCCCCTGTCACCAGTGTTGCTAAGCGATCATTTTTCTGATCGCTGTATTAGTGTCGCTGGTGACGCTAGTTAGGGACGTAAATATTTAGGTTCGCCGTCAGCGTTTTATAGCGACAGGGACCCCCATATACTATCTAATAAATGTTTTAACCCCTTGATTGCCCCCTAGTTAACCCTTTCACCACTGATCACCGTATAACTGTTACGGGTGACGCTGGTTAGTTCGTTTATTTTTTATAGTGTCAGGGCACCCGCCGTTTATTACCGAATAAAGGTTTAGCCCCCCGATCGCCCGGCGGTGATATGCGTCGCCCCAGGCAGCGTCAGATTAGCGCCAGTACCGCTAACACCCACGCACGCAGCATACGCCTCCCTTAGTGGTATAGTATCTGAACGCATCAATATCTGATCCGATCAGATCTATACTAGCGTCCCCAGCAGTTTAGGGTTCCCAAAAACGCAGTGTTAGCGGGATCAGCCCAGATACCTGCTAGCACCTGCGTTTTGCCCCTCCGCCCGGCCCAGCCCAGCCCACCCAAGTGCAGTATCGATCGATCACTGTCACTTACAAAACACTAAACGCATAACTGCAGCGTTCGCAGAGTCAGGCCTGATCCCTGCGATCGCTAACAGTTTTTTTGGTAGCGTTTTGGTGAACTGGCAAGCACCAGCCCCAGGCAGCGTCAGATTAGCGCCAGTACCGCTAACACACACGCACGCAGCATACACCTCCCTTAGTGGTATAGTATCTGATCGCATCAATATCTGATCCGATCAGATCTATACTAGTGTCACCAGCAGTTTAGGGTTCCCACAAACGCAGTGTTAGCGGGATCAGCCCAGATACCTGCTAGCACCTGCGTTTTGCCCCTCCGCCCGGCCCGGCCCAGCCTACCCAAGTGCAGTATCGATCGATCACTGTCACTTACAAAACACTAAACGCATAACTGCAGCGTTCGCAGAGTCAGGCCTGATCCCTGCGATCGCTAACAGTTTTTTTGGTAGCGTTTTGGTGAACTGGCAAGCGCCAGCGGCCTAGTACACCCCGGTCGTAGTCAAACCAGCACTGCAGTAACACTTGGTGACGTGGCGAGTCCCATAAGTGCAGTTCAAGCTGGTGAGGTGGCAAGCACAAGTAGTGTCCCGCTGCCACCAAAAAGACAAACACAGGACCGTCGTGCCCATAGTGCCCTTCCTGCTGCATTCGCCAATCCTAATTGGGAACCCACCGCTTCTGCAGCGCCCGTACTTCCACCATTCACATCCCCAACCAAATGCAGTCGGCTGCATGAGAGGCATTTTTATGTCCTCCCGAGTACCCCTACCCAACGAACCCCCCCAAAAAAGATGTCGTGTCTGCAGCAAGCGCGGATATAGGCGTGACACCCACTATTATTGTCCCACCTGTCCTGACAATCCTGGTCTTTGCATTGGTGAATGTTTTGAACGCTACCATTCACTAGTTGACTATTAGCGTAGGGTACAGCATTGCACAGACTAGGCACACTTTCACAGGGTCTCCCAAGATGCCATCGCATTTTGAGAGACCCGAACCTGGAACCGGTTACAGTTATAAAAGTTAGTTACAAAAAAAAGTGAAAAAAAAAAAAAACACAAACAAAAATATAAAATAAAAAAAAAATAGTTGGCGTTTTATTGTTCTCTCTCTCTCTATTCTCTCTCTATTGTTCTGCTCTTTTTTACTGTATTCTATTCTGCAATGTTTTATTGTTATTATGTTTTATCATGTTTGCTTTTCAGGTATGCAATTTTTTATACCTTACCGTTTACTGTGCTTTATTGTTAACCATTTTTTTGTCTTCAGGTACGCCATTCACGACTTTGAGTGGTTATACCAGAATGATGCCTGCAGGTTTAGGTATCATCTTGGTATCATTCTTTTCAGCCAGCGGTCAGCTTTCATGTAAAAGCAATCCTAGTGGCTAATTAGCCTCTAGACTGCTTTTACAAGCAGTGGGAGGGAATGCCCCCCCCCACCGTCTTCCGTGTTTTTCTCTGGCTCTCCTGTCTCAACAGGGAACCTGAGAATGCAGCCGGCGATTCAGCCAGCTGACCATAGAGCTGATCAGAGACCAGAGTGGCTCCAAACATCTCTATGGCCTAAGAAACCGGAAGCTACGAGCATTTTATGACTTAGATTGCGCCGGATGTAAACAGCGCCATTGGGAAATTGGGAAAGCATTTTATCACACCGATCTTGGCGTGGTCAGATGCTTTGAGGGCAGAGGAGAAATCTAGGGTCTAATAGACCCCAATTTTTGCAAAAAAGAGTACCTGTCACTACCTATTGCTATGATAGGGGATATTTACATTCCCCGAGATAACAATAAAAATGATTTTAAAAAAAAAATGAAAGGAACAGTTTAAAAATAAGATAAAAAAATAATAATAATAATGAAAAAAAAAAAAAAAAAAAAAAAAAAGCACCCCTGTCCCCCCTGCTCTCGCGCTAAGGCGAACGCAAGCGTCGGTCTGGCGTCAAATGTAAACAGCAATTGCACCATGCATGTGAGGTATCACCGCGAAGGCCAGATCGAGGGCAGTAATTTTAGCAGTAGACCTCCTCTGTAAATCTAAAGTGGTAACCTGTAAAGGCTTTTAAAGGCTTTTAAAAATGTATTTAGTTTGTCGCCACTGCACGTTTGTGCGCAATTTTAAAGCATGTCATGTTTGGTATCCATGTACTCGGCCTAAGATCATCTTTTTTATTTCACCAAACATTTGGGCAATATAGTGTGTTTTAGTGCATTAAAATGTAAAAAAGTGTGTTTTTCCCCAAAAAATGCGTTTGAAAAATCGCTGCGCAAATACTGTGTGAAAAAAAAAAATGAAACACCCACCATTTTCATCTGTAGGGCATTTGCTTTAAAAAAAAAAATAATGTTTGGGGGTTCAAAGTAATTTTCTTGCAAAAAAAAATTATTTTTTTATGTAAACAATAAGTGTCAGAAAGGGCTTTGTCTTCAAGTGGTTAGAAGAGTGGGTGATGTGTGACATAAGCCTCTAGATGTTGTGCATAAAATGCCAGGACAGTTCAAAACCCCCCCAAATGACCCCATTTTGGAAAGTAGACACCCCAAGCTATTTGCTGAGAGGCATGTCGAGTCCATGGAATATTTTATATTGTGACACAAGTTGCGGGAAAGAGACAATTTTTTATTTTTTTTATTTTTTTTTGCGCAAAGTTGTCACTAAATGATATTTTGCTCAAACATGCCATGGGAATATGTGAAATTACACCCCAAAATACATTCTGCTGCTTCTCCTGAGTACGGGGATACCACATGTGTGAGACTTTTTGGGAGCCTAGCCGCGTACGGGACCCCAAAAACCAAGCACCGCCTTCAGGCTTTCCAAGGCCGTAAATTTTTGATTTCACTCTTCACTGCCTATCACAGTTTCGGAGGCCATGGAATGCCCAGGTGGCAAAAAACCCCCCCAAATGACCCCATTTTGGAAAGTAGACACCCCAAGCTATTTCTTGAGTGGTATAGTGAGTATTTTGCAGACCTCACTTTTTGTCACAAAGTTTTGAAAATTGAAAAAAGAAAAAAAAAAAATGTTTTTCTCGTCTTTCTTTATTTTCAAAAACAAATGAGAGCTGCAAAATACTCACTATGCCTCTCAGCAAATAGCTTGGGGTGTCTACTTTCCAAAATGGGGTCATTTGGGGGGGGGTTTGTGCCACCTGGGCATTCCATGGCCTCCGAAACTGTGATAGGCAGTGAGGAGTAAAATCAAAAATGTACGCCCTTAGAAATCCTGAAGGCAGTGATTGGTTTTCGGGGCCAGACATGTGGCTAGGCTCCCAAAAAGTCTCACACATGTGGTATCCCCATACTCAGGAGAAGCAGCTAAATGTATTTTGGGGTGTAATTCCACATATGCCCATGGCCTGTGTGAGCAATATATCATTTAGTGACAACTTTGTGCAAAAAAAAAAAAAAAAAAAAAAAATTTGTCACTTTCCCGCAACTTGTGTCAAAATATAAAACATTCCATGGACTCAACATGCCTCAAAGCAAATAGCTTGGGGTGTCTACTTTCCAAAATGGGGTCATTTGGGGGGGTTTTATGCCATCTGGGCATTTTATGGCCTTCAAAACTGTGATAGGTAGTGAGGAGTAAAATCAAAAATGTACGCCCTTAGAAATCCTGAAGGCAGTGATTGGTTTTCGGGGCCCCGTACGCGGCTAGGCTCCCAAAAAGTCCCACACATGTGGTATCCCCATACTCGGGAGAAGCAGCTAAATGTATTTTGGGGTGCAATTCCACATATGCCCATGGCCTGTGTGAGCAATATATCATTTAGTGACAACTTTTTGTAATTTTTTTTTTTTTTTTTTTTTTTTGTCATTATTCAATCACTTGGGACAAAAAAAATGAATATTCAATGGGCTCAACATGCCTCTCAGCAAATTCCTTGGGGTGTCTACTTTCCAAAATGGGGTCATTTGTGGGGGTTTTGTACTGCCCTGCCATTTTAGCACCTCAAGAAACGACATAGGCAGTCATAAATTAAAGGCTGTGTAAATTCCAGAAAATGTACCCTAGTTTGTAGGCGCTATAACTTTTGCGCAAACCAATAAATATACACTTATTGACATTTTTTTTACCAAAGACATGTGGCCGAATACATTTTGGCCTAAATGTATGACTAAAATTGAGTTTATTGGATTTTTTTTAGAACAAAAAGTAGAAAATATCATTTTTTTTCAAAATTTTCGGTCTTTTCCCGTGTATAGCGCAAAAAATAAAAACGGCAGAGGTGATCAAATATCATCAAAAGAAAGCTCTATTTGTGAGAAGAAAAGGACGCAAATTTCGTTTGGGTAGAGCATTGCATGACCGCGCAATTAGCAGTTAAAGCGACGCAGTGCTGAATTGTAAAAAGTGCTCTGGTCAGGAAGGGGGTAAAACCTTCCGGGGCTGAAGTGGTTAATTCCGACCGTGTATGGCCAATTCCGATGCACAAAGTGCCACGCATGCTCAGAGGAAATTCCGAGACGGAACAGCTCGGTCTGGTAAAATGAGCGTTCCGAATGGATAGAGCACTTTCGTCGCGCTGCAATGTAAAAAATTGTTTAACACAGCGCACTCTCTTCTTCTTTATAATGTGAGAAGAATGAAGTAGTTTTGCTGCTCATATTCACACAGACTTCTCACAATCTTCTTTCTTTATTATTTATTGTGATTCCCTCAATATATTTTGATTTGTCACATCTGACCAAATTTTTTTTTGGTTGTTTTATTTTTGTTTTGTATTTTTTTCACGGGTGTATTTTTTTTTGGTTTTGCATTTTTTTCAAGGCTTTTTTTTTTTTTTTTTGGTTTTGTATTTTTTTCAAGGCTGATGTTTTTTTTTGTTTTACTTATTGGTTTTACTCCATAATATTTTTGTGTGTGTTTTGTGTGTCAAGTTACCACAACACCATTGGTATCTTGTATTATTTAATCTCAAGGAGATTGCTTGGTGTTGGTGTCCTTGTTATTTGATATTGTATTTTTGAAATGTACCTGCCTCCTCACAAACAAACTGTCCTTTTTGAAGGAAAACACACATAGGTGAGTATAATTGAACCAAAAATTCCTTTATTAAGGGCTCAGAACCAAACAAAGAGGGAGGCAACGCTGGATAAACATCATAAATTGGTGAAGCCTTTGGCCCCCAGGGCACACATCAATTCTTTTCCAGCAAAATTGGTGGCCTGAGAAGTCCTTATCTAAGGGAGTGCAGTCTGGTCCAGAAGTCCCAGAGATCCGGAAAGCAGCAGATGACAGCTGTGTCCCCAGGCTGTGGTACTACAAGAGCCTGCATCTTTTCCCAGACCAGACTGAACCCAGGGCCATCACTCTCTGGTCTTCCTTCCACGCTTCCTTCCCGGCTGTGGCTCTGGTGTTGAAGATGTGGCAGGAGGAGGAGTAGGACCTGGAGGAGGAGGAGGAGTAGGACCTGGAGGAGGAGGAGGACTATGTGTGAGGTCACAAATGTGGGTAGCACATGTTATTTTGCCCCTCAACCCTTATTGAGAGTTTCCAAAATTAAGAACTCAGTCGTTGGCCCTCCTCCATCTGCATCATTTTGCATCAGGGCCTCTGTAGCCTTCCAAAATAGGCCTATTGCAGCCTCCTCCAGGTTACTCCTCTTCCTGCCACTTTGTCTTTGAAGGTGGAGGAGAGGGACCTGGATATCAGGCAGCCTGCTTGGCCCGGCCACCTCCTGGCTGAGACTTCCCTGTGTATGAAAAAAGGACATGGTTTTAGTTTTTGCATCATCAATCACAATCATAAATTAGCAATCCAAACTAACATCTATTTAACATCATTGATTGGACAACCAGCAATATTTAGAAGAATGCTATACCTGGCTCAAGCTGGGCTCCTCCACATGTTGCTGCCTGGAAGGCCCAGGTTGGGCGTCAGGAGTCTCAGCTGAGGGGGAAGGAAGCGTGGAAGGAAGAGTGGAGAGTGCTGGCCTGAATTCAGTCTGACCTGCCAGAAAATGCAGCCTGTCATAGTACCACAGCCTGGGAACATAAATGTCATCTGCTGCTCCTCATCTCTGGGAATCCTGGACCTTTTTGTGCTCCCTTAGCTAAGTGCTCCTCAGGCCACCAATTAGGATCTTCAAATAGATGATGTCTGCCGTGGGGATCACCGTCTTCACAAATTGCAGAAAATTATCCAACGCTGCCTTCCTCTTTGTTTGGTTCTTATAATCAGGGTGGTTTATCTGCCACAGACAAGGCAGCTCCCTGAACATATCAATGAAGATTGGCATAAAGTCCTTATCTTTCAAGATATCCATTTTCACTGCAAGACACAACACAAGACAAACCCTAATGTCAGCCTTAAGTCTTCTAAACTTGTGCAAATACAGGCCTCAATCTAGAAGCAGTATAGGACCAATGTTAAATCTTACCTTCGCAATCATGATCGGCGCCTCCGTTACTCCTTCCTCCTCTCACAGATCGTACATTCAACGCACGCGTGTTACGCTTTATAGACACTGCGCATGCGTGAAACTCCGCCCGCCCCTGACGTTCTTTCTAGTCTATTCCCTGCCCCTTCTCGTTCAGCGCAGTGGGAAAGAGCACATGGTGGAGACACAGCAGGTGTCAGATAATTACACCAACGAGGAGGAGGAAAGCCCGGAGCCTGAAACGTCCCGATCTAAAAGGAGACAATTTAAGGCCTCAAATATGTCCTTTGGGGAGATGGAGATGGTGGACATCCTGAAGAAGGCAGACTATGATGGGAAGTATGGACCTTACCCCAACCCCAATGTCAGAAATTTTGGGGTACAACGGTCGAAAGATCAGCTCAGGAAGCGATGGTCGGACCTCAAATTAAGAGAGCACGAACAGTACAGAAAGATCCGGAGAGTGCTTCAAAAAAGTAAGTAGTTGTCCTGTGTTCCTATTCTTTTTATCTTTATTACGTTTGTGCTGCTCCATGTGCTTTTCTTAACTGTTATCCAGTTTAAAATGGCAACTTTCATGTTCATGGGCACATTATTCGTTCGTATAAAACATTGTTCGTTCAGCCTAGAAAACACCATTGTTTTGGCCATATGCATTTGCCCACATTTTTTATGGCCTACTTGTCTGAAAATAATTTGGTTGTGTAGATGGGTTTGTAACTAGAATGAAATGCAAACTAGATTCTGTGTAAGGAGAGGACACTCAGCAGCAGTTTTCACATCTGGACGCTGGAGCACTAGTGTGGGACACAAGAACACCCTTTTTATTGGGGGGCCCACACAGGTGCTCCAGTGTATACTATAGGGGGATCTCCATCTGTGAAGTTTGTACTAAACAGGTATTGAAGCTTGACAAAGGACAATAAAAATGCAA
The DNA here is from genome assembly GCA_037952925.1 of Lithobates clamitans. Taxonomy (NCBI): domain Eukaryota; kingdom Metazoa; phylum Chordata; class Amphibia; order Anura; family Ranidae; genus Lithobates; species Lithobates clamitans. The sequence goes on from JBBGZY010000675.1 coordinate 3,919,282, forward strand.
CATCTTGGAACTCTGCCAAAACAGACAATTGTACCCCACTTCCAAGCAATGTTTCATATTTATAGTTCTGCCATCAAATATCTGTGTGCTAAGTATACCTATTTTTTTTTACATAGGGGATAAAAGACTCGGAGGAGACCCCTCTCCGAGGAAACCACAGACCCCCCCACCTCTGGAAGAAGGGGAAATCCACCCACGCCAAGCAGAGCAGGAGGAGGAAGACGTGGTGGAAATTGTCACCACAACAGGTGAGTGTCTGCGACCACAGGCTCAGGTAAGAGATGGATGCCGGCATATATATAATACATGGTGTTTTTTTGTTTCTATCTTTTTAGGTGATCATGATGTTGTGGATCCAGGGCATTTCACCTCGGAAAGTGCACAGATCCTGATTAGGGAGATCATGGGGTGTAATAGGGACTTGGAAAACATCCTGAAAAACATCAATGATGTTCAACAAAAAATGAAGAACATCATTGATGTTTTAAAACCCCTCAAAACCCCTTATTTTTTGGCGCTTTTTATGAGCTAAACATTTTTACCATTTTTGGACATATTTGCGAACAGCCAAATTTTGAAGAGGTACACAGTGTGTCAACATGTGCTATCTGCCATCACGGGAGATAAATGGAGGCGTTTTGGGGGTGCAACCCCTTCCTCAATAAAAAAGTAGCTGTGAGGAAGGGGTTACACCCACAAAACACGTCCCTTGATCCCCCATGATGGCAGATAGCACATGTTGACATTCGGCAATTGGTGTGCATCTTCAAAATTTGGCTTTTCTATGGGTGACTTCACCCCATCTGAACGCAATATCAAACACAGTTTGTAAATACTCATGTCTGATATTGCCTTTAAGTTCTACCAAATGTGAACTTTGTAAGTTCAAGATTTGTGTCTTTCTTGTTGGTTTTAAACATGCCTGTTTTATCTTAAATGGACATTTCTACTTTTTCTAATGTGACCCGAAAAATTGTTATACAACAAACATGTTGGTTTGTTTTAAAAACCTTTTCTAAATGCACATGTGATTGTGCTTGTATTAAAAAGATTGTTAATCAAGAATGTGTGAATTATTGTTTCAACGCTCCAAAATTTTTGTTGTGCTCTAATTGGTGTTTTCTGTGACAATGGGGGTTATTTCCTAAGGGAAAATGCACTTTGCACTACAAGTGCAGTTTTAAGTGCACTTGTAGTGCAAAGTGTCTTTGCCTTTAGTAAATAACACCCAACAGTGCTTTGTAATGTTACACAATCATGCCATTTTCAGAACTCACCACATTTCTGTCAGGGTCAGCTAAAAGAAACATAAGCAGCAAATGTCACCAAAGATTTTAGTAGTTAATTTTTTTTTTTATTTGAAAAAGGTTTCAGGCATTGTCTGGCATATTGATAGCCCCCCTACCCGCAAAGTATTCAAGGTATCTTAGACGGACATCAAGGGCTCAGGGGGGGCAAGCCAGGACAGCCACTTTCAAGGGTTGGTTCATTTTGAATTCCAGCCTCAGGCCCAACTGAGCCAGCATAGTTGGCAGAATGTTGCCATAAAAATTTGTGTAGAACACAGCAAGCCAGGATGATATGATTCAGTTTGTACTCCGCCATGTGTATGGGTGTAAGAAATAGGCAGAACCGGCTGGTCATGATTCCAAACATGTTCTCCACCACTCTTCTGGCTCTGGTCAGCCGGAAATTAAAAACCCTCTGGTCCGGGGTGAGGGTCCTCATCGGGAATGGCCGCATAAGATGGTCCCCCAGCGCAAACGCTGCATCTGCAACGAAGACGAATGGGAGTCATGTGGAGACGCCTGTAGAACTCCGTCTGGGCGATGACTCCACCATCGGACATCCGGCCATTCTTCCCCACGTCCACATACAGGAACTCGTAAGTAGCCGACACCACCGCCAACATCACAATACCATTGAACCCCTTATAGTTGAAATAGTATGACCCCGAGTTGGGTAGTTGGGTAGTGGGACGATGTGGACGTGTTTCCCATCAATTGCCCCTCCGCAGTTAGAAAAGTCCCACCGCTGGGCAAAGTGGGAGGCCACAGTCTGCCATTCCTGTGGCGTGGAAGGAAACTGTGGAGTCAAACAAGAAAAACAAATTAGTCATTTTGCACATAAACAGGGAAAGCAGATTATACACAAACATTCTTGGCCAACATCAAGATAACATTTATTTGAGGGAGTTTTTAAAGACCAAAGTATAAGGTACACCTATCAGATTCGCCCCCCCTCTCATGGGCCATTTCTAATATTTTAGGGGGGGGAGCTCTTGGACAGGTAACCCTCTCCACTTCATTGAGAGATGAATGCCTAAATAATGGGTATTACTTTGGCCAGCCCCTCCTTAGTTACACTATTGGCAGCCCACTGGACAGGTAAGAAGTGTCATAATACAAAGATATAAATACACATTGTACACATTTTAGCACATTTGGATGTTCTGCTATTACCTAACAAGATAATAATAGGATACAAAAACTTTAAACAGTACCATTTGAAAGTATACAGGCAGGCCCTTGCACTACATGCTTTGGGGAATTCATCCATAAATCTGACCACAAAAGAGATGGCTATAGTGTGTATGGGTTTGGCAAAGTCAGCAGATAGATGATTGAGGATAGATAGAGAATTGTTATCAGCTGACTTAGCAGTTGGGGGGAGGGTGGGTTCCAAATGATTTGGGGACCCCCCAAAAAAGCCTCTGGCACTTTGCCTGAATTTAAAGCACAAATCACATTTAAAAACATTTTAGGGGGTGTTTGGGGTAAAGCACTACTATGGAGCTGATAAAATACATTGTTAGGTGACTACATGAGGTGAATATAGGGGCCAGGAGACCATGCTGGGGAGGTTAGTGAAGGCAAATATGTATGAAGGACAAAAAAAAATTACATAACAATCCAGCATGCATGAGGACAAAGGGGACATTCACAGCATATTACAATTGTGGTAATTAGGGAATGAGAAAAGAAATACAATATATTAGCAAACATTAAATACAATAAAATGTGATATTAAAGGATAAAAATCTTACCTTAATATACTCCTTCTGCAGGACCTGGATGATGGCAGAACAGGTCTCCGGGATAATAATCCCTAGAGCCTGGGGGGAGATGCCTGTCAAGAACTTCAAGTCCTGCAGGCTTCTCCCCGTCGCCAAGTACCGCAGGGTGGCGACTAGCCTCTGCTCCAGAGTGATGGCTTGCCTCATGCAGGTATCCTGCCTGCTAATATAAGGGGTCAGCAAAGCCAATAAATGGTGAAATACGGGGTCCGTCATCCGGAGAAAGTTCCTGAAATCATCAGGATTATTCTCACCGATCTCACGGAGCAAAGGCATGTGACAGAACTGGTCATGCTGGAGCAACCGATTCTTGGTCCATGAACTCCTCCCCAACCTGTTCATGGACTGGACTTGTGTCAAGGTCAGGACCCCAACACCAAGCCCCCGCACAGCACGAACTCTACGAGGAGTACGTATACGCAACATGGCTAAAAAACGGTCGGCTGCTCAGAGCGAAGTAACAGAACACACTGAAGAACAGCAAGGCCTGTGAAGAGCGACCTGAAAAACAGTAACGAACTAACAAGAACACAATGACAAGAGTCAATGGTACTCACTGCACGCACTGAAGAGCAGATACAAACCCACAAGCACAAACTGAACAGCAGAAAACAATCTGAAAACCACGAGTCTGAAAAAGCGCAAATCGTCTCTCACCAAACTTTTACTAACACGACATTAGCAAAAAGAACCCAAAGGGTGCCGCGCTTGGTTCTGAACTGGCCTTTTCTAGTCTTGTCGTACGTGGTGTACGTCCCCGTGTTCTTGGCGATCGGAAATTCCGACAACTTTGTGCGACCGTGTGTACGCAAAACAAGTTTGAGCCAACATCCGTCGGAAAAAATCCATGGATTTTGTTGTCGGAATGTCTAATCAATGTCCGATCGTGTGTACGGGGCACTAGAGTTGCTGTGCTGTAACAAAAGTTCTGTTAGCAATACACCCACACTGTTAAGATAGTTAAACAAAACAGATAAAGCAAAAAAGGTCTGATCCTGATGATCCTGTGTATCTAAGGACTCTCTTCTACACTGCAGACTTTAAAGTTTCAATTTGCAGCATTAACCTCCCTAATGGGCCTTCTCCCACCCCAAGCTCCCATGGCAGTCATATCAGCCACTATAGCTATTGTTATGCTCTCATATGGTATGATTGACATGATGTCTGTCTGTCCCTTACATAGTCCACAATTCTCCCAAACTCTGATTGTTATTACTGTCAATAGAGAGGTGTAGGGACATCTTTACTAATATCAGAACAAATATTCTGTTTGTGGGAAATACAGGCAGCATGTGTGCCTAATGCAACTGAATTACAATATGGAAAATCTTTTCACACATACAGAATGCAGTCTAGAGGAGGACTGGAGATGGAAATGTTGATCTGAGCACATTTCTAATACAGGATTACAATACCTCTGTCCTCAAATCAAAAATTAGGTGACCTTCTTTAAATTGGATATTATTGGAACGCCACTTTACAAAGTCATGTATAAACAGTGATTTTGCATGCATATGCTATTTCATTTGTTGGTGGTTTTCTTGGTGATTTTACCAGGGGTATTAATTTTTACAGCTTTGAGGGATATTGGCAAACAGTCTATTAATGATGACTGGAAGATTGAAGAACCTGGAACCTTTCACATGGCTGGTACAACTGTTAACTACATAAGACGAGGACTCTGGGAGAAGATTTCCGCAAAAGGGCCTACAACATCTCCTCTTCATCTTCTGGTGAGTAAAAATTAACTATGTGATCAAAGAAACAACAGCTGGACTCAGCACTAGGAATTAGCTAAACTAAATGGGTGTTCAGTTAAGATGAACATGCTGCTGCAGCGGGAAATAAAACATTTTGCAGCGGTATTAAAACCGCTGCTAAACATGACAGCTTCCAGGGCTCATGATTGTTAGGGAGCCAGTGGCCACCAGCATCCAAACAACCAGTGTCTCATCTCTGCCCAGGCCCATTCAACTGTCAGTCAGGGGTGAATGGCAAAGGGGACTTACCTATAGCTATTTTTTTTTCACTTCTGCGTGAATGTATTCTGCTTGCAATTGTTTAGTATATTTTGGAAACCTTTAATTGCTGCTGAAGAATTAAGGCTAAACTGTAAGCAGATATAATAGTCACAAATTTCTGCAGCTCCATAATCATTAAAGCATTTGTAAAAGAATTTTTTTTAATAAAGAAAAATATCAAACATCCCTATACTTACCTGCTCTGTGCAACGGAATTGCACAGAGCGACCCAGAACCTCCTCTTCTGGGTTCCCACGCTGGCTCCACCTCTCTGTCTAGTGCCCCCACGGGAAGCCACTTCCTGTGGGGGCACTTGTGCATGCTCGCTCAAGAGCTCACTGCTGCATCCATTGACACAGACAGCGGGACTTGGCCCTCCCCTGCTCCCTTGTCACTGTAGTTGAGTGACAGGAGCGGGAGCCAATGGCTCCTGCTCCTATCAATCTGTCCAATGAGAAGGTAGACAGCAGAGAGTCGTTGCTCTCATGCATGCCACTGGATCGGATCAGGCTCAGGTAAAAAAACCTTGAAGCTTTAGAACCACTTTAATACAACTTATCATTTTTTCTTTTTAATAATGTAAGCAGTGTAAGTACCTGAATGTGACCCGGTATCAATCTCTTGCAATCCCTGTTCAGCAGGGCTAGAGTGTAATGCCCTGCACACACGACCGGTTTTGCCATCGGCATAAACTCCGAAGGTTTCTCCAACGGAACTCCGACGGAATTCCATTCAAGCGGTCTTGCCTACACATGGTCAAACCAAAGTCCGACCGTCCAGAACAAGGTGACGTACAGCATGTACGACTGGACTAGAAAAAGGAAGTTCAATGGCCAGTAGCCAATAGCTTCCGTCTCGTACTTGCTTCAGAGCATGCGTCATTTTTGGTCCGTCGGAACAGCATATAGACGATCGGTTTTCCTGATAGGAATTGGTTCCGTCAGAAATATTTAGAACATGTTCCATTTCTAGGTCCACCAGAATTTTCGAAAAAAAAAGTCCAATGAGGCATACACATGATCGGAATAGACGATGAAAAGCTTCCGTCTGGCTTTTTCTGTCGGACATTCTGCTCATGTGTACGTGGCATAAGAGGGAACAGCAGTGGAAGAAGCCAACCAGTTCATGTAAAATAGGATAAATAAATCAGCGCGTGTATGCAAAAAACAACAACAAAGCAGCTGTACACCAGGGTCAAAAAATCAAATCCCTCAGTAAAATATTTAAAGAAAGGTGCAGCGCTAAAAAAATTTTAAATAAAATAATTAAAATAAATAATACATTTTCAGGAGCAATATGCGGAAATATCAATATGCTAAAAAACGTATAGTCCTTCAGTGACATACAGTCCTAGAATTGATACAAGCACTAATGATGTCACTAACTTCTTCAGAAGTCCCCGCCCACTGGGACGCAACGCGTCCAGAACGTAACGGCGTGACGTCACCCGCTGCTACCGTGCATGCTCCACCCCGTGTCTCTACACGGCGGTTCCCTGCAAACCTTGTTGTGTTCGTCCTGGCACTTGTGAAGTGCCATTTTTGTAAGTGACATCTTTTATTTATTTAATAAATTGGAATATACAGAGAGCACTATTTTTGTCCTTTTTTACCATGCATATGCCATGTGAGAGCCATCCTTACCCACAGCTTTGCTCAGAGCCATCCTCACCTACAGCCCAGTGTCTTCTGACGGAATACCATCATCAGAAATAGGATCCCCTGTCGTTTGACCCTTATGGGAATGCCTTATTGACCCTCTATAACTAAAGGGTCCTGGTTTTTAGGTGAGAGGCCACTCACTATATCGGTGTCGGGCACACTCATCAATCACTTTATTGGCATGCTGTCACGTGTGGTGGATACTCACTGAATACTTGGACATCATTAGTGCTTGTATCAATTCTAGGACTGTATGTCACTGAAGGACTATACGTTTTTTAGCATATTGATATTTCCGCATCTTGCTCCTGAAAATGTATTATTTATTTTAATAATTTTATTTAATTTTTTTTTAGCGCTGCACCTTTCTTTATATATACAACCAGTTCATGTGATGTGTTGTTGAGGTACATGCAGTTAGAAGGAGAAGGTAAAGTGACTGAGTTGAGCTTAAAATTGTGTGGCTTCTGCTTCCACTGTCCAGTCACAGGCTAGGGCAGATCTAGGACACTCTGGGCTTACAGTAAGTGGGTTAGATGATGCTGGCCATCCGACCGAAAAATTCTATGTGGAAGAGCTCTAAATTGAAAATGAATATTGCAACAGAAGCTGATTTTTTTTTAAATCTTATAATGGGCTATTCATTTATATATTGGTATTTTCGGCTGGAGATCTGCCTTAATGAATATGTGAGTTTTCACTGAATATGGGAAATTTTTTGGAATACAGCAAAAATATATTTGCATGAATTTCTAGCAAAAGCATATTTCATCTTTAGCAAAGCAAATAAAGAATAACACCTGCAAAGAATTGAATTCATATGTGCATCATTTCTCCTGTACACAAATTCTTCTGTAGACAGAGAAGCTTAGACTGAATTGCGTCCAGGAAAGGAGACGGAACCAAAAATGAAAAACATTTCATATGCGTTGCTTGTTGTAGAGACTTTCCAAGTTTCACTTAGACTCCAAAAATATGTAGCACATATGGAAAAATACTGTTGACAGACAGACAATAATAAGAGCATATTTCCAAATATTCTGTGTTTGAGTACTGATTTTTTGGAGATTCCTCGCTTAAATGTTCACCTGTTCACTTGCAACTGTTTACAGAAATGTTTTAAAGTTTCACTGTTTTCCTAGAAATGACAGGTTTTCCTATGCCAAATTACACTTTGAGTTAATAAAAATATCCACTTCCCAATAAAATGCACTCAGATACACACAGTAGTCTCAAAGTCTTTCCTGAAGGAGGAAAAAAAACTGACGTGCAATTGCCAGCATATTTTCCAGTCATCAAGACACTGGAGTTTGCAGAGAATGCCAATGTTCCACTTCCTTGCCTGATCTACATTCTCACTTTCTTGTGGGTTTGTTTCTGTGTATTTTGCAGGTGCTGCTATTTCATGACCAGAATTACGGTCTCCATTATGAATATACAATACCACTGGATCCGGTTCCGGAGAACCGCAGCGCAAAAGGGAACGAGCCTTTATACATGTGGACGCACTCAGGGTGGGAGGACTGTGATGCTGTGTGTGGAGGAGGTAAATAAAATCATAAACATTCATGGAGAGGGAAAGAATGTATCAAGGAAGACACAAAAAAGTGCCCTCTAGTGCAAATCCAGCTGCTTTTCATTTTTTTTTCTAATTAAATTTTTATTTATTAGAATTCAGCTTAACAGTCAACTAAGGACAAAGATATGTGTCCATATATATCGAGAAAAAACAGTCAGCACAAAAACACCACCTAAGATAATAATCTAAGCAGCTGAACATTAAAGGCAAAAATATAAACCCTTTCAGACATGTAAAATTAAAAGACAGTGCAGCGCTCATAAAATCATCTGTAAACTAAAACTATAAATGCATGACATAAGTCCATATATTTTTCTGTTAGGAAGAAAGTGAACATAGATTTGATAGAGAGGCAAATCATCTGCGGTGATAAGGGTGCTTCATGCAAATACTAAAGTGCTCCTTAATCCGTGCTCCCACCACCTGATAGCCAAACCGCTCACCTTGTAAAATGGATCCCTGAGCTAACAGATGGGTCACACAGGCATTCACCACAATAAGTGGCTATGGATGGAATCTTGGATGGAAAACGGGGCACCTCTTTAACGCAATCTGCACTCAGTAGCTTTAATTTTTTTTCATCTGTAGTGACATGAAATATAAAGGATAATATAGTGCACACTGTATGGCTAAAACATTTCCTTTATTTTAAAGACAAGTACTCACATATGAGGCACTACAACCTAGTGCTAGGAAAATAGGCGTATAAATCATCAGTAATAACATGGATCAATAAGGCAGCTGCAGTGACGTCTGGGGATGCTCCCACGCATGTATTGTCCAATGGGACTCCCTCAGCGGTAACGGAGTCCCATACGTCCGGTTCATATTTATAGAGAGCCCCTTATCATTGTCACCTGTTTTCTGAAAAAACAAGCAGCAAACGTCCAATCAGAACGCGCAGCTCGTAATTGGGAGGTGAAACACCCTGTGTGTTTACTGGGGTTGCCATAGTGGTCGTGGTGTCATGACGCCACGACGCCCGATCACATGACCCCGCACGTCAGATGGGAGGTGAAACACCCTGTGTGTTTACTGGGGTTGCCATAGTGATTGTGGCATCGTGACATCACGATGCCCGACCACATGACCCCGCACGTCAGATATTTTCTAAATAGTAAAGCGTTGGCCCCAGCGTCTAACGTAACATGACGCCCGATCACGTGACTTAGATCACGTGTCCCCAGCTATAAAACGCATATGGGAGGAGAGGAATCCTCCCTCATGGCCAACCCTCGTTATGAAGACGTTGCTAAGAGACGGGGTACTACTAAGAAACCCGCTCGTAATAAAATCATTACTATGTGTCCATATATAACATTTACGTAATATGCAAAACTCTATATACACATGTCAAAATATTCTATTCAGAAGAAGAAAAAGAAAAAAAAAAGAGGAGAAAAAAAATGGCAGAAATCACTTCCCCTCTTAACATACAATACATCATAAAGGTTGAATTTGCTCAGACCCCCCCCCCTCCCCAGTTAAGGGCCCCAACCTCCCTAGCTATTCATGTTCCTAATATCACTCGGTGCACCAATCAATCATTACACCCCTAATCTAAAAAAAAAAGAGAAGTGAAATTGTATCATATTTAGTAAAAAAAAGGCGGGGGAGAGGGATGAGAAGAACCAAAATTGTGCGTTTATTAGTGTACAAGTCAAAATAAAAAAATCTCTTTCCCTTCCTTTTTCCCTTCCTTTCTCTTTTTTTTTCTTTCCCCTTCCCCTTTATGAAAGAGGCCTGTGGGCCTAATTACCACCACGTGTAAAAAGAAATGATGAATAGATCCATAAATTTGTTGTGCACTTGTTAGTGTAATAAAAAAAAAAAAACACATCTATGTAAAAAGGCCTCTAAGGGCCACTTTAGCACTACGTGCCTATTTAAGTTGACTAATGCAAACAAACAAAAAAATGTGATCATTTAATAATAAAGTTTATTGCTTTTCTTCTCTCCCTTCCCCCTCCCCAATCCGCTTACACAAATTACATTGTCTCGCCATATTTAATGAGTGATTATTATACCCATTTATTATACCCATGTTATACTACTATTGTACCCAGTCCATGTGTGCCCACTCTCTTTAACACGTTTAAATATATAACATCACCCTCTCTCTTACTTCAAACCAGCTGCTTTTCATTTAAAAGGGCTTGCAACTGGTTTTGTATACATATGTGACCCCAGCACCTGCAATCCTGCACACCTAACTATAAGGGGTTTTTCTAATTCTGCAATAGATTTAAACTTCATAGATTCTTTCTTAAAGTGATACTAAACACACACTCTTTCATTTAAATTGTTCCTTCTATTTCTGTATATGGATGATGGCACTGTAATTATTTGAATAAAAAAAGTATCTTCTTTCCTAATTGATATACAGCTGTCACATGACCCCGATCTTTCCCAGCCTGTCTGCATGTAAACATAAGCAGGAGTTTCTAATCCTCTGCTGTTGGTCATAGCCTTTAGAATACAGAGTGAAAGTAAATAATTAATTGTTATATTACTATCAATAAACTCAACTATCATACAAATATATATTTTTAAAAAAAATCTTTATTATTTTCTGGCAATAACATGGTGTGGGCGGATTTCTGTCAGTCATAGGCTGTGTCATGCTTCTCCAGCCTGTGTCTTAGAATAAGAGGGTGAAGCCTCCATCAATCTACATGTAATATCCTGCTCCCATTGTGTTTACCTGGTTAGTGGGCATGGAGGAGGAGGGAGGGAATGGGTAGTCATTCGCCCCTGTGTAAAAGCCCACATGTGTGACTCTATAGTCACATGGGCTGCTCAAATGTGATAGGAAGGAAATGCTCAGAATAGAAACTCACTGAAAACTGAGCATGTGCAGAGCTGCAAACACTTGGACAGAAGGGGGAGATACAGCAGGATCAACCAGGTTTTTTGTAGAATACAGAAAACAAATCATATAGTGACTGAGTGAGTATGAACAGCATTTATTGATAGTTTTTTATGATGTGGGTTTAATGACACTTTAAAACACAGACATAATCAAGAAGTAGTCAGGGGAAGGTTTTAAAATGGCACAGTGCTAGAGGTGTAACTAGAACCGTCAGGGGCCTGGTGCAAGAAACCATGAAGGGCCTCCCTGACCTCTGGTCCCAGGGCTCTTCCCTCTGGGTCCGGGGCTCCTCCCACTGGTCTTGGGGTTCTTTACTCCCATTGCGGGGCCCTTTATTAGAGTCCCGCATTGGGGCCCTTTCACATGTTCTGCAGCAGACCCCCTTCCTGCCTTCTTGGGTAGGGTTGCCACCTTTTCTTCAAGCCAAACCCAAACCACTTTAGCGGCACGCTGCAAATTTTTTTTGTAGTAAACACTATACATATATTTTGTGGTTAAATAACATTTCTAATCTTACTGATTTAATCACAAGTGTCCCCTCTTACATCAGAGTTCACAGAGTTCCCCCTTTACATCTAAATATGCAGTGTTTCCCCTTAACATCTGAATCTACAGTGTTCCCCATTACATCTGAACTTGAAAATTCCCCGTTTACATCTGAACTTGCAGCGTTCCCCTTTACATCTGAAATGGCAGAGTTCCCCTTTACATCTGAACTTGCAGAGTTCCCCTTTAAATCTGAACTCACAAAGTTCCCCATTAAACCTGAAGCTGCAGAGTTCCCCTTTAAATCTGAAGCCGCAGAGTTCCCCTTTAAATCTGAAGCCGCAGAGTTCCCCTTTACTTCTGAACTCCCAGTTCCCTTACACTGTAAGGTGGGACTGCAGACTATGATGTAAGGGAGAACTCTGGGGGCTCTCATTTAACTGCTTCCCGACCGGGGCACGCCGATGTACGTCAGCAGAGCGGCACGGCTGGGCAAATGGGTGTACCTGTACGTCCATTTGAATTTCCCGCCGTGCCAGTGCGTGCGCGCCGCCAGCTGCGCGCCGGCCGGGAGCTCCGTGAGTCGGGTCGCGGGTCCCGCGGACTCGATCGCCACGGGGATACCCGCGATCGCCTCACGGAGCGGATGAACGGGGAGATGCCGTTGTAAACAGCATCTCCCCGTTCTGCCTAGTGACAAGTGTCACTCGATCTCTGCTCCCTGTCATCGGAGCAGAGATCAGTGACCCACACAGCCCATCCCCCTACAGTTAGTAATCACTCCCTAGGATACACTTAACCCCTCCCCGTCCCCTAGTGGTTAACCCCTTCACTGCCAGTGTCATTTACACAGTAATCCGTGCATTTTTAATCGCACTGATCGCTGTATAAATGACAATGGTCCCAAAAATGTGTCAAAAATGTCCGACATGTCCGCCATAATGTCGCAGTCACAATAAAAATCGCTGATCGCCGCCATTACTAGTAAAAAAAAAATTATTAATAAAAATGCCATAAAACTATCCCCTATTTAGTAAACACTATGCTCTTTGCGCAAACCAATTAATAAACGCTTATTGCGATTTTTTTTACCAAAAATATGTAGAAGAATACGATCGGCCTAAACTGAAGAAAAAAAATGTTTTTTTTATATATTTTTGGGGGATATTTATTATAGCAAAATGTAAAAAATAATGCGTTTTTTTCAAAATTGTCGCTTTTATTTTGTTTATAGCGCAAAAAATAAAAATCGCAGAGGCGATCAAATACCACCAAAAGAAAGCTCTATTTGTGGGAAAAAAAGGACGTCAATTTTGTTTGGGAGCCACGTCTCACGACCGCGCAATTGTCAGTTAAAGCGACGCAGTGCTGAATCGCAAAAAACGCTCTGGTCAGGAAGGGGGTAAATCCTTCCGGGGCTGAAGTGGTTAAGGAAGAACACTTAGAACTCTGATGTTGGGGGGTCACTGCAGACTCTGGTGTATAGGGTAACTCTGATATCGGGGGGGGGCACTTACTTAATAGTTCCCAGATTTCCTTTTTAATCAGGGTTCCCAGAGCCCAGTTATATCAGAGTCTGCAGATTTTCCACTTACACTGTAAGGGGGAGCTCTGTGGACTGCACTGTAAAGGGGATCACTGATTTAAGAATGGGCTCTAGTGTAAAGGGGAACTCTGATGTAAGGAGGTTTCTGCTCACCAAAGCCACCCTTTACATCAGAGTCCACAGAGCACCTCTTACATCTGAGTCCCCCTTTACATTACAGTTCCACGGGGGTGGAAAGGGAGTGGGCTGTCAGTGCTGGGTTTGGGCAGTGTGAGAGAGAGTGTAATAGACACTCTCTGCTTACAACTGCAACCTGCAACCCTGCCGTGAAGCCCCAAGGCCACAGCCCCACAGTGACAGAACACCAGGGTCTGATCGCAAGTGCATCCTTTGCGACTCTGGTAGTTCCGCCACTGCTACTTGCTGTTTTGAGAGATTTGTTTATTAAATTATTTACAGTCTTACAGTAAATAATACAATGTATCAGTGAGCTTGTGTTATACTACTGTGTGTGCAGATGAGTTGGGAAATATCTCTCTGGTTACTCAAATACCCAAACGCCAACCTATCTTAAAGTGCAATTTTTTTTTATTTTTTGTCACAGCATAAACATTAATTTTATGACATCAGCATTGTAATAGCAATACAAACAATAGTTATTTTTCACAATCCAACATAGGCTTACTTGAAAATTCTGCTTTTATGTTATGAGTGTTGCTTGTTTGCTGGTCATCTCGTTCCACAACTTCCTGGATTCTCTGCATGCTCTACTGCTTCTCCTCTGCTGTTTTATTTCCATTTCTAAGGACTACATATCCCATGGTACCTTGCTGCCTAAAAGCTTTTAGTGACTCTACCTCCCAACCCCCACCCCCTGCACCTCTGTAGATCAGTAGACAGGCTTTATGAAATGTGTGACACAGCATTCCCTGATCACAGAACATAGTGATTACGTGTCATAGAATTCAAAGAAACAAATGTGGAGGATGCTCACTAAGTCACTAAGTACAAACGTCAAGATTGTTCAGAATAATAAGAGTAGGCTAGACATAATTGAAATACAATGTGGAAATAAATATATGAATTTACATTTTGATCATAGACATGCTTTAAATCTGACTGCATGCCATCACTTGCAATGTGAAAAATCCAGCTTTTTAGCAATGGAATAAATATTTATCCACTGTGACTTAATGCTTATACAGAAATGATGATACTTTGGAGTGGATATACTAAAGGCAAATAGACTTTGCACTTTGCAAAGTGCAGTTGCTCCAGAGCTCAGTAAATGAGGTAAACCTTCACTTTGCAAAGAATACCCAATCATGTGCAAGGAAAATGTAAAAAACTGCTGCAAGCGATTGGATGATGGAGGTCAGCAGAGCTTCCCTTCATTTACTAAACTCCTGAGCAACATGCACTTTGCAAAGTGTACAGTATTTTTGGCTTTAGTAAATCAACCCAAAATTATTTTTTCCCATACATAGTACAATTACATAGCTCAGTTAACAGTATTTTGAGTTGATCTCAGCATTCTTAGATATGTTTGTTACGCCTACAATGACTTGAACAAAATATTTCCTGAGTCATTTTAGGAGCAGCATTACTATATGTAAATGTGAAATGAGGAGTGAGTGTGGCGCCGTCCTAAAATACTATTATCAAAGAAAAAACCTCCTTAGTGATTAACTGTGAACAAGGAGAAAATATTAAAGTAACTTGTGCTATGTTTCATAGAAAATTAAAAAAAATATATATAAATAGAATAAACAAGATTAAATATATAACACGTGACATGCAGCTGTGATGATAATTACACAAAAAATAGTATTATGTAATCACACATAAATAATGTACTGAGTGATAATTAAACAGTCTTTGTAAATGGTGTTTTTGTGATCACTCTTTAATAATATGCTGGTTAAACCAGCCGTGATATGTGCTCAGTGCACCGTAGGTGAAGATCAACAGTCTCTATAAATTTCCCTGGCGTTTCCCTCTAAACCAAGGCAGGCATATTCCACTTGTGTCTGCTACTAAATTATGGTGACCGGGTGCTTGTGTCTCGCGCTGTGATCGTGCAGACACTCACCAGCTTTTTTAGCCCCTGCAGGGGTAACCTGCAGTCACAGTGTGTGCCACTGTGTGGCAATTCTTGGCAGGATCTTTTATGCTTACTTTATAAAATACATATGTTGTCATTGTTTCTGTGCCACGTTGTACAGTTCTTTACTCTTACGAAGCAAACTTACATAAGCAGCTCTCTATGGTTTTTGCCTTCCTGAGTCCCAGGCCATACCTCCCAATTTTTTGAGATGGGAATGAGGGACACGTATGTAGGCATAGGACACACACCCCTTGCCACGCTCTCTTAAAGGAGAATTATACAAAAAAATTATTAGTTAAATCCACAAGTGCTTTTTTTACCACTACTATTTTTTTATACTGGCTTTTAAAATATACAAATGCAGCAATTTAGAAATTGGATAAAATGTTTAGCACTGGAAAACACTTTTTGAAAGATTAAGTTCATTTTATATACAACTATAGAGATCAGACCAAAATGAGGGACAAATGAGGAGGAAAGAGGGACAGAGGGACTTTATTCCAAATCAGGGACAGTCCCTTGAAATCGGGGACAGTTGGGAGCTAGGTATGTGATTGCTGTGTACCTTTAATGGATAGCTCAGATTTTCCACACGCCATTTTTCCTGTGCAGCTGGCTACTCAATGTGCTTGGCAACTAGTAATCATGTTTTCTGAATGATCCTGGAACCAAGGTCCCTATGGGCCCCTTCATGCCAGGGCACCTCTGGGCCTGTTCACATCGCGAATGTGCATTACGTGTGTTGTTGCATTGCAGCGTCGTTCATTCTAAATGGCACGCCTATGCATTTTCCTAATACATCTGTGTTGCAGCTCACCACAACAGGCTACTGTGCTTTGCAGTTCACTAGGCTGCCGAAAGTTTTGCATACATGATTTTTCATCTGTTGTGGAATGTTTGGCAGCCAATTTAATCAAACAGGCTACCTTAGCACACCACAAATTAAAGCATAGCAGTTAAATGCACTGAAGGCTGTGCTGATGTAAATGGGCCCAAAATGCAAACTAGGTGTGCTATGTTCCATATACCACTCTTTGTAGTTCTTGGAGAAACATGATGCACTGCATTGAATGATGTGACAAAAGGCTGCAGACTCTTGCAGAAACGAGTGTAAAGACAGATGAGTCCAGTTTCAATACATTATAAAAACTCAGAATAGGTGTATTTTGTGTGGATTTTTGGACATAATTGAGGAATGGATGATTTGAAAATGATGCACCACCACTTGAACATTGATGTAATAGTCTACCTTCCAGGGGACAGGTGTTAGTCTTATTATTTACCTGTACTGCTGTCAGGGAAGAAATATCCCAAACTCAAGGCCCACACAGAGGATAACCTGTCTCCTGCCTAAACCGAGTGCAGAGAGTTGACTTTCTGTGAGATGCTGGAGGAGGGTAAAAGTTTCAGTTAAAGCCTTTAGTTTTAGTTCATGTAACTAAGATATCACCTTTTTGGATTTGTTTTATATTAGCACTGAACTCTGGCAAAAAGACATTTACCCTGACACTCTGACACCAAAATAATTATATGAAGAAATTGCTGAGAGGTTAGACTGTATTAATATACCACTTGGAAATTATTAGAGATGCCTTTTGGTGACCCATTCACTGTAAAATGAATGGGTCACCAAAAGGGTCACCAAAAGGCACATAAATGGTAAACCAAGCAGTGTAGCATAAAGCATAAAATGTCAGCAGATACCGTATATTTTCTGTTACGCCTATTGATCAGAGCCCCTTCCTCTTCCTGCCCTCACTTCAATGGAGAATAGGCACAACTTTCTCACATTTTCAACAAAAAAATGTTCATTGTCTGAGCAAAGTCAGCTCTGATGTATGGGAGGAAGGAGACATGAAAATGACAGATCATTAGAGGAAAGGTATGTCTTTACAACTGTAGGTTCCCATATGTACAATTTTTAGCTTTGCAAGGTTTTCTAAAATGGAAAATGTTTGCTGTTCAATGATTCATTCATGTAATATTTAGCTTGGTCTGGGAACTTTTTTTTTTAACTCCCTAAGTACATACCTTAGTTCTAGTTGTCTTCTGCCTGGTCTGGTTACTTCATAAATCTTTCCGCTTCCTACGGTGGGTGTGGTTGACCCTCAATGCAGCACCAAACAGTACTCACATATTGATGTGTGAGTGCTGTTTGATGCAGCAGTACAAAGAGCCCAGGCTGGCATTATAATGCAACCCAGGGGGCAGGTCCATGACAGCCTAAGCTCATGAAAAGGGGTTGAATGATGCTGGCCATCGTTCATCCTGGAAATGAATGACAATATGTGGTAGAGGAGTAAAGGCAGGATGAAATAGCATCCTAAAGAAGGTGGATAACTACTGACAGAACATTTCTAAGGCCCTGTTTATAAGTCCACAAAGTCCTCTAGCATAAAATCCCTGTTGCTTTCCTGCTTCTTGGGTGCTGCACATGACAAAGTGAATAGCTGCATATGCCCATACTCGCGTAAAAACCTGGTTATGCATCGGTACCAGTGCAAGCATGTAAGGCATATTTTCAGTCATGCAAAAAATATGCCATACATGTATGCATGGGTAAAGACCAAAGCACTTGCGACTCCCCGGGTGTGGAAAAGCATCAGCAATTTTACACTAGCGGACTTTGCAGCCTCTAGATGTCCATGTGTATGATGCTTTACAGGCTATAAACAATTATTTTATATAGGTCATGGTTTATAATACTTTCTTTCATGTTTTTTGTATACTAGGGGAAAGAAAAACAACAGTGTCTTGCACAAAAATTATGAACAAAAATATAACTATTGTGGATAACTCCTACTGTAAAGACTTGATGAAGCCAGAACCACAAATTAGAAAGTGCAATGAACAGCCTTGTCAAACAAGGTAAATATAATACATCTATCTTACATTTTAATCATCTTGATTCCTTGAAACGTGTTGAACTGGAACTTCTAATATGGACAGGTAATAAATCCACCTACTTCTTTAATCAGAATTATTTATAATGAACAATAAAATTATATCTATTGTTTCCTTCTAGTTGATCTTGTATATGGTTAAACACAAATCCTAGGGTGTTATTTCCTGGAAGCTGTGAGTTCAGTGTTCGTTTTCAAAAGTTGACTTTACTTTCAAAAACTAAAAAAAAAGTAAAATTAACAAAGAAAATAATCATATTTGTATTTGTTTAAAAAATATAGGAACTGAGTAACATAACTATGGGTTTAGCACCCAATAATTTCTAAACTGATTGATTTGTTCAAGTTTGTTCATTGTTCACACCCTCACTAAGGTATGTCTCACAGCAGTGTCTTCTCAGTGACTGCCCATATAATAGGGACTGTTCTAAAGAATTGATCTTGTTGCTGCAGGATGACCTATGCAATGGCCTGTACACACGATCAGAAAATCGTCCGAAAAATATCACCTTCTAAGTGATCGTACGATAATGAGTACACGGTATTCGAGAGCCGATCACAAAAGTTCATCCAATATTATCCAATGGGACAAACATAAACATTTTTCTCATACGATATCAGATCATACAATTTTGCATTCAATCAGTACAGTTACTTTTCGAAAATACAATGCAAATACACTACAACACATTGCATTACAAATTTTTATTATGTCGTACGAGAATTTTCGTCACTTTAGTAAACTTTTCATTTTCGATATAAGACTAGCATAGAAAAAAAAAACGGACGATCATTCGTCCGATAATTTCATCGTGTGTACCCCCTTGTCCCTAATGACGAATTACTTAATCAGTAACAAAAAACAAAAAGCTCAACAACACATGAACAGAAAAATCATAACATGCATTCTTATATTGTAGCAAAGTGTCCATTTATTCCCCACGCTCAGTTGCAGGTGTATGTCCCTATAACTTAATTTCCAACATATCCTGGGGTTCATAGACACACCCAGGAAAGTTAAGTTAATCAGCTCCCCTCTCTAAACAGCTCAAAGAGGCCACACCTGCTAAGCCAAAGATAGCTGGTAAAGTTATCTATAGCCAGGTACTGTCTGGCAAAATCAGAAAAATCTTGCAAGAGAAAGATTGAAGTGACCCCGATTTGAAATTTCATGAACTGTTATGCCCCCTACACACGGTCGGACTTTGTTCGGACATTCCGACAACAAAATCCTAGGATTTTTTCAGACGGAAGTTGGCTCAAACTTGTCTTGCATACACACGGTCACACAAAGTTGTCGGAAAATCTGATCGTTCTGAACGCGGTGACGTAAAACACGTACGTCGGGACTATAAACAGGGCAGTGGTCAATAGCTTTCATCTCTTTATTTATTCTGAGCATGCGTGGCACTTTGTCCGTCGGATTTGTGTACACACGATCGGAATTTCCGACAACGGATTTTGTTGTCGGAAAATTTTATATCCTGCTCTCAAACTTTGTGTGTCAGAAAATCCGATGGAAAATGTGTGATGGAGCCTACACACGGTCGGAATTTCTGACAACAAGGTCCTATCACACATTTTCCGTCGGAAAATCCGACCGTGTGAACGGGGCATTAGAAGAAGCCATAGAATCTTTAGAAGCAGAAATGCAGAAGGCTTCATGGGAGGTGGCCATGTGGCAATTTACATAAGGATTGGCTCAGCTCTAGACATAGTTATGGCTCCCCATGGAGGCAAACAGAGCATTGGAAGCAGCCAAGGTGGGCAAGGTCACCATTCCTGTGCTAGGGCTGTCAAGCTGGGCCATCTTTAGAGAGACTGCCCCAACCAACAGTAGAATCCATTAAACTAGCCAGGAGTCAATAAGTAGGGCATCAAAGTGGAACAAACCCCCTATCCAAAAAACAAAGATGTGGTAATCAAATATTCTCTTGTGTATAGATGCTTCAAATACCTAGAGATGATATTTTGGTATTCAGCTCTCAAGCCATTACCTTGCCAGAATTGGTGTTCCAGTGATACTCTCCTAAGTCAAAAATAAGCCCAGACATTTCAGAAGTCACTGCCTTGGAGAAATTAACAAGGATAGTATCCGTATCTATTAAGAGGATATACTGGTCGTGACCATTTTGAATACTTAGATGCTATGTTGGCCTGGATGCATCCATCCATTTTGCATACTTAGATGCTATCTTGGCCTAGCTGCACACAAATGTGCTGAAGCTCAAATCCAAGAAGTGCCATTATTATTATAATTATAATTATTATTATTATTATTATACAGGATTTATATAGCACTAGCAGTTTGTGCAGTGCTTTACAAAATGAAGGAAGTGTCATAAACAGGTGTGACCAGAACCGTGTGGACTGCAACAGAGGGAACCAAACACATTTAAAGTGAAATAATGTAGTTTATTAAGATAAGTGAATATAGATATAAAAATACCTCCGATACCAAACAGTGTACAACAATTCAACAACCAGACAGTGACCCACAAATAACAACAAACAAAACAGGTATGTACAATAGATGGGGACTACCAGAATCGTAAATGTAGCCATGCCAGGGTCATAAACGGGAGATCAGCAGATGGGGCAATGAGCAAGACAGGACAGGGAAAAGGTAGAAGGGATCAGGCTGCAGGGCAGGGGTACAGGAATACAGGATAATAGGATGGACAGGAACAGGTACAAATACAGGTTCAGGTTCTCATTATCACAGGATACAGATCAGGGCTCAAGGACAATACGAAGGCAAGTGTGTGAGTGCTTGCTGGGTATAAGTACACATCTCCTGCAATTAGCCTTAGGTGACGCCTGATCTCAGGAGATGATGTCGGCTCCACACTGCCAGGAGACACCCACTGGTGGACACCAGTACTGCGGCCCAAAGATTAGACAGTGCCACCAGCAGGTGCAAACTTTCCTGATCGTTCCAGACTGCTAGGAGACACCCGCTGGTGGACACCAGTAATGCGGGCCAAAGGTCTGACAGCGCCACCAGCAGGTGAAACCTTTCCTGACAGGAATACCGTACAGTTACAATATAATTCAAGATAAGAGGGTTAGGAAGGCCCTGCTTGTTACAATCTAAGGGGAAGGGCAAACAATACAAAAGGTAATAATTGTGGGAGGATGAGTTGTTCAAGAAATTAAAATGCAGTTGTTAGGCAGATGCAGGATAGGCTACATTGCAAATTACAGTTCATGTAAGCTAGAGCTGTTAGCCTTGGTGTGGACAGTTGCTGAACGCTTTAGTAAGCGTTTGACAGGAACCAAGTTTAAGGTCTGGATGGAAAACAATCCATTGGTGCATTTCTAAACAGCTAAAATTGGCACTCTGGAGCAACACTTGGCAGCATGCGCAGCAAAGTTTCAATTCTCTTTGCCTTATCACCCTGGAATGAGCAACAAGACAGAAACTGTCCTATTGCAGGACCCACTAGCAGGGCTTCACCAAGCTGTGGATGAAGAAGTTGGCTTCACTAAAGGAAGCCTAATGCCGCGTACACATGATCGCACATTCCGACAACAAAATCCATGTTTTTTTCCGACGGATGTTGGCTCAAACTTGTCTTGCATACACACGGTCACACAAATCTTGTTGGAAATTCCGAACGTCAAGAACGCGGTGACGTACAACACGTACAATGGCATTAGAAAAGGGAAGTTCAATAGCCAGTGCGCCACCCTTTGGGTTCCTTCTGCTAATCTCGTGTTAGTAGAAGTTTGGTGAGAGACAATTCTCGCTTTTCAGCCTCGTGCTTTTCCGATAGTTACTGCTCTTCAGTTTGTGCTTGTGGGTTCGTATCTGGTTTCCAGTGCATGTAGTCAGCTCGCATTTGTTTTTCAATGCGTATTTTATAGTACGTATTTGATTCTCAGTGCATTCTTGTCTGCTCGTTTCTGATTTTCAGATCGCTCTTCTCAGGCCTTACTGATTTTCAGTGCGTTCTGTTAGTTTGTTCTGACCAGCCGACCGTTTGGAAGCCATGTTGTGGTTACGTACTCTTCGTAGAGTTCGTGCTGTGCCGGGGCTTGGTGTTGGGGTTCTTACTTTGACCCAAGCCCAGTCCATGAACAGGGTGGGGAGGAGTTCATGGATGAAGAATTGGTTACTCAAGAGTGACCAATTATCTCATATGCCTTTGTTGCGGGAGATCCATAAGAATAATCCTGATGATTTCAGGAATTATCTTCGGATGACGGACCCCATTTTTCACTGTTTGTTGGCTTTGCTGTCCCCTTATATTAGCAGGCAGGAAACCTGAATGCGGCAAGCCATCACTCCTGAGCAGAGGCTAGTCGCCATGTTGCGTTGGCGACAGGGAGAAGTCTGCAGGACATTAAGTTCTCGACAGGCATCCCCCAGGCTCTGGGGATCATTATTCCAGAGACCTGTTCTGCCATCATTCAGGTCCTGCAGAAGGACTATATTAGGGTAAGTTTTCTCCTTTAAGATCACATTGTCTTTAATGTTTGCTAATGTATTGTATTTCTTTCATCATTCCCTAATTACCATGATTGTAATATGCTGTGAATGTCCTCTTTGTTATCATGCATGCTTGAATTTTTTAAACTTTCTTTTTTGTCCATCATGCCTATTTGCCTTCACTAACCCTCCCCAGCATGCTATCCTGGGCCCATACACACCTAGCCTAGTCACTTAACAATGTATTTTTTCAGCTCCATAGTAGTGCTTTACCCTAAACACCCTAAACACCCCCTAAAATGTGTACAAATGTTATTTGTGTGCTTAAATTCATGCAGAGTGCCAGAGGCTTTTTTTTGGGTCCCAAAATCATTTGGAACACTCCCTCCCCCCAAAGGCTAAGTCAACCTATCTATCTATCTGTCTATCTATCCTCAGTCATCTATCTGCTGACTTTGCCAAACCCATACACACTATACCTACCTCTTTTGTGGTCAGATTTCTGTATGAACTCCCCGAAGCATGTAGTGAAAGGGCCTGCCATAATACTTTAAGTTTTGTTATCCTTTTATCTTGATAGGTAATTGCAGAATGTAAAAAGAGTGCTTCAATTTGTACAGTGTGTATTTATATTTTTGGATTATGACACTTCTTACCTGTCCAGTGGACAATAGTGTAAGTAAGGAGGGGCTGGCCAAAGTAACACACATTATTTATGCATTTGGCTCTCAATGAAGTGGAGAGGGTTACCTGTCCAAAACATACCCCCCCCTCAAATGTTTACCATGGCCCATCAGAGAGGGTGAGGAATCTGATAAGTGGACCTTATATTTTTGTCTTTAAATACTCCTTAAAATAAATGTTATACTGAGGTTGGCCAAGAATGTTTGTGTCTAATCTGCTTGCAATGTTTAATTACTAAGTTCTTTTTTCTTCTTTGACTCCACAGTTTCCTTCAACGACACAGGAATGGCAGACTGTGGCTTCCCAATTTGCCCGGTGGTGGGACATTCCCAACTGCGGAGGTGCAATTGATGGGAAACACGTCCACATCGTGCCACCCCCACGGAGGAATGGCCGAATGTCGGATGGTGGAGTCATCGCCCAGACAGAGTTCTACACATGGCTCCAGAATGGTGGCTTGGGATTGCCACCTGCTGAAGAGAACGTGGAAGGACTCCCATTTGTCTTTGTTGCTGATGAAGCGTTTGGGCTGGGTGATCACCTGATGCGGCCGTTCCCGATGAAGACCATCGCCCCGGACCAGAGGGTTTTTAACTACTGGCTGGCCAGAGCCAGAAGAGTGGTTGAGAATGCTTTCAGGATAATGGCCAGCTGGTTCCACCTATTCCGTAAGGGAAACAACATGGCGGAATATAAACTTAACCATATAATCCTTTCATGTTGCATTCTTCACAACTTTTTAAGGAGAAATTCAATGAACTATGTTGCCTCAGTTGGGCCTGAGGCCGGACTTAACAAACAAACACTGGCGGCGCTTGAAGCTGGCCGTCCTGGCTTGCCCAACCCCAAAGAGCCCATGAGGTCCGTATCAAATATATGGAGTATTTTGCGGGTAGGGGGGCCATTGATATGCCCGAAAATGTTTAATAAACATTTTAAAAATATTTTTTTTAGTTATTTTGAAATAAGATTTCCTTTTATGTATTGCTTGTGTTTCTTTTAGCTGTCTCCTAGGTTCTCCAATGGGCTTTTTTTTTTGGTCGTTTTCTTCAATAATGCAAACGTAATTTATTTAATACTTGAGGTGACAATCTCTTCTTCAGCGAACTATCATTATGTTGTGGGTCTGCTACACACACACCTTATTTTTATTGTTAATGTATGTAATGCATTACTGTTAAAAATATACATAATTTTTAGTACCATGAATTTTGGTGAGTCACGAAAATGGCATGATTGTGGCAAATTATAAAGCACTGTGGGAGTTATTTACTAAAGGAAAATACACTTTGCACTACAAGTGCACTGCAAAAGTGCACTTGAAAATGCACTTGAAACTGCACTGAAAGTGCACTTGTAGTGCAAAGTGGATTTGCCTTTAGTAAATAACCCCCATTTCAGTGTAAACACCAACTTAGTCCAAAAAATGATATTGAGCATTGAAAGAAGAAGTCACACATTGTTGAGTTTTTACTCTTTGCACATTCACATGTGCGTTAGAAAATGTTTTTTGAACAAACCAACATATTTTAGTAATAACATTTTTGTTTTTGACAGTACAAATAGCCTTTTTTGTGTTAAAACAGGCATGTTTAAAACCATAAAACAATACACAACTCAGGAACTTACAAAGTTCAACTTTGACAACGTGAAGGCAATAACAGACATTAGTATGTCCAAACTGTGTTTATTTTGCCTTCATCAGACGGGGGTGATGTCACCCCTGTGAAAGCCAAATTTTGAAGATGCACGCAAATTGAGAGTCAAAATGGAGATTTCTCTCCTGATCCCATGCCTAATGCCTAATGCCTAGCTTCCATCATGGGGGATCAATGGACATGTTTCGGGGGTGCAACCCCTTCCTCTCGTCTACTTTAGTTGCGAGGAAGGGGTTACACCCCCAAAACGTGTACCTTGATATCCCGTGATGGCAGATAGCACATGTTGACACACTGTGTGCATCTTTAAAATTTGGCTTTCTAAAAAAAATTTAAAATGTGTGAAAATAGTAAAAATACAAATAAACTAGAAGAATTTTGGGGTTTTTTAGATTCTGCCTAAAACATCAATGATGTTTTTTAGTCTTTTTTCCACATCATTAATGTCTTCCTTGATCTTCTGTAAATCACGATTGCTCACCATGATCTCACCGATAAGGAGGCGTGCACTTGCACTTGTGAAATGTGAATCGTCTTCAACAACATCCACATCACCTAAAATTAAAAAACACACTATGTATTATAAATATGCAGGCATCCATCTATTGTACCTTGATATCCCGTGATGGCAGATAGCACATGTTGACACACTGTGTGCATCTTTAAAATTTGGCTTTCTAAAAAAAATTTAAAATGTGTGAAAATAGTAAAAATACAAATAAACTAGAAGAATTTGGGGGTTTTTTAGATTCTGCCTAAAACATCAATGATGTTTTTGAGTCTTTTTTCCACATCATTAATGTCTTCCTTGATCTTCTGTAAATCACGATTGCACACCATGATCTCACCGATGAGGACGCGTGCACTTGCACTTGTGAAATGCGAATCGTCTTCAACAACATCACCTAAAATTAAAAAACACACTATGTACTATAAATATGCAGGCATCCATCTATTGCCTGAAGCTGTGGTATCAGACACTCACCTGTTGTGGTCACTATATTGCCCACTTCATAAACCTCTCCTTCCTCCACATCTTCTGGTTGTGGTGTGGGGATTTGCTTTTCTTTCGGAGGTGGGGGGCCCCTGGTGTCCTCAGATGTCCCGAGTTTTTTCTCCCCTATGTGAATAAAAAAAGGTATACTTAGCACACAGATATTTGAGGGCAGAAATAGTAATATGAAACATTGCTTGGAAGTGTTGTACAATTGTCTTTTTTGGCAGAGTTCCAAGCTGAAGACATTTTTTTTTTTCCATTTTTAAAGCTGGAATACTTACCTTTTTTGTACAATTTTCACATATGGAGACACCCCTAGTATCCACTGAAGCACCTGTGTGGGACACCCTAAAACGTTTGTTCTGGTGTCCTACACTAGTGCTCCTGCATCCAGATGTGTAAACAGCTGCTGAGTGTCCTCTTCTTACACTGAATCAAGTTTGCATTTAATTCTAGTACAAACCCATCTAAACAACAATGTCATAAACTTCTTTTAATACAAATAGGCCTGAACAAATGTAGTTAACCTGTATGTGCCAAAAACATTGTATTAGTGGCAAACAAATGATGTTTACTACGAACGATTACTGTGCCCGCGAACATGAAAGTTGCCATTTTAAACTGTACAACAGTAAAGAAAAGCACATGGAGCAGCACAAACGTAATAATAATAATAGGAACACACGACAACTACTTACTTTTTTGAAGAACTCTCTTGATCTTTCTGTACTGATCCTGCTCCCTCAGTTTCAGGTCTGACCAGCGTTTCCTCAATTGATTATTGGATCGTCATACCCCAAAATTCCTGTGCAGACTTCTCACAACTTTAGCCATGATCTTGGCCTTTCTGGCATTTGGGTTTGGGTAAGGTCCATGCTTCCCCTCATAGTCGGCCCTCTTCAAGATGTCCACCATCTCCACCACTTCTATAAAGGACATATTTGAGGCCTTAAATCTCCTCCGGGATCGGTATGTTCGTGGCTCCGGGCTTTTGTTGTTGCTGCTGTCTGCATGCACTTGCTCTTTCTTCGCCATGTGCTCTCCCACTGCGCCAAAAAACAAGGGGCAGGGAATAGACTAGAAAGAATGTCAGGGGCGGGCGGTGTTTCACGCATGCGCAGTGTAAATAAAGCATAAAATGCACGCGTCGTACTTACGATCTGTAAGTGGAGGAAGGAGTATCGGAAGCGCCGATCGTTCTAACGAAGGTTCTAACGAAGGTACAAGTTTAACTTGGTGCATCTGTGGCAGGTGAAACATCCTCATTATAATCATAAACAAAAGAGGCAGGCTGCGCTGGAGAAACTGCTTGAGTTGGTGAAGCCGCAGATCCCCACGGCAACCATCCCCTATTTGAAGGCCAAAGTTGGTGGGCTGAGGACCACTTATAATAGGGGGCGCAAAAGGTCCAGAATTCCATGAGATCAGGAGCAGCAGCAGATGCCATTTATGTCCCCAGGCTGTGGTACTATGAGAGACTTTGTTTTCTGTCAGACCAGACAGAAGTCAGGCAATCACTCTCAACCCTACCTTCCACTCTTCCTTCCACGCTTCCTTCCACCCTAACTGAGGCTTCTGACATCCAACCTGGGCCTTCCAGCCAGGAAGAAGTGGAGGAGCCCAGCTTGAGCCAGGTATAGCATTGTTCTACAGATTTCTTGTCGTAAAATTAATGATGTTAACTAGATGTTGTTATTGATCACTAATTGCTGATTTAATAAAGTGTTTTATATATCAATAGACAGTAGTGGCCAAAAATGTTTGGGACAAGAATGAAAAATGCTGGGGCCAGAAGGATAGTCTTTTCTATTTGTTAACATTCAATTTGCAACAGTCATGAGCTGAAATTGTGTGTGATTGATGAATAAAAAAATAAAACTATGTTCCTTTTTCATACACAGGTAAGCCTCAACCAGGAGGAGAGCGTGGAATGTGGTAGCCAGAAGGTGGCGGGGGTATGTGGTAGCCAGGAAGTGGCGGGAGTAAGTGGCAGCCAGGAGGTGGCCCGGCCCAGTAGCCTGACCGAATCCCAGGTCCCTCCCCTCCGCCTTCCAACCAAAAGGCCCAGGAAGGGGAGTAACGTAGAGGAGGCAGTGCTTGGGCTGATTCGGGAGGCTAATGCTGCCCTCAGAACCACCACCACTCTTCAAGAGGCCTTTGCCTCCATGGCTGCATGCAAAATGCCGGAAATGGAGGGGGCCCAATGCCTCATCTGTGAGGAAATGGTGTATATGTCCCTAAATAAGGGGTTGAGGGGCCAACTCACAAACAAAACACACCTATGTGAGTTGGACCATCCTCCTCCTCTTCCTCCACCACCTGCCACAACTCCAAAACCACAACCTGGAAGCAAGCCTGAAGGAAGAGTGAAAGGAAGACAAGAGTGTGATGGCCTGGGTTCACTCTGGTCTGACAAAAGACGCAGGCTGTGGTATGACCACAGCTTGGGGACATATATGTCATCTGTTGCTGTTCCTGATCTCTTGCAGTCCGGGACCGGATTGTGCTCACTATTATATGGACTCCTCATGCTACCAATTTTGGCTGTAAAATAGTTGATGTGTGCCCTGGGGTACAAAGGCTTCACTAATTTCACTATTTTCTCCAGTTTTCTCCTAAATTCAATGTCAAATTAACAAGGGACACTAACACCAACCAATCTCCTTGAGGTTAAAAAAATACTAGATAATAATGGTGTTGTGGTAACTTGGCACAAAACGAAAAAACAATATTATGGAGAGCAATAGAAAAAATAAAAAATAAAGCAGGAGATCTTAATAAAAAAAAAACTCTATAAACAAAAATTAAAAACATTATTATGGAGATCTGATAAAAAAAAAAAAATACATATTCAAGAGATCACGAGAAATAATAAAGAGATAATTTTTTAAGAAATCTGTGTGAATATGAGCAGCAAAACAACTTTATTATTCTAGCATTATAAAGAACATAGGCATGCGCAAGGGGTGTGCCAGGTGTGCCTGGGCACACCCTAATCCTGCGGTTGGCAACTCGATCTGTATTTTCCTCCTGCAGCAACTGAAAGTAGGCTTCTCCTCCTCTCCCTCTCGTCGAACATTCAGCTGCCACATGAGGAAGATACAGGGGATCGGTACCAATATATCATCCATGTACTGGAAGAATTTAACTGAGCAGAGAAACTGGGAGTGAAGATGGCCAAAAAGTTAGGGGGGCTTTTAAACTAGGTGACGGGGGAGGGTCCAGAGGTAGAGATAGTCAGCGCGGAACATATTCCAGAGGGTAGTACTGGGGGCATTAGTGGTAGGTTGACTAAAGCACATAAACCCAAGGTAAGTATAGTAACAAGTCCTATTTGCAATCTCGGAACAGCCAATAAGAGGACAGTATGCGACCGGTCTAAACTACGTGGCATGTTCACCAATGCCAGGAGCCATTCAAGGGTATTCCCTTTATCACAGGGATAGAGAGGGTAAAAAAGGTGGAGGGGTATGCCTGTATATCAAGAATAGTGTACAAGTTAAGTGAGAGATGACATCACTAAGAAAGCTAAGGAGGAGGTGGAATCCTTATGGATAGAGCTCCAAAGGGATGAAACTAAGGGGAAAATTATACTGGGAATATGCTATAGGCATCCTAACCTGAGGGAGGAGGGAGAGACGGATCTCCTAGCACAATTTGGATTAGCAGCAAGGATGGGAAGTGTCATTATAATAGGGGATTTTAATTATAAAGACATGGACTGGGTGGAAGGAACCGTGCATTCGTCTAAGGCTCGCCAGTTACTAAAAGTCTTACAGGACAATTTCATGGGTTAGATGGTAGACGCACCAACTAGAAACAAAGTGTTACTAGACCTACTGATTACCAACAATACAGACCTGATTACGGATGTGGAAATAAGGGGCAATTTAGAAAACAGCGATCACAGGTCAATTAGCTTCAGTATAAATCACACAGATAGGTAACATAAGGGGAAGACAAATACACTGAATTTCAAAAGAGCCAACTTCCCTAAACTACGAGCCTTGCTAGAAAATTTAAATTGGGATAAAATCTTAGGAACAAAGAACACGGAGGAGAGATGGGTTTGCTTTAAGAGCATATTAAATAAGGGCATTAGTCAGTACATCCCATTGGAAAATACATTTAAAATATCGAAAAAAGTCCTGGATGGCTTAACTCCAATGTAAAAATGCATATAAAAGCAAAGGAGAAGGTCTTCAATAAATACAAGGCTGAGGGATCATCATCAGCATTCAGACTTTACAAAGAATGCAACAAGAAATGTAAGGGTGCAATTAGGGTGGCTAAGATAGAACACGAAAGACACATAGTGGAGGAGAGCAAAAGAAATCCCAAGAAATTCTTTAAGTATATAAACAGTAAAAGAGGGAGGACAGACCTTATTGGCCCCATAAATAATGATGAAGGGAATCTGGTTACTAAGGATGGAGAGATGGTGAAGATATTGAATTGATTCTTCACCTCAGTCTTCACGAGGGAATCGCGGGGCTTTAGTAACCAAAACTGCAGTGTTTAGCCTCATGACACATATCAGGAAGCACCCTCATGGCTAACAGAGGACAGAATTAGAAATAGACTTGGAAAACTTAGCATTAATAAGTCACCGGGACCAGATGGCTTGCACCCGAGGGTCCTTAGGGAACTCAGTCATGTAATAGCCAGACCATTGTTCCTAAATTTTACTGACAGTCTACTGACTGGAATGGAACCAGCTGATTGGAGAAAAGCCAATGTAGTGCCAATATTTAAAAAAGGGCCAAAATACATCCCTGGGAATTACAGACCATTTTGCCCAACATCAATAGTATGTAAGCTCTTGGAGGGGATGATAAGGGACTATATACAAGATTTTAGTAATGAAAACGGTATCATTAGCAGTAATCAGCATGGATTCATGAAGAATCGTTCTTGCCAAACCAATCTACTAACCTTCTATGAGGAGGAGAGCTGCCATCTAGATAAAGGAAGGCCCATAGACGTGGTGTATCTGGATTTTGCAAAAGCATTTCACACAGTTCCCCATAAACGTTTACTGTACACAGTAAGGTTCGTTGGCATGGACCATAGGGTGAGTACATGGATTGAAAACTGGCTACAAGGGCGAGTTCAGAGGGTGGTGATAAATGGGGAGCACTCAAGTTGGTCAGGGGTGGAAAGTGGGGTCCCCCAGGGTTCTGTGCTGGGACCGATCCCATTTAATTTATTCATAAACGACCTGGAGGATGAGGTAAACAGTTCACTTTCTGTATTTGCGAACGATTATAAGCTAAGCAGGGCAATAACTTCTCCGCAGGATATGGAAACTGTGCAAGGAGATTTTAACAAATGAATGGGGTGGCCAACTACATGGAAAATGAGGTTTAATGTTGAAAAATATAAAATAATGCATTTGGGTGGCAAAAATATGAATGCAATTTACTCACTGGGTAGGAGAACCTCTGGGGGAATCAAGGAATGAAAAAGACCTGGGAATCCTAGTAGATGATAGGCTCAGCAATGGCATGCAATGCCAAGCTGCTGCTAACAAAGCATGTGTTAAAAATGCGATTAACTCAAGAGACAAAGCAATAATTCTCCCACTCTACAACACTCTGGTCTAGGCCTCACCTGGAGTATGCTGTCCAGTTCTGGGCACCAGTCCTCAGGAAGGATGTACTGGAAATGGAGCGAGTACAGAGTAGGGCAATATAGCTAATAAAGGGACTGGAGGATATTAGTTATGAAGAAAGATTACAAACACTGAACGTATTCTCTTATTCTCTCTGGAGAAGAGACGTTTGAGAGGGGATATGATTTCAATTTACAAATACCATACTGACCCCACAAAAGGGATAAAACTTTTCCACGGAAGGGAGTTTAATAAGACACATGGCCACTCATTAAAAGCAAGGATGTGTAATTCCCTTCCACAGGCGGTGGTTTCAGCGGGGAGCATAGATAGTTTCAAAAACTATTAGATAAGCACCTGAACGACCACAACATACAGGGATATACAATGTAATACTGACATATAATTACACACATAGGTTGGACTTGATGGACTTGTGTCTTTTTTCATCTGTCTTTATCTGTTGTAGTTGTTCCAGATGCATTCCTCTGGCTCCGGGTAGATATGGTGTAATCCAGGGATATGCAATTAGCGGACCTCCAGCTGTTGCAAAACTACAAGTCCCATCATGCCTCTGCCTCTGGGTGTCATGCTTGTGGCTTTCAGAGTCTTGCTATGCCTCAAGGGACTTGTAGTTCTGCAACAGCTGGAGGTCCGCTAATTGCCTATCCCTGGTGTAATCCTTTATGAGCCCCTGTCAAGCGTTTGGTGCACACTTCAGTTCATTTGGTTATTAATCCAGTCTTCTCTGTGCTCAGCTTTAATTTCATACCATGAAAAAGTGATTTGGGTAACTGGTGCAGGTGCATTCAAAGCAGATGGAACAATCTTCCTTTCACAGAGATCCTTCAGCAGACCTTCATGCTGCATTAGACAGTGCTATTTTAATCTCTTTAGAACTCCTTGGAACACAATGCTCTTTAGACCCATCTAGCAGCAGTATAATCTCATGGCAGCCATGTCATTGATATACATTAAAAAGCAGCACCCCAGAACAGCCATGGAAACACAGTCGGTAACCCAGTATTTTCATATTCTTGCTATACACAGGGCTGCCTATAATTTATATATATATAAACCAGGCACTTCTGGGTCATGCTTTGTGGCTACCATAATATTAGCCACCTTGTACGGCAGTTCAAACACACGCTGTATAAGGGTATGTCTATTTGTTACACATCCATACACACTCCATAGGCTTATCTATATCAGATACTGATTATCTATTGTAAATTGGAACTGCATGTAATGTGCACCGGTGTGGGTTATACATTCACTGTGTAGCTTTTCCATCCCCCATATATATTTATACTCATTAGGTAGCGCCACACACCCCCTTGTTTCCAATTATTGTTTCCAGTTATCGTTTGGAGCTTTCTTTTTGGGGGGCTCTATTAGGGGAGGCAGCAACCTATATTTATTTTATTTTTCCTATCCTAAGCACGGTTATCATTTATAACGTAGAGGATCCAGTGATTGCCCCCTAATAGAGGAAATATGGTTATGGCATTGGCCCAGTCTCAGAGAAATTTTGAAGCTACTACCAGAGACCAACAAATTCTGTGCAATTGGTACCATATTATACTGAGGGATGATATTCTGTACAACAGAATAATGTTAACCCATGGCTCATCAGTGACCTGGCAGGTCGTACTGTCAAGGTCCAAGGTCCTGAGCCCATCCTGTGGCCATTTACTCACCATGCTCAGATGCAAGTGCAGGCCCCTTTAACTCCATTAACTCCATTAAAGATATTAACCTGTTCCCGACCAGCCGCCGCAGTTATACTGCGGCAAAATGGCACAGGCAGGCGAATCGCCGTCATACTACGTCGGGCGCACAGCTGCCTAGGGGGGAGCGCACATGCCCCCTCGGTGGCCGCAATGATCGGATTCGAACCAGAACCGATCAATCTCCAGGCCCAGGCCAATAAAATCTGGTCTGGACCTGGTGATCGGTCCTGGCGAATGAGATCCTTCCCCTGTCGTGTAACTGTAAACACTGACAGGGGAAGTGAAGTCATCTCTCCTCGTGTCGGTCTTTTCCGTTCCAGACCGAGGAGGGATAACATCTTATGCCCCGTACACACGGTCGGATTTTCCGATGGAAAATGTGTGATAGGACCTCGTTGTCGGAAATTCTGACCGTGTGTAGGCTCCATCACACATTTTCCATCGGATTTTCCGACACACAAAGTTTAAGAGCAGGCTAAAAAATTTTCCGACAACAAAATCCGTTGTCGGAAATTCCGATCGTGTGTACACAAATCCGACGGACAAAGTGCCACGCATGCTCAGAATAAATAAAGAGATGAAAGCTATTGGCTACTGCCCCGTTTATAGTCCCGACGTATGTGTTTTACGTCACCACGTTCAGAATGATCGGATTTTCCGACAACTTTGTGTGACCGTGTGAATGCAAGACAAGTTTGAGCCAACATCCGTCGGAAAAAATCCTAGGATTTTGTTGTCAGAATGTCCGAACAAAGTCCGACCGTGTGTACAGGGCATAACAGTGAGTTGCACCAACACTACACTGACACCAGGTCACCTAGGCACACAATTCACCCTCCAATCACCCCCCAGTTAACCCCTTCACCACCTGTCACTGTGTCACCCAGTACAGCATTCAGATTTTTTTTATCGCTGGGGTCATTAGTGACAAAAATCAGTGTTAAGGTAATTAGTCTTAGGCCCAGATAGGTCTAGGGACCCCCCCTAACCCACTCAAATAAAGGTTTAAGCCCTTGATTACCCCCTGTCACTAGTGATCACTGTATAAGTGTCATGGGTGACGCAGTTTAGCTAGTTTATTTTTTATAGCGTCAGGGCACCCACCCTATTTTACCCGGCGGGTGATCAAAGTTAGGTTTTAGTGTCAGATGGGGTCTGCGTTGCCCCAGGCAGCGTCAGATTAGTGTCAGTAGCGCTAACACCCACGCACGCACCATATGCCTCCCTTAGTAGTATAGTGTCTGAACGGATCAATATCTGATCTGGTCAGAACTATATTAGCGTCCCCAGCAGTTTAGGGTTCCCAAAAATGCAGTGTTAGTGGGATCAGCCCAGATACCTGCTAGCACCTGTGTTTAGCCCCTCCGCCCAGCCCACCCAAGTGCAGTATCCATCGATCACTTTCACTTACAAAACACTAAACACATAACTGCAGCATTCGCAGAGTCAGGCCTGATCCCTGCGAACGCTAACTGTTTTTTTGGTAGCCTTTGAATCAGTCGCTAACAGTCAGGAGCTTTTTTACCTGTGAGTCTCAGTACTGTACCAGTAAATTTATAGACTAAAATGTCAAATCGAAGGTACAGTAGTGAAGAGGCCTACACATTTCAGAGAATGACAGATAGTGAAGAGGAATTCACTCATCTGTCAGATTCAGGCTCAGAATACGATCCTGTAGACAGCAGCGGCATCCTGACAGATAGCTCTGACGATGGAGTTGTGGTCCCTGCAAAGTTCAGATGTACCAGACCACCTTCGTCAGCTGTCGTTAAGGTGCAAGAACCGCAGGTCCCTCGTATGGAGCAGAGAGCCAGTACTAGCGCCGCTCATCCTTCTGGTGAACTGGCAAGCACCAGCGGCCTAGTACATCCTGGTGGTACATCCAGCACTGCAGTAACACTTGCTGATGTGGCGAGTCCCATAAGTGCAGTTCAAGCTGGCGAGGTGGCAAGCACAAGTAGTGTCCCTCTGCCACCAAGCAGAAGACAAAGACAGGCCCGTCGAGCCCAGAGTGCCCTTCCTGCTGCATTCGCCAATCCTAATTGGGAACCCACCATTTCTGCAGCACCGTACTTCCCCTATTCACTGGGCAACCCGGAATTCAGGTGGAAACAGTTGATTTTACGTCACTTGATTTTTATTCGCTGTTTTTCACCGAAGATCTCTATAGATCTGATGTGGACCAAAGCAATTCATATGCTGGTCAATTCATCGCCGTTAATTCCCAGCTGACCCTTGCCAGAGAATGGAAACCAATTACGGTTTCTGAATTTAAGACCTTCCTGGGCCCATCCCTCCTCATGGGCATAACTATAAAGAGAGAGTTGCGGTCATATTGGTCCACTGACCCAATTCACCATATGCCTGTGTTCTCTGCCTCCATGACCAGGACAGGATACAAGCAGATCTTGCGGTTCATGCATTTCAACGATAATTAACTCTGTCGTTCTCGGGGTGACCCTGAATTTGATTGGCTCTACAAAATTAGGCCCCTCGTAAACCACTTCAACCAATGTTTTGCAGCCTTGTTTACTCCCCATCAAGTTGATGAGTCCCTGATTACGTTTTTTGGCCACTTGTCATTCAAACAGTATCTTCCCAGCAAGCGTGCCAGATATGGGGTCAAGATGTATAAGCTCTTTGACAGGGCCACTGGCTATACATATAGTTTTATGGTTTACGAGGGAAGAGATAGTTACATAGCGCCAGAGAAATGCCCTGACTACATAGGGAGCTCTGGTAAGATTGTGTGGAACTTGGTGTCGCCCTTATTCGGAAAGGGGTACCACTTGTATGTGGACAATTATTACACATGCATGCCACTTTTTAGTCACTTGTTTGATCATCAAATTGGCGCATGTGGCACCATGCGATCTAATCGCCTGGGCTTTCCCCAGCGCCTTGTGGATTCCCATCTTAGGCTGGGGGAGAGAGCCTGCTTGAGATGTAATAATTTGTTCGCTGTGAAGTGGAGGGATAATAAGAATGTTTTTGTTCTGTTACCCCTTCGTGCAGACACGACGGTCCAAATTCCTACGGTGACTGGTGTTCTGGAGATACCCCTCTGTGTCCATGAATATAACCTTAATATGGAAGGGGTGGACCTCAACGACCAGTTGTTGGCACCGTACCTAATTGCCCATAAGGCCAGACGCTGGTACAAAAAAGTGTTTGTTTATTTATTTCAATTGGCTCTGCTGAATGCTTTTGTGCTATACAAAGCTGCACGACGAACTGGATCCTTCCTTAAATTCCAGGAAGAGATCATCAGAGCCCGTCTGTTTCCAGACGGTGCTTTGGCCCAACTTCCCAACACAAATGCAGTAAGCTGGCTGCTTGAGAGGCATTTTCTGCATGTCCTCTCTGGTACCCCTACCCAAAAAAACCCCCAAAGAAGATTTTGTGTCTGTAGAAAGCGCTGATATAGGCGTGACACCCGTTATCATTGTCCCTCCTCTCCTGATCAACCTGGTCTTTGCATTGGTGAGTGTTTTTCGAACGCTATCACACACTAGTTAAGTATTAGCATAGGGTACAGCACCACAAAGTCCTAGGCACACGTACACAGGGTCTCCTTTTCTCCTTCTATGTTCTATTCTACCTTCTATGTAAAAGCAATTCCAGCAGCTAATTAGCCTCTAGACTGCTTTTATAAGCAGTGGGAGGGAACGTCCCACCTTCCCACCGTCTTTCATGGTTTTCTCGGCTGTCCTGTCCCAACAGGGAACCTGAGAATGCAGCTGGTGGTTCCGCTAGCTGACCATAGAGCTGATCAGAGACCAGAACAACTCCAATCATCTTATGGCCTAAGAAACCGGAAGCTACAAGCATTTCATGACTTAGGTTTCGCCGGATATAAACAGCGCCATTGGGAAATTGGAAAAGCATTTTATCACACTGATCTTGGTGTGGTCAGATGCTTTGAGGGCATAGGAGGGATCTAGGGTCTAATAGACCCCAATTTTTTCAAAAAAGAGTACCTGTCACTACCTATTGCTATCTTAGGGGATATTTACATTCCCTGAGATAACAATAGAAATGATAAAAAAAAATGAATGGAACAGTTTAAAAATATAATAAAAAAGTAAAATAAATAAAAATAAATAAATAAATAAATAAAAAAGCACCCCTGTCCCCCGTGCTCACTTGCAAAGGTGAATGCAAGCATTGCTACTTTGGCAAATATACTCCCAGAAAAACCGAGATTCATTTATAGACGAGCTCCAACTCTAAGGGACATCATAGCTAAAAATGTACCCAACCCACCCAAGAGAATAACTGATTTAACCTTTTTTCAGGGTAAAGGATTCTATCCCTGTAAAAGGTGTTATGCCTGCATAAATACTAATCAAAATGGATACAAATGTCAGAAATTTTCTTCAACAAATACTGGACAAGAATTTGAAATAAAGGATTTTATATCTTGCAGGACTGAGGGGGTGGTATATGCTTTACAGTGCTCCTGCTCCCTACAATACATTGGCAGAACGAAACGACCAATGTGGAAGAGAATAAGAGAGCATATCCAGAACATTAGAAAAGGCTATCCAAAACACAGTGTTTCAAAACATTTTGATAGGTATCATAACAGAGACCCTAGGGGTCTCCAATTCTGGGCTATTCAAAAGTATAAGGCTCATTGGAGGGGTTCCCATAAAGTGAGGGAACTCAGCAAGAATGAATCCAAATGGATATTCCAGATGGGTACATTAGAACCCCATGGTTTGAACATTGAATTCGACCTGAATTGTTTTATTTCTGATTTTTAGAGGTTTTTCAGTTTTATATATATATTTTTATGGTATATATTTTATTTTTATTTTTTATATTTTTTATTTTTTATTTTTGGTCCAAGATTCTCATTATTTGTCCAATACCAGTTTTTTCTGAGTGGCAATATTTGGTTCAGTTCTAGCATATAAATAATGGTCATCATCCATTTTTGCAATATTCTATCATGGAATTTTTAGATTTTAATTTTACATTTTAATATTATTTCCCTATTTCTTATATCATATCTTATTTTAATTTTATATATGTATATTTTATATATATATATATATCATGTCATCTTGTTTACTCCGTTTTCCATACATTTATGAGCAGAGCATGTGGATACCCCATTTTTGTGATATTATGGGGCACTGGTCAATTATCAAAACCATTAGAGACAATGCTTTGCTATATATTCCCTCTGTGAGATGTTATACCAATTGTAACTACTGGAGGGAGTTGAAGAAGTAAACGTGATTAGAGATATCAATATATATATTTTTTACTTTTTACACACTGCGTTTTTTACACATGGAATCGTGGTTTTGATAAACCCAACGATATTCATATGAATTATACGTTTAATAAAAGTAGGTTTTAACAGGATTGAACTTCTTTTAGGAGACTTTTTGGGAGCTTAGCCGTGTACAGGACCCCGAAATCCAATCACCGCCTTCAGGTTTTCTAATGCCCCGTACACACGGTCGGACTTTGTTCGGACATTCCGACAACAAAATCCTAGTATTTTTTCCGACGGATGTTGGCTCAAACTTGTCTTGCATACACACGGTCACACAAAAACGTAAAACACGTACGTCGGGACTATAAATGAGGCAATGGCCAATAGCTTTCATCTCTTTATTTATTCTGAGCATGTGTGGCACTTTGTCCGTCGGATTTGTGTACACACGATCGGAATTTCCGACAACAGATTTTGTTGTCGGAAAATTTTATATCCTGCTCTTAAACTTTGTGTGTCGGAAAATCCGATGGAAAA
The DNA here is from genome assembly GCA_037952925.1 of Lithobates clamitans. NCBI lineage: Eukaryota > Metazoa > Chordata > Amphibia > Anura > Ranidae > Lithobates > Lithobates clamitans. The sequence goes on from JBBGZY010000675.1 coordinate 3,958,424, forward strand.
TGTGTGATGGAGCCTACACAAAAAGGTCCTATAACACATTTTCCATCGGAAAATCTGACCGTGTGTATGGGGCATAAGGGCGTAAAATGGTGATTTCACTCCTCACTACCTATCACAGTTTCGGAGGCCATGAAATGACAAGAAAGCACAAAACCCACCAAATTACCCCATTTTGGAAAGGATACACTTCAAGCTTTTTGCTGAGGGGCATGTTGTGTCCATGGAATTTTGCCACAAGTTTTTACACAATGTTGTCACTAAATGATATATTGTTCAAACATGGCATGGTTAAATGTGGAATTACACCCCAAAATACATTCTACTGCTTCTCCTGTATAAGGGGATACCACATGTGTGGGACTTTTTGGGAGCCTAGCCGCGTACAGGACCCCAAAAACCAATCACCGCCTTCACGATTTCTAAAGGCGTAAAATTGTGATTTTACTCCTTACTACCTATCACAGTTACGGAGGCCGTGAAATGTCCAGATAGCACAACCCCCCCCCCCCCAAATGACCCCATTTTGGAAAGTAGACACCCCAAGGTATTTGCTAAGAGGCATGGTGAGTATTTTGCAGATTTTTTTCAATTCTACTGATAACATATCCAGTTATATAATTTTAAAGTAAAGCTATGTACAAAACCTAATATGTTTGCTGGACTGCTAATATGATTAACAATCTGTTTTTCCTTATGCCTTTTTCATTATAAAAAATGTTGATCCTGCCAGTAGAACTATTCCCCTCTGGTGCTCCCCTCTGGTTTGTAAAGTACTGCAGTGCTGTGACTATTGTGCTACTGTACCAACTAGAACTGCAAAATTGTGTCAGTGTTGGAGCCATCACTGGTGACTGACCAGGAATTATCTAGGCAATGGGTGTCTAGCAACAGCTAGCCCCATCCACTATTTATGGGTAATGTAGTTCCAGGAGAAGCTTTCAGATTCTAGGGAAATGATGTGCAAACTATAATGCAACTTGCCTAGTTTCTTCTCCAGCATTTGGCAGCAGGTACGCATATGCAGGGTTGCTAAAAGTTGTTTAAATGTAATATCAAGGTAATGCTAAATATTTTATTCCAGGAACAGAGTTGCCCAATAATGGCATGTAAAACATAAGCATGAAAAATGGGCATTCAGATCTAATTTAATTTGCTGCATATTATTCAATGTGTCAGGGTATTAATAGTGATGTAGGGTACAAAGTGAGTAATCTAAAGTGCCAGGATCTAGGTCAAATCCATCAGTGTTGTTGATTTTTAAGAGAGCTGGCTTATTGACTGACCGTCTAATGAAGAGAGACTGAAGGGGGGAGACTAAGTTATTTTTCACTGTCATCCACCTTTGCAAGTGTTTTTAGCACAAGCTTAAGTAACAGTGTGAGTTAAATACACAAATTCTAGAATGGGATTTGGGAATATTCACTAGAATTCTTTTCAAACCCAATGTGTTATGCAGCTGCTACAATCAAGAGAGGATAAATAGCCACAGGGATCAGAGATTTAGTGAAGTTGGTGTGGGGAGCAGGTGTCCATATAGCTTTCATTGTAAAAAGAGGAGGCACCTCCCTCCAGATGTTCTGCTTTAGTACAGCAGATAGACATAAGGGATGTGTTCAGGATCATGTGTAGCAGAGTTTGGCAGAAACTTTACTGCTGGTTAGTATGTCAAATGCTACTATATGCAAAGACCAAGCGTATATTCGCATGTAATGTGAAAGTGTTTACTCATAATTTTTATCATTGCGTATTTGAAAAAATGCATTATGTTTAAGTAACACTTACAATGTATTTTTATATGCAATCCAATCTCTATGGAAAGAAATGTGATACTGTAGCTTCTCTTTTGCCCCATTGACTATACTATGTAAGAGGCATTCTGTAGCATAAAGCTTCCTGAAGGAAGAACTACCAGTGGTATCCTGTAAAGCCAGCCAGCAGGGTTGAACTGTATAAAAAATAGAGGCAATATTTTTACAGTGAAATATTATACTTGCAAAATTTAAAAAGAGATCTAATACAACAAAGTAATGTTGTACAGTCTAGCCATTGGCCTGCTTTGCCTTTCTACAACTCAAGAACTGCCAATGCCTCTTTCATGGCACCCAAAAACACAAAGATGCCATTATACATTATCCCCACCCCACATCAAGTGACATTAAAGTGTGAAAGAGGTGTGGAGGAGAGCATTACAACTTTTCACTTGTTTCAAAAGCAGCGAATCCAGTATAGTAAGCTACCAGTAACCCCCTACAGTAAGCTACCTAAAAGTAATTGTATAACTAGTAACTCTCAGGGGTGTGATATTTGCTATGTCTGCAGTAGGGATGAGCTGAACACCCCCCGGTTCGGTTCACACCAGAACCTGCGAACGGACCGAAAGTTCGCGCAAACTTTAAAACCCCGTTGAAGTCTATGGGACTCGAACGTTCAAAATCAAAAGTGCTAATTTTAAAGGCTAATATGCAAGTTATTGTCTTAAAAAGGGTTTGGGGACCCGGGTCCTGCCCCAGGGGACATGTATCAATGCAAAAAAAAGTTTTAAATACGCCCATTTTTTCGGGAGCAGTGATTTTAATGATGCTTAAAGTGGAAAAAAAAGTGAAATATTCCTTTAAGTATCGTACCTGGGGGGTGTCTATAGTGGCGTGGTAGAACTGTCCCTGCACAAAATTACATTTGTAAAGGAATAAAAGTCTTTTAAAACTGCTTGCAGCTTTAATGTAATATCGGGTCCCGGCAATATGGATGAAATTCAGTGAGACAAACAGCATGGGTACACCCTGCCATCCGCAGTCCATTACCAGGCTCTTTGGGTCTTGTATGGATATTAAGGAGAACCCCGCACCCAAATTAAAGGAAAGGCGTGGGGCCCCCAGGCCCTATATACTCTGAACAGCAGTATGCAGGCGGTGCAAACAAGACAGGGACTGTAGATTTGTTGTTAAGTAGAATCAGTTTGTAATTTTGAACTGGTACATTTTTAAAGTGTCGCTCCAGCCAAAAAAATTTATTTTTAAGCTTTTTGGAAAACATTGGAAAGCGTTATCACCCTTTTTTGAAAATGTGGGGTTTTTAGTGAAACAAGGATTGGTGATAAAGCATCAGTGAAGAGGAGAATTTCCCTTCCTAGGGGTAGATTTCATCTCACTTCCTGTTGTCTCCTTCCGTTTGCAAGTAGGAGTCGTTTGTAAGTTGGATGTTTGAAAGTAGGGGCCTGCCCTATATACTCTGCAGAAATTGGGGCCTTAGGTGTTGGTGTTGCCACAACACTGTAAGGCCTCACAGTTACTCTTGGTGGGCGCAGGAGCGGGCCCTGCTGTGAAATATTAGATCAAGAATTGTAATTACATGCCATTGTTGAACAGTGGTAGAAAAATTGGGCCTTTGGTGGTGGTGGTGGTGGTGGTGCTGGTGCCACAACACTGTAAGTCCTCACAGTTACTCTTGGTGGGCACTGGAACAGGCCCTGCTGTGAAATATTATATCAAGAATTGTAATTACATGCACCTGTTAAACAGGGGCAGAAAAATTGGGCCTTTGGTGGTGGTATTGCAACAACACTGTAAGCCCTCACAGTTACTCTTGGTGGGCGTAGGAATGGGCCCTGCTGTGAAATATTAGATCAAGAATTTTAATTACATGTCCCTGTTGAACAGGGGCAGAAAAATTGGGCCTTAGGCACTGGTGCCACAACACTGCAACCCCTCACAGGTGCTATAGTTGTTGTGCAGGAATGAGTCCTGCTGCAAAGTATTGCATCAAAAATTGTAATTATGTGCCCCTGTTAAACAGGGGCTGAAAAATTGGGCCTTGGGCACTGGTTCTGGTGCCACAACACTTCAACCCCTCACAGGTGCTATAGTTGGAGTGCAGGAATGAGTCCTGCTGCAAAGTATTGCATTAAAAATTGTAATTAGACGCCCCTGTTAAACAGATGCAGAAAAATTGGGACTTAGCCACTGCTGCCACAACACTACAACCCCTCACAGATACTATAGTTGGAGCGCAGGAATGAGCTCTGCTGCAAAGTATTGCATCAAAGATTTTAATTATACGCCCCTGTTAAACAGGGGCTGAAAAATTGGGCTTGGGCACTGGTGCTGGTGCCACAACACTGCAACCCCTCACAGATACTCTAGTTGGAGCACAGGAATGAGCCCTGCTGCAAAGTACTGCATCAAAAATTGTAATTATACGCCCCTGTTAAACAGGAGCTGAAAAATTGGGCCTTGGGCACTGGTAACACAACACTGCAACCCCTCACAGATACTCTAGTAAATTGTAATTACACGCCCCTGTTAAACAGGGGCAGAAAAATTGGGCCTTGGCCACTGTTGGCAGTGCCCAGAACCAAAAATGTTCTTACAAGCATGAAAATTGAGGAGGAAGAGGAATATGACTCAGCATAACAGGATAGTCACTCAGCATCAGCATAGGCAGTCTTGAAGGGATCTCACATTAAAAAAAAAATTATTCGATCAATCGACTGATTAAGTGGACAGGCGCACCCTGTGATCGGTTACAAAGCCTCCAGCAGCACTGAATGTGCGTTCCGAAAGAACGCTGGATGCAGGACAGGCCAGTAGCTCAATTGCATACTGTGCAAGCTCTGGCCAGTGATCCATCCTCAAGACCCAGTAACCCAGAGGATTTTCAGTGGGAAAGGTGTCCAAGTCTGATGTTGTCCCTAGGTATTCCTGCACAATGTGAATCAGACGCTGGCGATGGTTGCTGGAACCGATCATACCTTGGGGCTGCGGACTAAAAAATTGTCTGAACGCATCGGTCAGATGGCCACCTTCTCCACCGCTCCTTCTGTGACTGACCGAAGCCTCAGCAACACGTTGCCCAGGAGGACCTGGAAATTGTAACCTCCCAGGAAACTCGTTGCACAAACCTTTCTGCAAGGCCTCCCGAAGATGTTTCATCCTCTGCTCCCTCTGCAACGGCAAGATAAGGTCCGCAACCTTACCCTTGTAACGTGGATCAAGGAGGGTTGCCAGCCAGTAATGATCCCTCCCCTTGATACCACGAATACGAGGATCCTTCCGCAGGCTTTGCAGGATCAGGGAGGCCATGCAGCGTAGGTTTGCTGAGGCATTTGGTCCAAAGTCCTCTGAGTCACTTAGGACGACATGATCCGCAGCCACCTCCTCCCAGCCATGTACAAGTCCATGGGTTTCTTCAGACTGTAAATGATCCCTTGAAGACTGCTGCTGATGCTGAGTGCCAGGCTCCACCTCCATGCTGACACAATCCTCCTCCTCGTCCTCTTCCTGTGTGATCAGCGGGCACGCAGGAACACTGTCTGGATAAAGGGGGCCTTGAGAGGTAAGGAACTCCTCCTCTTCCTTCCTCTGTTCTGCCTCAAGTGCCCTGTCCATTATTCCACACAGCGTGTGCTCCAACAGGTGGACAAGAGGGACAGTGTCACTGATGCATGTACTGTCACTGCTCACCATCCTCGTGGCCTCCTCAAATGGTGACAGGACAGTGCAAGCATCCCTGATCATGGCCCACTGGCATGGGGAAAAAAACAAGTTCCCCTGACCCCGTCCTGGTGCCATAGTCACATAGGTACTCATTGATGGCCCTCTGCTGCGTGTGCAGCCGCTGCAGCATGGCTGACGTTGAGTTCAACTTGGTGGGCATGTCACAGATTAGGTTCTTGGGCAGGTTAAATTCCTTTTGGAGATCAGCCAGCCGAGCACTGGCATTATATGACCTGCGGAAATGCACACAGACTTTCCTGGCCTGCCTCAGGACATCCTGTAAGCCCGGGTACCTGCCCAAGAACCACTGCACAACCAAGTTAAGGACATGAGCCAAACAGGGCACATGGGTCAATTGTCCCTGTCAGAGGGTGGAGAGGAGATTGGTGCCATTGTCGTTAACCACCATTCCTGGCTTAAGCTGGCATGGCGTCAACCACCTCTGAACCTGCCCCTGCGGAGCTGACAGAATCTCTGCCCCAGTGTGGCTCTTGTCCCCCAAGCACACCAGCTCAAGCACCGCATGACATCTTTTTGCCTGCGTGCTTGCGTAGCCCCTTGAACGCCTACGGAGCACCGCTGGTTCCAAGGACAAATCAGCACAGGAAGAGGCCATGGAGGATGAAGAAGAGGAGGGGGTGGAGGAGAGAGGTGTGGCAGAATCACCACTAGTAGAAATTTGGAGGCGTGGTGGCAGAACAACCTCCAACACTACTGCACCCTGTCCTGCATCCTTCCCAGCTGTCAGAAGAGTCACCCAGTGCGCGGTGAAAGATAGGTAATGTCGCTGTCCATGCCTGCTGGACCATGAGTCAGCAGTAATATGCACCTTACCGCTGACCGCCCTGTCTAGCGAGGCCAAGACATTGCCTTCCACATGCCGGTAGAGAGCCGGAATCGCCTTTCGTGAGAAAAAGTGGCGTTTGGGAACCTGCCACTGAGGAACAGCACATTCCACAAACTCATGGAAGGAGGCAGAGTTTACCAACTGAAAAGGCGGCAGTTGAAGTACTAGCAATTTAGTTAAGCTAGCATTCAACCGCTGGGCATGTGGATGTCTGGGAGCGAACTTCTTTCGGGCGGTGCAGCAGCTGGGGCAGGGAAATTTGCCTGGTACAATCTGACGTTGGTGTACCTATAGCAGATTTCCCACATGTACTTGGCTTTGACACACCTAATTCTACACCTTCATTCCTCTCAGTGCAGGTTTCAGAGAGGACTGAAGGTATAGTGGGGTTGGAGATTCCAGCTGATGAGGAGCAAGGAGAGGTCCGCTTTGTTCTTTGGTGTGGATCTTTTAGGTACACTTCCCAACAAACTGCATGGCATGTCGACATATGTCTAGTCAAGCATGTGGTGCCCAAGGGGATGATGTTTTGGCCACGCGAGATAGGTTTGAGACGTATGTTGCAAATAGCAGCAGTGCGATCTGATGCACTCATCTCAAAAAAGGCCCACACCAAAGAACTTTTGGAATAATGCGCAGAGACAGCAGCGCCCTGCACATACGGAGCTCTGCGGTGTGATGCAGTCGGTGTGCTGTCCTTAAGCTGGACCCTGGAGGGCATCCTGCCTTGTTGGAGATGTGCCTCCTCCTCCTCCTCTCTCTTATCAGGCACCCATGTGGAGTCAGTGACTTCCTCATCATCCCCTCCCTCCTCATCACTGGAGCAAAGCTGGCAGTATGCTGCAGCTGGGGGAACATGACTGCCAGATTGCTGTCCTTCTTGGGCACCCCCTCTCTCTGGGCTCACGTTACTGCCTTTCTCTAGCTGGGTACCATCATCGGAGCCTTCAAAACGTTGGGCATCCTCCTGGAGCATGTACCCAACACTGTGGTGAAACAGTTCGGGGGACTCCTCAGGAGGACATGGTGGGGCTAGGGAAAGAGTGACTGATGCCATTGAGCCGAGGGAAGAGGCTGTGTTGGCAGCTGCTTTGCCAGACAAAGTACCCTGAGCCTGTGTGAGAGAGAATGAGGACAGCTTGGTCATCCACTCTACCAAGTCTTCCGCTCAACACGGCCAGCTGCCGAAAAAAAGGACAAGCGTGTCCCACGGCCACGTGCTGATGAGGATGCACCATCTCCACGACCAGCACTGTTGCCTCTAGACACAGAGCCTGCTTGCCCTCTTCTATTGGCTTGTGACTGTCTGCCTCTCCTTGTTGGCCTTCCAGACATACTAATGGCCTGCAGTGAGAGGTAGCTGCACAAAGCTGGGATGTATATATATACTGATACTGCATCTAGCAGAATGAACTGCCTGCCTGTAGTATTATTAGTATGAGAACACCAGCAATTGTCTTCAGGTAGCTTTAGGTGCACACTGTGCAGAGGACGCAGTACACTAACTGTAAATACTGTAACGGCCTGTCTGTGGTATTAATAATAGCAGAACAACAGCAATTGTGTTCAGGTAGCTTTAGATGCACACTGTGCAGAGGTCACAGTACACTAACTGTAAATACTGCAGCTGCCTGCCTGTGGTATTAATAGGATCAGAACAACAGCAATTGTCTTCAGGTAGCTTTAGGTGCATACTGTGCAGAGGACACAGTACACTAACTGTAAATACTGCAGCTGCCTGCCTGTGGTATTATTAGGATCAGAACACCAGCAATTGTCTTTAGGTAGCTTTAGGTGCACACTGTGCAGAGGACACAGTCCACTAACTGTAAATACTGCAGCTGCCTGGCTGTGGTATTAATAGGATCAGAAGAACACCAGCAATTGTCTTCAGGTAGCTTTAGATGCACACTGTGCAGAGGTCACAGTACACTAACTTTAAATACTGCAGCTGCCTGCCTGTGGTATTAATAGGATCAGAACAACAGCAATTGTCTTCAGGTAGCTTTAAGTGCACACTGTGCAGAGGACACAGTTCACTAACTGTAAATACTGCAGCTGCCTGCCTGTAGTATTAATAGGATCAGAACACCAGCAATTGTCTTCAGGTAGCTTTAGGTGCACACTGTGAAGAGGACATAGTACATTAACTGTAAATACTGCAGCTGCCTGCATGTGGCATTAATAGGATCAGAACACCAGCAATTGTCTTCAGGTAGCTTTTGGTGCACACTGTGCAGAGGACATAGTACACTAACTGTAAATACTGCAGCTGCCTGCCTGTGGTATTAATAGGATCAGAACACCAGCAATTGTCTTCAGGTAGCTTTAGGTGCACACTGTGCAGAGGACACAGTACACTAACTGTAAATACTGCAGCTGCCTGCATGTGGTATTAATAGGATCATTAGAACACCAGAAATTTTTTTCAGGTAGCTTTAGGTGCACACTGTGCAAAGGACACAGTGCACAGTATATATATATATATATATACACAATACACTGTAAGTGCAGCTAACTGACTCGCCTGCCTTCTCTATCTAACTTAAATCAAATGACACTGTCTCTCTGTCTATCTCTCTCCGCCGCCGCAACACACTACACAAGGCCACCACGCAGGCGGCCTTATATAGTGTGGGGCATGCACTAAACTCCCTGAGCCATAATTGGCCAAAGCTACCCTGCTTTGGCCAATTACAGCTCTCTGTACAGATGGTGCTGTGATTAGCTAAGCATGCGTGTCATAGTGCATGCTTGGCCAATCATCAGCCAGCAATGCACTGCGATGCTGCAGTGAATTATGGGCTGTGACGCGCCACTTAAATTTGGCACGAACGGCCCATAACATTCGCAATTCGACGAAGAATCGAACAGGTGTTGTTCGAGTCGAACATGGGTTTGACTCGAACTTGAAGCTCATCCCTAGTCTGAAGATATCAATTTTGGAGAGAAATACAATACATAAAATTTTAGTGATGCTCAGTGGTTGGAAAAATAAAATCCTAATATCAACTCCCAAATTCAATTTCACAAATTGTGTTAAAGAGGAGTTCCACCCAGGGGGGCCGTCAAAAAAAAAAATTTAAAAGTCAGCAGCTACAAATACTGCAGCTGCTGACTTTTAATTGGACACTCACCTGTCCCTGGGTCCAGAGATGCAGGGGATCGAAGCCCCGCTCCTGCCCCCCCTCCGCTCGTCGGCGCCGGCATTTCAACTGTGGGCGCCGGGCTGTGGCTTCACAGCCTGGCACCCACTGCGCATGCGCGAGTGGCACCGCTCGCCGCAATTGGCCGCTCAATCACCTGGGACCTGTAATGGGTCCCAGATGATTGACAGGAGGGAGGGAGCAGAGCGGAGCCCTTCCTGTGCCGAGGGGGAAGTGATGTCACCAGCCCAGGCAAAGGAACAGGCAGACTACGAGGGACCACCTAGCAACAGGCATTTAGAGGTAAGTGAAAAAAAAAAAATATCCAAATTTTTTTTGTTTGTTTTTTTTAGAATTTTTCCAAGTATTTTTGTTTTTTGGGTGGAACCCCACTTTAAATGTAAATATATATTTTATGTTTTGAAGAGTGATGTTAATATAAGTAAAGTGTCATTGCAGCCTAAAGTCACAGCTTATTATCTGCAATGTGTTTGTCATGTTAAATTGAAAGATACTTCACAAATTCAACGCAAATTGATCAAACCTTTTTAAATGTGTTTTCTGGTTAGATGGCTGATGACAGAATGGAGTCCATGTTCAAAAACCTGTGGTAAAGGAATTCAGAGTCGGCAGACAGCATGCACACAACAGCTCAGAAATGGAACTCTGATCACAGCTCGAGAAAAAGATTGCCCTGGACATAAGCCTGCATCAACCCAGCGCTGTGAGGGCCAGGACTGTATGACAGTGTGGGAGGCCGGAGTGTGGTCTGAGGTGTAGTAATACACTTGAAGAACATATTTAGGATGGATGTGTTTCAATTTAGTTACATAGCTTACCATATCATCTAATACATATTAGTGCTCCAGTGAAAAGAATGATGTGCCAGCAAAATGTTGTCAATGGTTTGAACAACCCCTTTATTGGAAAACTGCTGATCTCTTTTAGGGTTAATGGTGGAATAGTGATCAGAACTGGAAGGCTTGCGATTATTACTCAGATACAAAGATTCAGTTAATTAAGCCTCATATTTTCCTCTGTAGGCTCAATTCTTGAAGTTTTACACCTGGATATGAGTCCTTGTTTTTAGTCAAGTGACTCTGATTTCAAATTCATGGGACTCAGCTGTAACCATCATTTGAAAATAAGTGCCCTTAACCTGGCATTTTAACTTTAAGAAGTGAGCTCAAGTGCTTTTTATAAATAAATGCTATTTGTTAAGAGGAAAGGAAAGAAAAAGTTAAATGGGAAGAACATGCAAGTTTGATTGGACAGACAAAAGCTTATTTATGATTGGTTGCTGTAGATCACTGTATAGAATAACTTTTGATATAGTATTAGGCAATGTTTGACCTAAATGAAGACATTACTGCTATCCATTCATCTATAAAGATACTTAAGGTAACGTGGCATCAATGTTTTATTTTTTAGTGCTCCTTGAAGTGTGGTAAGGGTGTAAGACATCGAACTGTGAGATGCACAAATCCTCGAAAGAAATGCATGATATCCACAAGACCAAAAGAAATGGAAGACTGTGAAGATTATTCCAAGTGTTACATATGGAGGACAGGAGACTGGTCTAAGGTGAATTCTTTTATTCATAAATAAAATCAGTTTCATTATATGTATTAAAGTGAGGATAATAATTTTTCACTACTCATTTACCCATATTAGTTGATACTTGGAGAAAATATTTAATAATGTTGTTAAATCTCACACACATTCATTTTGCTCTTATAATTTATTAGAAGAAGTACTTGAAGAGTAGTTGAGAACTTGACCAAGCAGTCGTAACCATTGAATGCATTGAATGCATGAAATGTACTAGAACAGATCACGGGACCCCATAATAAAATTGTGATGGTGATGATGAGCCTTATGATTCTTACTTTGTATCTGATGTCTGATCTCTTCTTAGACTAGAGAGTTCCCAGAGGGTCAGGGTTAATGGTAGCCTCTCCAACCTTAATAATACAGTACCAGGCCTGTCTTATCTTCACATGCACACAGATTTTATATGTTTAGTTTGCCACAACAGCCTCCCTAATGAGCACTCCCTCAGGACCCATAGCAGCAACTGCATGGTGTACACAAGCCATTAGCTGAGAATCTGAGGTCTATGAGATGGTTCTTCATAGACATCTTGTAATACAGTCACATAATGATGTCACAACTCAACAATGCTTAAATTGTGTACAGTTCGCTGAGATTTGGGACTTTTTAGGCACTTACACACAAAATATTATAAACTAACAAATGTATTAATCATACAAATTCATATAAGTTTAAATGAATTTGTATGATCAATAAATTTGTACTTTTATAATATTTTGTGTGTAAGTGCCTAAAAAGTCCAGATTCTCAGCCAACTGGACATCATTCTATATATGGAATGTGGTACTTGGCCTTAAGATTGGACTTATAGAATATCTCAACAATACTTGCATGTTATCAGCAGTCCCAATGTGCACTAATAGAAGGTATAATCAACTAAATGGGTCAGTGCACACCAGTAGTTGTAACCTTAGCTTCACACTGTGTGGTGCTGCCCACTACATTTTCTGTAATGCAAGCCTTAACTTTAATTACTGACCATGGCAGCCCCCTGACAGGAGACCATTTTAAAAGCATTTGGAAGTCAAAAAGAATCAAAGCCAAAGTCAAACAGCCACTGAATTTTAGCAGATTGTAGAGTGATTCTAACAAGAGTTTGATCTTCCTGATTGTTTGTGGTGTAGTGGTACACCTGCTGCAATGCGGAATGAGTGAGGGGGAGGGACATAAGTACCCAATCGCTAAAAGGGATTTTCAATTTTAATTAAAGCGGAAAAACCGTTTTATTGATCCAAGTAGATTATGTTACCTCCTGAGACCATCCCTGACAATTGTTTGTAACCTTATCTCTTGCTTATCGAACACACAGTCTTTCCCAATTTATTATATACTGTATATGAGCCACAACTTACCACTTCAGAAAAAAATAGTACTTGGGATACATTAAAGTTAATCAATATGCAGAATAATTTTAAACAGAGAATGCATCCTCAATATATTTCTATGTTGCATTCACTAGGAGGCCAGTGACATCTTACAGATTGTCACCAGCCTCCTAGTGGGTTCTCTGTAGTATCTGCAAATATGTTTCTATAAATTATAGTGGGCTGAACAAAAAAAAACTAAGGAGTAAGGGAGGAGTTCACTGTACTAACATCGCATATTTAGTACACCGAGCTCCTCATCTGCCCGCTGAGCTATTGTGTTCTGACAGGGAGACTGCTCCCCCTGCCAGAGCACATCGGTTGGATGCCGATTGGCTGCTGTTTTTCCAGCATACACGTTCAACAGAAGCCAGACATTCAGTCGTCTTCTGTCAAACAGGTTGCTGTACACACTGGCCAAATACCTGCTGATTCAGCCTGTGTTTACCAGTATTTACGCTAACAATACACTGATCAAAATTCATCTGGTTCAACAGGGAATGGACAAATCCCTATCAGTGTTTGGCCATTCTTACTCGATTGGTTTAACTTCTGTTGAAAGAATATGTTAGAGAATTTTTCTCAATCACCGGCTCCAGCCACTAATCAGTGCATTCTCACAGTAGGTGTCTCTGTCAAAATACAATATCTCAGTGAGGTATTCCTCCATACACCTAATTTATGTGGATGGAGCAATCTGGAGAATGAAGCATTAGCATACTAACAGCACTGTGCATTGCAATAGAGCCTTGAATGGCCTATTCTTCTGACTCTCCTTCTCATAGATCAACTGTTTAAGGGTTTATTTGAAGCTAAAATAAAGACAAACCCAAGGTACTAATACTTTTTTAAAACATGTTTGATAATTTGTTTTTATATGTGCCTGGAGTTTAGCTTTAAAGATCCCCTATCAGTCTTTAAAGCGATAATAAACCGCGGCTGTTCGCATACTAGCACATTATTAAATACTCACCTTGGAACAAAGCCCTCCAGTGTTGTGCTGTCACCGCTGAGTTGGCTGACATCTTTCCCCCATCTTTCTTCCAGGTTCACGCACTGTGGCTATGTGATTGGCCGTAGCCGTGATGACGTCACTCCTAAGCATGCTCGTGGGAGTCCTTGGTTCTGGCACAAAGCTTTAAAGGTCCAGCAAGGTACACCGGACCTTCAGAGCGTATGCACCAGTGACGTAACTAGCTGCTTCCAGGGTGAATATCTCCTAAACAGTGCATGTTTAGGAGATTATCATTTTACCTACAGGCAAGTCTTATTATAGGCTCACCTGTAGGTAAAAATGACCAAGCCGGGTTTACTACCGCTTTAAAAATCCTATCTGAAGTTATTATTCCCACCTTTTGGGAGGTGCAAGTCTCCTGCCTTCACACTGTTTCAGTGTCACAGCCTAGGATGGCTCTTTGATATTTGGCATTTGCAGAAATGTTAAATACCAAAGAGTCTAATAGAGAATGCAGTGCTGGAACATAGGGAAGTTAAGAGACACAGGCTACCAGAGAGCTGTATAGCTTTCCTATTGCAGATACATCAGTTAAACATTTTTTTAGAGCCTGGCTGTGTCTTTTTAAAGCCTGATTATTTTTTTTTCTGGCAGGTTATGTAACACACAAGGTTCTCTACCCTTTTGTTTTTATTCTGACAGGATGGTTCTCAGGAATTCAGAAAACAGTACTGATGCTACATTAGCATCATGCTTTGCAGCATTGTACTGTAAGCCCAGACAAATGTGATGATACTCCTGCAGGGGAGTGCCATGCATTCACAGGAAGTGGGACCATTGATGCTGGGGGTCAGTCAACCCACAAGAGGATTGGCAATAGACCAAAAAACATGGAAATGGGATTTAAGAATAAAAACAGCAAGCTCCTAGCAGATAGTCTGCCATCAACTTTCATTATTGTGACTAGTAACTAGTCTGCACCCTTGTAAACTGTCCTTACCAGAAACCATCATTGTTTTATACATTCAGTTTATCAAATGATGTGAATAAATTTATAATCTCATGTAAAACTCCTTGTTTCTTCCTTTTGTACAAAGGGAACATACATACAGCACCCTATAACCCTTTATCAATTAAGCAAAGAGCAGTTTTAACGAATGTATTTATTTTTTGAGTAGAATCTGGGACATACTGGCTTAAGTTTAGAGACGACTGTCCAAAACTGAAATCTGTGTATGTTAAGATTATTCTTCTCCTGTGATCAATCAAACTCCAGATGTATTGAAAAGCAGACAATTTATTTCAGATGTGTCACACAAAAAAGGATGATGCTTACAAGTCAAAAGATGGAGTAAGAATCATACAAAAAGATGTACAGCCCCCTCCTAATACCTACAATATAACTATAACGCTTCTATTGGCCGAGGAAACACAGATAGCGTGCCTGGTACAAAATGGTACTTTATTGGCTAATCAGTGTTTCCTGTAAACTTTGTTATATCATATATGGCAAAGCTTGTTAGACAAAGACAAAAAGAAGTTAATTCAAACATGTGCTTAGAAGCCATCTTAAAAATCAGTCTCAGGGTTTTTTTCTTTTTTAATAGTCACACAATAAACACTTAAAACTTTTCTAACAGTGTCTTTACCTCTAAACACTGGCAGAAGCTATTTTTATGTGTAGCACCCTGGAGTTTAGGCAGAGTTGCTCCCCAAAATTTACTTGCCAGGAATAGTCACCTTGGCTAATTGTTAGAGATCAATTGATTTCTCCCTAAGTCTGGTCTTGTTGCTCTTTTCTCTTCTACCGCTAGGTGGCCGGGTACCTGGTGGTACTAGATATAAGAAGGGCATGTAAGGTTAGATTATGTGTATGTGGGGTGTCTCAGTCTATGGTCAGGGGTTTTCCTGGATCCCTTGGCCTGCTGGGAGAGCCTATATATTTGGGTGGAGTCAGGTGATCTGTGTTCTGTGCCACCTGGATGGCTGTCTGGGTGGACTTGTGTGGTATTGCCTGGACTGTTAGGCCAGAGATTGGCCTATTCCGGGGCACATCTGGCTGCTAGGCTGTCTGAGGGCTTATCCAGAAGCAAAGGGCAGTGCAGGGTTGGGATTGCGGCTTGCAATCCAACCAGAAGTGATGGTTCTGCCGGCCTGATAACCTGTCGTGGTCGGAGGTAGAGGGGAAGCTGTTGTCACTAAGGGACCAACCAACTTATTAACAGTGACCACAGTGAGTAACTGAAGCAAGGACCGGAGCAGTGTTCTCACAAACCAGGGACAGTGAAGAATCGGGAAACTTTGTGAAGCCTTGTGTGTCAAGCCAGGGACTGAGCAGGCCAGTGGGGTGAAGCTTGAGAGGTATCTGGAGTGCCAAGCAGTGCCAACTGTCAGTATTTTTACTGGCAGCCAGTAAAAAACAGGCAATTTCCTCCTGTCAGTAAATGCCAGTAAAAAGAAAAGGTTGCCAGTAAAAAAAATATGGCTGTGACACTCGGCCCGGAGCCAGCCGAGACCATACAAGTGCCTGCTACAGTGTGTTCGGGCGGCTCTGGTAGAGGCGGTGCCTGTGCATGTCCTGTGATGTCATGGTGCAAGGGAACCAAGCAGAGCGGCTGGAGCCTTGGATGTGGGTCTGCGGGATGGGAGCAAGGCAAGCCAAGAGCGGGACCATCAGTGCTGTTTGGACTGGAGGGACAACCTGGCTTGGAGAGAGACTGTCACTGTGACTGTCTCTGCTAGCTAAACCTTCTTATCCCAATAACTGTAGATACCATATTTCTTTGATCTCAGTTTTATTAGAACAAGCCAGATGAAACTACAAAATAACAGAAATAGACCTCAATAAGTATAATATTGCATACAATACAGCATACATTGCATAAACAACAATATACAGTACAAGATGGGAAAGTAAAAACTTACTTTTTAAGTTCTCTAAGGGGTGATGGCGATAGATGGAGAAATACATGTGTTGCTTCCTTCAATGTGTTGAAAAGAATGGTGACTGGTTCACTTCCTGCTAAGATTCTACCCAGAATTCCCTGCTTGCTGACAACTTCCTTAGTTACACATACAAATAAACAAAGAAACAGAACTGCAGCAGTAGCAAAAAGGAACGCTAGATGGAGCCTGCACACCACATATGATTGTCTTAAGTAAATTACACATTTTGCATGTAAATTTAACGACACAGGTACAAATAAGGAACAAATAATCAGCAAGACATCTAGTGGACAGAACACTCCCCGCCTGACATCAAGTGATGTCACTAATGGTTCTCCGTAGAAAGCAACAGAATAAATTCGGTCACTGGTCTCAAGAATACTTTAACCTCATTCTGTTGAAAGATCTTGACCTCGACCTTACGGACACAATTATCCTTGCTTGGCAGAACTTTGGTGATCAAACCTAAAGGCCACATATTCCTTAGTGTCTGGCAATCTTTCATGAGCACATCATTACCAGGTTTAGGAGTATGCTTTTCAGTGTGCCACTTCCTCCTTACTTGTAGAGTAGATTTATATTGTTCCCTCCACCGGTTCCAGAAGGTATTGGCAAGGGTTTGTACTTGTCTCCATTGACGTTTGTAAATGTCACTTGAAATGGATGTCAAAGGTCTGGCGTTAATGATAGCTGTAACCTCTGCCATAAATGTCACTAAATTTTCGTGAGTAAGCCTTGCAGTTCCTACTTGTAGGAAGATAGAGTCAAGAATTCTGCGGGCTATGCCTATCATCCTCTCCCAAACACCTCCCATGTGAGAAGAGTGAGGTGGGTTGAAGATCCATGTGTAGTTTTGCTTTTCCAGCCTGGGTATCCATAGATTCAATTTGTAGGCCATCAGCTCTTCTCCCCGCCGTTTCCACTGTACCTGCACAAGTCCTATGGGAGTGAGGACTGCTGGGGCCTTTAAGGTTTAGAATGTCAGAAAACATAGAACCACAACAACTAGATCTAGCTAGTGACTTGTTACTCTGATCATCCAAGATGACGTAGAGCTTGACTGCTTTGTCCCTGCGTCCTTTTGGATAAACTCTCACAAGACAGATTTTAGAGCAGGATCCGCCACCTGTACTTCCTTTGCAGATTTCAGTGCACTGTGAAGTGATTGCTATTGCTTGCATCTGTACTAGAGTCTTTGGTCTCCCCGCCTTGCTCCTTGTCCCTATGAACAGGTGGGAAAGTTCTTGGAGTAGGCCTTGGGTGTAGAGCTGTGTTGTGCTCTGTGCTGTTACATTCAGTACATTTGACACTGACCTTACAGTCCTTGGTGAAATGTGTGGACGAAGAACAGCACTTGTAACAGATGTTGTTCTCTTTGAGGAAAGCTTTGCGATCCTGGATGGTCTTTGTCCTTAAGGCTCTGCATTTCAGAAGAGGATGTGGCATCTTATGTAGAGGGCATAACTTAGTAGGGTCACTGTCTTGATTCTCTGGTTGAGACTCTGCAATTCTGTTGGAAGAAAAGTTAGTTTTGTGCACTGTTACTGGAGCTCTGAGTTGTTTAGGGCCAGAAGAGGTAGTATAAGACACTGAAAAAATGAAGCTGGGGTCATCTTTCATTCCTGCTTGTCTATCTACAAAGTCCACAAACTCACTAAAGGGTGGAAAAGGCACATTGTATTTTCGTTTGTAGTTACAGCCATGGGTAATCCATCTTTCGTGTAATTCATAAGGAAGTTTTTGTGCTAAGGAGTTAATACCTCTAACAGAGTCAAGATAAGAAAGGCCAGGTAAGTTTCCTACTGCTTTAGCAGCTTGTAACTCCACACACAGGTCACTGAATTCTCTGAGTTTTTGAAAGCCTCTGCTAGGTATTTTTGGGAAGTCTCCTATTCTTTTAAACAGTGTACTCTCTATAGACTCTGGTGAGCCATAACATCTATCCAGTCTGTTCCTGATGTTTGCAAGGCCTACCTCAGAGTGGTTTATGTTAATGTCTCTGATCCTTTTGGCATGTTCAGCAGAATCATTGCCAAGCCACTTTACGAGGAGTTCTATCTGTTCCCTGCAGGATAGATCTAGACCTTGAAAGACACTCTGGAAAGCGGATCGCCATGCCCTGTAGTGTTGAGGGCGATCACTAAATTTGACAAGTCCTTGGGTAACTAACTCTCTTTTGGCCAGGAACATGGCAAAGTCTACAGTAGCCTGATTGGCATTGGGGTAGGCTGCTGGTGTATTGTGGCGTGGTGTAAAGGCATACCTGGTAAAAGTCTCTTCTTTGGGTGCGCTGGGTTCAAACTTACATAAGGTTGACAGTTCGTACCTGTTCGTTGCATACACCTTTGGAGTGAAGACTGGTGTTTGATGCTTGTATGAAGGCTGGGTACCTTGTGGAGTAGAAGGTTTGGAACTGGAAGGTCTGGAACTCTGTCAGATTTTTCTTGCTTGTAGCACTGGGATCCCAGGTCGTCTTGTTGCTGCTTTATTTGATGTGACTCACTGACGTTATGTTTGATTTCTTGTTGTGGGATGCTGCTTGCATCCCAGTGCTGGTAGACATAATCTGATGTGCGTTGTGAACAATCTTGTTGGTCCTCCTTTAGACCCGGTATCCTGCTGCCTACTCTTGGCTCATCGTAGACGGCTGCTTCTAAAGCTTCTGCTCCTGCAATGGCGGCGGCAGCGTCTCTTTCTACTGCCAGCTTCTCCATGTTAGCTTCTAAGATAGCTTGCTGCAATTTCAGAGATGCTTCCTGCTGGGCTAGCTCTTCCTCCCAGAGTATTCTCTCCTTCTCTCTCTCTTGTTCCATGCCTACTCTTTCTTGCTCACTCTCTTGTTCCATGCGTACTCTTTTTTGCTTCAAGCGTACTCTTTCCTTCTCTCTCTCTTGCTCCAAGCGTACTCTTTCCTTCTCTCTCTCTTGTTCCTGTCTCATCTTTTCTGCATCAAGGCGGCCTTTTCTTTTTTCATTTGCAACTCTTGGTCTGTGAATGCGGCCCTGGCTTTTGCCGCTTCAGCTTTTGAACGGGCGATAGCTGCTACATTTGCGACAGATGACTTAGATGAGCTTGCTCGTGAACATGTTTTGTAAGAAGATGTCCCACTGTGAGATATGGCTGTGGGGAAGAAGCTGTCTTGCTGTATAGACACCGCTCTAGTGTCGATGCTGCTTGACAGAGCGCGTCTCTGCTTCGCCTGCCGCAGGCTTGTTTCTTTAAGGCTTCTGACTGTATGGATACTGCGTAGCCCCAGGCTGTACAGACTTCTTAAGTTGGCTTATCTTCCCTTTAGAGGTCAGCTTAAAAATGTCACTGTTCTGTCTCTGGGACAGCTAGCTAAACCTTCTTATCCCAATAACTGTAGATACCATATTTCTTTGATCTCAGTTTTATTAGAACAAGCCAGGTGAAACTACAAAATAACATAAATAGACCTCAATAAGTATAATATTGCATACAATACAGCATACATTGCATAAACAACAATATATAGTACAAGATGGGATAGTAAAAACTTACTTTTTAAGTTCTCTAAGGGGTGATGGCGATAGATAGAGAAATACATGTGTTGCTTCCTTCAATGTGTTGAAAAGAATGGTGACTGGTTCACTTCCTGCTAAGATTCTACCCAGAATTCCCTGCTTGCTGACAACTTCCTTAGTTACACTTACAAATAAACAAAGAAACAGAACTGCAGCAGTACCAAAAAGGAACGCTAGATGGAAGCCTACACACCACATATGATTGTCTTAAGTAAATTACACATTTTGCATGTAAATTTAACAACACAGGTACAAATAAGGTGCAAATAATCAGCAAGACATCTGGTGGACAGAACAGTGACTCGGGGGGGGGGGGGGGGGGGGACATGTCGTGTCGGTGATCTGTACTGCTGCACACTGCTGTCAGTATCACTGTGAGAGTCAATTTCATGTGTGTGCCGCCCATTCTAATTTCTTGCCCTCCTGAGTTCTGTCCCTGAGCTACTTACTATATGGAAAATAAAATAGGAAATATGTTTTTTGCCTTATTATCTACCTTAAATCACATTGCTTATTACATATTGTACTTGTTTGTTGTCTAAATAGTGACATTTGTACTTAAAACTGTAATTTTGTAACTTTTGGAAATGCCAGTAATAACTTGGCTGTGCCAGTAAATTTTGGGTGTCATGTCAGTAAATTTCAATCTGTTAGGTTGGCTACACTGGTGCCAAGCTAGGGACCATGCAGAGAAGGGGGAGGGGGAGGCTTGAGGAAAATACTACCATGAAGATTGGAGGAGCTCAAGGGATTCAGTGGCAGTGAATCATCTAGTCTAGTGAGAGAGACGGGGAGCTCAGTGGGCTGAAGAACTACAAGGAGTGATTATAGTGGAAGTGAAGGAACTGTTACGTTTTGTGTTAGGAACTGTTAAAGACTGTTGTCATAGGAGACAGCATTCCTGCACATGCAAATGTGGCATCTTGTTGGATGCCTTGCCCTGCATGGCTGTTCTCCTGTTGAAGTCTCGGAGTCTGTCAATTAACCTTTCAACTACCTAAGGGTGTCCTGGCCCTAATCCTCTCTCCCCCAAAAAGTTTGTTAAGAGAAATAAAAATCTATTTTGCATTCAAGAAGTGTCTGGTGCCCAATAACTTTAACTATCTTGCACCCACCATGCCTCACAACCCACTACATACAGAAGGATGTCAGCTGTCTCTAGCCCTGGAAGTTCTCATTAGACTGAAGGAGGCCTGGGACCTTGCTAAATAAGTTTTCAATACTGGGTAACAACTTCTAGCAATCTTTAAATTATCATGCTATTATCTTTTTTTAAATAAATGTATGTCAAATTCCTCAGTCAAGAGCATACCAGTAGCAAGGAATGCGTTGTTTATTTTTTTCATAATGACATGCCTTTCACATCACTTACAAAGCTTTTTTCTTCCCAAATATAACATTAAAGTAATACATATCCAATCTCATTTATGGGCATTAAGTTAATGTGTAAAATTAGGACACTTTATGGGTGTTTAAGGCTGCATGCACATGACCGCATTTGCTAGTGCAGCCTAAAGACAATGGGCTGGATTTACTAAAGGCAAAAAGACTGTGCATTTCAAAATTACATGATAAAATAGGGAAAATATCAACGCTGAAAATTTAGATAGTATGTAATTTACCGACTCAGTTGAGTAGGTTGGGGTTCCAAAGGCCAAATAAAGTATGCAAAGAAAAGAAAACAAGCCAAGCAGGCGGCATAGATAAAAAATGGACTGTGCACCGTGCAAGTACAGTTGCACTCATTTCTTCTTAGTAAATGCATATGTAGTAAAGTTTCACTTTGTGAAGAATATCTAATCAGGTGCAAAGTAAATGAAAAAAAACTGCATTTTGCTTGCACATGTTTGGATGATGGAAATCAGCAGAGCTTTGCCACATTTACTAAGCTCTGGGGAAAATGAGTGCAACTGGACTTGCAGAGTGCACTGTCTAATTGCCTTTAGTAAATCTGCCCCACTGTCTCTTTCTGGTGTTCCAGATATCCTACAGCTGCATACAGCCGCCCATAGACATGAATGGCGGAGGCGTAAAGTACACAGGCATAATTCAATGAACGCACTCTAGGTGTGTTTTTTTCGCCTTTCATCTCAATCTCAGTTAAAAATGCCATGGCTTCAAAGCGTTGCAGCTGTGGCATGTTTAGAGCCTGACAGGGCTTGGGTGGGCAGCAGGGCATCGGTAAAACCATACCTCAGCCATCTGTTTTTACCACCACCCCCAGTTGCCCGTGTGAAAGAGCCTTCTGAGCTTACAATCTATGAGAAGGGGAAAACTAGATACAACAGGCATGGTAATATCAGTGGCTGTAGGTGATTAGCCTTGGTTATTTGTTGATGGTTGGGGCAGAGAAGAGTTTTAGTGAGAAGGATATTATCAGGTCAGTGGAAGAGTAAAGGAGCAGTTTTAGTAGTGTTTATTACATGGTCAGAACTAAAGCTGGGGATGAGTTGTGAAATATTTCTAAACCATATTTAAACCCAAAACAAAAACATAATTTATTGCAGTTTTTCAATCCTTAAATGTGGTGGCTGTTATTTTTCTTTTTTCAAACCATTATCTCTTTATTTTCAACTGCTAATCCTGTGAATCATACACTTCTGGTCCTTGAATAGCTATGTTTACCCATTCACTGTTTCTTTTTTTTTTTCCTTTCATAAAATTTTATTGAAGTCAAAAACAGAAAAATGTTGCAATTCGAACATCAGGTGATCATACAAAAGGTTTTGTGAACTACAAATGTTCTTTAGATTATGTTATGTACCAGAGAGAAAACAATCAGGAAATCATATAAACATATTTTCCATTTAGCACATTGGTTATAGACCTAATATTATAATATAACATCTTTATGCATATGGTCATCAAAAGTCAGCATGGTATGAATTAGCAGAGTAAAAATAACATGTCCTGCCATCTCTGCTCCCCCCTTGCCCCCCCCCCTCACGGTTAAATAATTGTGAGCTGTATACATAATTCACTAGTCAGTTCATATCTAGGAGTTGGCAGTTTCTCTTCTATTTTGGAGAGCCTGGCGAGCCACTCTTTAACAGTTGGAGGTGTACTAGATTGCCAATGTATCGGAACACAAAGTCTCGCCGCATTCACCATATGCATAGCTAGTGATTTGTAGTAGTCCCTTTTAGACATTGTCGTGTGATGCAATAAATATTGTACTGGGGTATAGTTTAAGGTGTATGTGATGACTTTTGTGATGATATCATGTACCTTTTTCCAGAAAGGTTGGATGGAATTACAGTCCCACCAAATGTGGAGCATAGTGCCTTCTGCTGTACCACACCTCCAGCACGTGCTAGGTATAGTAGGTGAGAATTTGTGGAGGAGATAGGGAGTTCTATACCAACGTGTTTAGATTTTGTAGCAATTTTCCTGAATAGCTACATTCATGGAGCCCTTATGTGCATTTTCGTGCATGGTTTCCCATTCCTCATCGGATAAGGAAGTGTGTAATTCCCTATCCCATGCGCTGTGTGCGGGATCGCTAGTAGTGTTCGGCTCTTCTAGCAGCAATGTGTAGATAAAGGATATTAAATGCCTTTGTGGTGTTTTTCTTGTGCAGAGGGATTCAAATGGTGTGAGCTGTCTTGTCCATGTAGTTGGTGTTGGTTGTGTAGACAAGAAGTTCTGTATCTGCCTATAGGTCCAAAGGGGGAAGGATTTGGTTAGTGAAATGTCTACTGAAAAGGGGTGCCCTTCGGGAAGAAGTGTTGCGCCCTCATATCTTTGTAGGGCCATTCGCGACTTAGAAATGAGCCTACATTTCCTAGTGGGAAGTCAGGGTTTCCTTTTAGCATGGTTAAGGGCCCTGGAACAGAAGAAAGGGCTGTAGATTTAGCTGCCTGTGTGAAGGCCACCAGAGATGGATGAATGAGTGGGTGTGTCAAAGACTCTGTTGCCCAGTGTCTAGTCAGGAGCCAGGGGAGATTGTGAATTGGGAATTGTGAAAAAAAGTTTTCCATGTATACCCATAACTTTTTGTCATAATGAATATTCCAGTCAGTGATTCTGGTGAGATGGCAAGCTAAATAGTATTTATAAAAGTCAGGCAAGCCAATCCCTCCCTTAGTTTTGGTGCGAGTCAACCGAGTATATTTGATATGTGGTGGGGAGTCCTTCCAGATAAATCTTGAGCAGGCCTTTCTATACATCGGGAAAAAGGCTGTCGGAAGATGAATTGGATTGGTCTTCATCAAGTATAAAAAGCGTGGGACAATAGTCATTTTGAGCAAGGCTGAGCGGCCAAACCATGAGACATTTAAACCTGCCCAGTCTTTTAGATCTGATTTTGTTTTGTTCAGAATTACATGAAAATTATGTTTATATAAGTCGGACAGTTTAGTAGTGGATAGCCAGGTTTGTGATTGCATCTCTCTTCCATTGAAATGGAAAAGAATGTTGACAATGGTCTGTGTCCTGTGGGGTAAGCGAAATGTTTAATGCATGTGATTTCTCAATGTTTGATAGGGTGCCAAAATATTCTATATCTTTCAACAAGTTTGGTAGGGTGATAAGAGGTGACCTCAGTGATAGCAGAATGTCATCCTCATAGGCGGCTACTTTAAATTCCCTGTCCCTTATTTGAACTCCCGTGATATTAGTGTTCAATCTCAGTTTGTTTAGAAAGGGTTGCAGGGTAAGGACATAAATCAATGGGGCGGGTGCCGTTGCCAATGGTCAAGTCGTCCGACAGGTGGCCATTTACCTGTACACATGCGATAGGGTTAGGGTATAACGCCATGATATGAGTCAACATGCGCGATTGAAGTCCCGTCGCTATCAGTACCTCACGCATGTAGTCCCAGGCCCCTCTGTCAAATGCCTTCTCGGCGTCCAACGTCAAAAACCCCCCAGAATTTTGGATGATGTCAGCCATTGGTGGATGTTTAATGCTCTTATAGTATTGTCCCTAGCCTCTCTACCCGGTACAAAACCTACCTGGTCTAGGGATATGAGGTTGGGAAGGAGGGGTAGTAGTCTATTGGCCAGAATTTTCACATATAGTTTTATATCTATGTTAAGTAGAGAGATGGGTCTATAGTTTGATACTTGTGTGACATCTTTACCTTCCTTAGGGAGGACCGTTATATGCGCATCTAACATCTGGCCTGTCATTCATACTTTCTATGGATGCAGCCATGGTTGTCATACAGGCCAGGCTTCAAACTGCCTTTGGTCATCTCCATTACATGGTGGCTTCAGCATAACATGTGTAGCGTACCCCCTAAGGAGCTGCAGATGAACTGGGTCCTCCTCTCCTGTACAGCCAGGTTTACCAAATTTTCACAGGCACTCCAGAGTCCGTGACTTTGTTTTTGGTATTTATTGAGGTTTAATAACTTGGATAGGGTTGGGAGGTTATGGGATGCCCACTTGACTTCAGCAACAAAACTTTGGCAACAACTTCAGGGACATCTTCCTACAGTATATACAGTCTATATTCAGTCTCCTTTACTCTCTAGTGCACTTCACTTGCTTGTCTCCAGCTGATTCACTGTTAGTTGATCTGACAGACTCTCAGTCAGTTTCTTAGCAATGGCCTTTAGGAACTTGTAGGCCCTTGTAGTGTAGCAAAAATGACAGTGAACAGCCTGCACTTCTTCCTATGTGGCTATGGATCCCAGCACCATATCTTCAGGCACTGCCAACCCACCTGGCTGCAGCTGCCCCTTTCACTAGCCCTCCAAGCTAACTTCTCCACACCGGTCCTCCAGACTGATACTGACCAGCCCACCCAACTGACTCTCAGGAGATCTCCCAGGGAAGGATGAAGACTTAAAGTGATTGTAAATGATCACCTTGTAAAACAACCCATTCAGTTTAAAATAGAAATGAAAGGCAAAACATTTTTGTATAGATAGATATAAAAAAACATTATACAAACCTTTTTTTCCCTTTTTATAAATGATCACATTCCCTCTGTTCTCAGCTGCATTCGAACTGGGGGGAGGAGAAGCATCAGCACACTGAGTCTCCCAGTGGTTGGCTGTGCAGCGGGAGCATGTCAGGACAAGTCTGATCATTGGAGGAGAGCACACTGAGTTCCCAGCATAGCTAGCGAACTGACCGCAGTGTGCTCTCCTGCTTAGTGTGGTCAGTTTTTACTAGGAAAGCAGAGGGACTAGCAGGAACACAAGGGATTTCACATAAAGGAAGCAATACAAGGAGAACAGGATCCATTCTCAAGTATATGTTAGGGCAAGCACATATCAGGAATATGAAGTGTTGGGGTAACATGGGCTACATGTGGTAGTCTTCCCCTTGTTAGTCCCCAGCAGTGCTTATCTACTCACACTGTCCTCTCTTGCTCCTGTGCCTCCAGGAAGGGCTTCCTCCCGTGTGTGTTGTGGCAGGATCCCTCCATCACCCGAGCCCTGGCCCAAGGTCACCCCCCCACCAGACTAGGGAGCAGCCCTGAGGGCCACCGATAGCCTTCTCAGCACTGTATCTCCATTTTCCACCTGACTGCTCTGCTGGTCTGACCCATGTCTTTTTATGGAGTGATCTCAGCCCCCTTCTAGCCAGCTCCTGGGGATTGGCTGAGGCTCCATAAACATTCAAGACAGCTCCTCCTAACATCCACCCACTAGCTCTAGAACATTCTACTATGTCCCAGAAACAGAGGGAGGCACCAGAGGTGCTGTCAGAATGAGTCATCCAGCCCTGACTCACTGAACCCTGACCCAGATTCACTGCTCAGGCTTAGCTCTGAACTAACTAAATGTACCTACACTAATAAAGCCTACACTACTTCTAGCACACACTAGAGGGTGCTACACATGTATGTTTTTCCCTGCATGCTCTGCAGATTCTCCTCTGCTATTTATCTTCAATTGCCACATCCCATGCTGCCTGCAAGCAGTGATTTCTGTACTGACTCCGCCTCCTGAAACTCCTCTTCTCAGCATCTTTGTAGTTCAGAAGGCAGGCTCTATGAAATGTGTGACACAGTGGTGCCTACTCACAGGTCATAGTGAATATGTGTCACAGAACTCTAAAGCCACGTACACACAGATTTTCCTACGGGAAATGTGTGATGACAGGCTGTTGGCGGAAAATCCGACCGTTTGTACGCTCCGTCGGACAATTGTTGTCGATTTTCCGCAGATAAATGTTGGATGGCAGGCTTTAAAATTTTCCACGGACAAATGTCTGTTGTAGGATTTTCCGACCATGTGTGCACAAGTCCGTCGAACAAAAGTCCAAAGTACAAACACGCATGCTCAGAAGCAAGGATGAGCCAGAAGCGGTAAGTCTTGTAAGCTAGTGTTCATAATGGAGAATTAACATTCGTGACGTGGCAAATTATTAAATCTCAAAATGCAGCCCACATTCTCTTCTTCTTTAATGGGATAATAATGAAGCTGCTTTGCTGGTGATACTGGTGGAGTTTTGGCAAAATTATTTAAAAAGGCTTTTTTTTCTAGTCATATCAAGAATAATATTAATATGCTTTTGGGGGGGGGGGGCAAGATACCACAACACCATTATCCCATAGTTTTTAAGATCAAAGATACAACTATGTTGGTGTCCCTTGTCAATTTTTCATTGTAATTTTTTAAATGTAACTGCCTACTCCCGAACTGTCATTTGAAGTAAAACACATAACCAAGTATTATTCTCCACAATTTTTTTATTGTGCATTAAAAAAAGAAGAAAAATAAAATTAGACATGCTATCTGCAAATAGAACTTAACCAAAAAGTGCATTCTATGCATCCACAAATATAGAAAATATAACAAATCAAATCATTATTATTCAACCAAAAAATAAAATAAAAGTGTTATGCATGTGTCCTGCTTCTTAATATAGAGGGTTAGCAATGCCAAGAGTTGGTGAAAGCAGGGGTCCGTCATCTGGAGATAATTATGAAAATCATCTGGATTATTCTCCTGGAGCTCCTGTAGCAAAGGCATATGACATAATTGGTCACAATTAATAAAGCAACCAATTTTTGGTCCAAGAATTCCTCCTCCTCCTGTTCCTGGACTTGGGTCAAAGCAATAACTCCAAGTCCAATAATAAATAACACGTTATCTCCTCTGATTCCGCAACATGTCTGGTTGATGAACAGCCATTCAGAAACTAACTGAAAAGCATAAGATGAAAAGAGCGAAATGAAAAGTGTGAAATGAAAATCATGAATCAACACTCACCAAACTTCTACTCACACGAAATTAGCAGAAGTAGCCCAAAGGGTGGCTCTAAAGAGCTGAAAAACCATGTAGTATGTCACTACGTTTGTGTTTTTTGGCCGACTATTCCTTGCCGTTTGTATGCAAGACAAGTTCCCGGCCAACGCCCTTCGGACAAAAGTCAGATTTTTTGTCTGTGGAAAATCTGATCGTGTGTACGAGGCTTAAGAAGTAAATGTGTGGGAATCTTCACAAAGTAAGGTTATAAACCTTAAAATGGTTTAGAATAATAGGGGTAGGCTAGAAATTATTGAAATACAATGTGCAAATTAACATATGATTTTACATTTTGATCATAAATATGCTGTTCACGTTGATCTTGTGAGGTAATATACAAAGTCCCAGTTGCCCAGCTGTCAAAAATGTAGGTCCATGTCTCCATTATGTCCCCACTTTGTGGAGTACACCAAGAGTACAAACATTAAATTATTATCCTATAATAGTGTTCTGTTCTTGCTACATGTTGCCCTGTGTGTAGCTGGACATGCAGCTAAACCTTATTAATTGGATGCCATGACAAAACCGCTACCAAAGTGAAAGTTTGAAGAACTCTGAAAAAAGATGTGAATTACATGAGAAGTATTTTTTGAGTGGGGGTATTAGCATGCTGTTTTTTCAAACAAAGGTTCAATAATCATTCTCATATATTAGACTGTGATTGGTTGTTCTGAAAATAGGTGTAGTGATTTATAATGTAATGTTCTTTCTAGTGGAACATTGTGGTTATGATGTAATTTCCAGTCTCTGTATTCCTGTTGTTTTCTAATAAATCAAAAAAGGCTCAGCCGAATGTCCAGCAACATTTTGGCTAATACCAGCCATATCTGAAGCAGCTTTCCAGCACAAATTCCTTCTGCCCTTATGGTAATGAGGTTTAGTAATGTTACTATAGTGCTGCTCACTGTTCTTCTTGTATAAAAAAGGAAGTATCAATGCAAGACTATCCCTGCTTTTGTTTATTCCATTTTGTGGATGTGTACCTTCTTAACCTCTCCTGCTTCTGCTTGATTATTTCCCTATTAGTCATCAGATCACCAGTCATTTAGGGGGAGAAGGAGGTAATAAGATCTGTTATGAGCAAGACCTCCTTTTACTAAGATTGAACAAGGCACAGCAAGCAAATCATTGGAAAGATCAGCTGCAGGGAGCATATAGGCAGTACTAGTGACTAGTCCTTTCTAATGTACCTTCCCATTTTTTGGTCACATGTTCACAGTTCAGGTCTTCAATAATAAATATTTAACAGCACATTGGACACCACTAATTCACTAGTAAGTACCCTATATTTTACTGCAGCATAGTTGAAATATCAGTAATATCAGTAAATTTACTATATTTTAGCAGTTCATTCATTTCAGATTACTCCTTTGCTTGATTTTTTTTTATATTTTTTGATTGCAATTTTCACAGTCTCCTTGACAGCTCCCATCTTAATTTGTGGACTTCTCCTTTAGTGCTTGGCCAGTTGGAATTAGCTCTAATACCTTCCACGGCTATTGGCTTGTAGAGAATCCACTATTTCCATCATATACCTCAAATGTTTGGCAGTGAATGGAATGAATAAATATGAGTAATAATCTTTTATGCCAAGTTTAGGATTGGTTTGTTAAAAACACAGAATTTTTTTGTTGCATTTATATACAAACTGTAAAAACAGCTCATTATTAATGTGTGCTCTCTGTCCATGTGTATGTAGCCATACGTGATTGGCCAAAGAATATTATGACTAGTACACTGAATTACTTCTTTTGTCAGTAACATGCTTCTTGACTTCATGCCTAAGTTATTTTATAGTAACTTACTGGGATGTTCCAAAATAAACCAATTCTTGTTCTTTTAATATTTCTGAAGTTTGCGGAGTGTTACTTATTAGTACAACAGAGTATTAAAAAATTTTAAATTATTTGTGTCTTTTGTAAAACTGGTGCTAAAAAGGCTGCTTCTTAAGGCTGGGTTCACATATGTGTGAATTGGATGCGGGTTTCCCCGCATCCAATTTGCATGACATGTGAGTGTGACTGGCTCTCACTGAAGCCGGCTTACACAGGTCGGGGCGGCTGCGGAGCAGATTGCAAAAGGGTCCTGTGTGTGTTTGGGTCCGGTTCAAATGCGAATTCAGGCAAAAATTCAGACCTGAATCGCATCAGAACCGGTAAGCAGACATGCACTGGACCCCAGGCATGAACCTGCAGCCGCACGTATGTGAACCCGGCCTCAAATAATAAAGCTGTGAGATAAATACTATGGTGTCTAGTTATAAAACATGAGCTGTGAAAATGTTTTAGCATGTGTGCAAAAGTCACAAATAATCCCTGTTATGTTTGTATTATGTGTGAAATGTCATTTTCTATTTGTTGCCTTTCTCAGGATGAATGTAACATTCCCTAACTTTCGTTCTTAAGAGAAAATAGTTTCAAGAACATTCAACTAGCAGATAAAAAAATCATTTGGCAAATAAAGATAATAGCCTACCACTAAAGAATAAGAACATTCGACCAGAAGAGGAAATAATCTGAGAAAGACCTCTGCTAAGTGTATAGAGACTCCGGTGCTCACCACTGTCCGTGTAATAAATCAACTACCGCAAAGAGGGAACTGCAATACAGAATTGATAAGATGTTTCAGAGACAGAACTACTGTTTATTTTAGGTGATCTGTCAAGGGTTTCAGTCCATTTCTCAGTTGTCAAACAATGGCAGTCTTCTCTGCAACATTGTATTAATTCTGTACACCCGTTCACTCTCTGTAGTAGCTGATTCTTTACAGAGAAACAAAACAACTTCCTTATCCTCCAAAAAAATCTATACGCATTCACCACCTAATGGTCCTGTAATCTTTTTTTTCACAAAATTATTTCTTACTGTGTTTTTCTGTCTCTATGTAATATCCTGGAATGTCCTCCATGAGTTTCCGATATATAATATACATATATTAGTATATAGCTACTATATAGCAATTTACAAGGAAATTTGTTAAAGTGTAGTATAGTATAATCTGAAACTTATGCCGCGTACACACGATCGGACTTTACGGCATACTTGGTCCGGCGTACCGGATTTCGTTGGACAATTCGATCGTGTGTGGGCTCCAGCGGACTTTGTTTTCTCAAAAGTTTGATGGACTTAGATTTGAAACATGTTTCAAATCTGTCCAACGGACTCCAGTCCGGTCAAAAAGTCCGCTCGTCTGTATGCTAGTCCGACGGACAAAAACTGACGCTAGGGCAGCTATTGGCTACTGGCTATGAACTTCTTTGTTTTAGTCCGGTCGTACGTCATCACGTACGAATCCGTTGGACTTTGGTTGATCGTGTGTAGGCAAGTCCGTTCATTCGGAAAGTCCGCTGTAAAGTCCATCGAAAAGTCCGCCAGACAGAGTTTGCCGTAAAGTCCGGTCGTGTGTACGTGGCATTAGAGGTACTTCCCATAGGTATTTTCCATAGGTACTGGACTGGACTTTGCATAGGTAAACTATATGATCTATAAGTTTTTTTAATATCCAAGAGGAGGATATAAGGCATCTGTAAAATACTGGTTGACAAGTTCTTGTCAAAGATGAGCTGCCCAGTGGTTTCCCATACACACAAAAAGATGCAGAGGGATGCGAACATCTGGTTTGTAAGACTATTTCATACACACATACACGCACATTTTACCTATAAAAAACCCGCTACTTGAGCTTAGGCAGCTACCGAATACCTGTGGTTGTATGAAGTGAGTTTTCCGTATGTTAAAATACATTAAAAGTCATTATTATCCAAAATTTGGACCAAATTGACCATCAAGCCTTACTTACCTACAGCAATGAGCAATAAAGTTTATTCTTTTTACTGTTCATGTTCTAGAAAAATGTCCGAAGATTCCCTTTAGAACTTTTCAAAAAGCTAGTAAAATTATAATTAAAAGAGGTTTTATCCTTTCTGTGCTGAGAACACTGTTTCTTTTTATTCCTCATTATAGGCAAGGTTGATATCAGTCTGGCGAATTCTGTGGGTTCCAAAATAATAAAAATTGAAAATGTAGTCCATATGCATTTTCAGGAAACTTTTGGAAAAAAAAGCTTTATAATATTTCAAATTGGAGATGAATAAAATTATTTGGCAGTCTACAGCAGAGTTTTAGCATTTAAGAAAGTTTGAAAGCAGACATGTATATTACTTTAAATATAACTTATTTATAGTATGTTACATCTCAGGTATCATATAAAAATTTTACTTGTTTTTTTATTTTTTTATTGTACTTAGTGTTCCGTGACTTGTGGAAAAGGCATGCAATCAAGAGTAATTCAGTGCATGCACAAAATTACTGGAAGGCATGGAAATGAATGTTTTTCATCTGAAAAACCAGCAGCCTATAGACCATGTCATCTACAAGCCTGCAATGAAAAAATAAATGTCAACACAATAACGTCTCCAAGACTTGGTAAGTGCACAAAACAATTAAATACAACTATAAGTGTGTTTCAGGTCAATATCCTTATTTTCTGTGTCTAGACTGTAGAAAACATTTATGAAATGATATGTAACTTTTGGACACCAGTCAGTAATAAAAAGAGCATATGCTCTGCCGTGTAAATATTTTCTACCTGATATAGGTACAATTCATATGTGCTCAACAGAACTGTCTGTTGGCCATGTTTTCTCTGATATACTAACATCAATATCTGTTAATCTGCTGTTACCTTACTCCAATTTAATCCATTTTTTTTCTTTTTATTAAAGAGATCTTATCCACGCAGGGCAATATGACAGTGTCTCTCCAAAGGGCATCCCTCAACCCCCTTATGCTCTCCATTACCTATGCTCCCCAGTAGCTCCATTGACCTGCTTCCATGTGAGAGGCCTGAGCCCGAGCACTGTCACATGACCTGGGAAAGGCATATCACTGCTCTGCTGGGTCACCAACACAGCTGAGTTTAGTGTCAGCTATAAGAAAGTTGTCCGTAAGGTGAGCTTATTGGGGCCAGGGGATACCTAGAAACCCTTGGGTTTTTTTACTAAAACTGAAACGTGCAAAATCTGGTGCAGTTCTACATAGAAACCAATCAGCTTCCAAATTTTTTAGTCAAAGCTTAATTGAACAAGCTGAAGTTAGAAACTGATCGGCTGCCATGCCCAGCTGCATCAGATTTTGCACTCTCCAGTTTTAGTAAATCAACCTCACTGTTACTTTGCCCCGCAGTGCCCTGCAAATTACTTGTATTTATAGGGTCTACTGCAGCCTGTCCTGAAATACTTAAAGTGGTTCTAAAGTCAAAAACTCCATACTACCTATCCTATCCTCCCATCCATAAACTAGCGCTGCCCCAGCTGCAGCATCACCCCTTTCATTTGCTGGTCTGCTGCTCTCAGTCAAACTTCTTTGAGGAGTGAGCAAGTGCATGGCTTACTGGCACTGTGTGTGTCTAAGAATGGGCACAACCCAGCTTGGGAGTATGTGCGCACAGGCACCCCTTTCGCACCCTGCTTGCTAAAGAGGCCCTCAGAGGAAGGAGGAGTGGAAAACACAATTGGGGGACCTTTAAAGAGGAGTTTAGGGACTGCTCTGTGCGATATCATTGCACAGAGCAGGTAAGTATAACTTTTTTTTTAATATATAAAATATTTTACCTTTAGTATCACTTTAAAAATTAGGCTTTGGAAGTGGGAGTACAGTAATTAGCTTATCAGCTGTTCTTCTTGTCCTGTGTTCAGCTTCTTTCGCTGTCCTACCACATTCTACCTTTAACAAAACTATATTGTTCTAACTGCAGGGGAGAAAAGTTAATGGTCAGGACTTTGTAGTTCCTGGTAGGTGTGTTTGAGCTTGAAAACTGGCTGAACTGAAGTATACATTTTTGGCAGGCAGGGCAGTTCACACATATGTATTTCACCAGCGTTTAGTAGTGATGAAGCTTCACTTTGTAAAGAATATCCAATCAGGTGCAAGGGGGGAAAAAAACAGCATTTTTGCTTGCACATGATTAGATGAAGGAAATCAGCAGAGCTTTACCATATTCACTAAGCTCAGGGGAAACTGAGTGCAACTGCACTTCCAACGTGCACAGTCTATTTGCCTTTCGTAAATCCACCCCTTTATTTGGATGTCTGTTTTATTTTAAATATTTTATTGTATCCAGACAAATAAGGCATGCGTCTGATATAACCTCTTACATTTCCTCTTTATATTTATGCGGATGCATGTAGTAAGCACATGCAGGAGCACTGAGCTATAGGCATCTCTGTTTGTTTTTTTATTATTCCCATACCTCTCCTTTAACCTCCATTGCGATATTCTCACATGGGGGCTCAGGGTGAAATTTCAGTACCATTAGTGGTAACCCCGAGTCACACTCAGGACTGCATCGCTGGATCCTGGAAGAGGTGGCATATCTTGTCCCCACGATCCCACAATGTACTCCCACTGTGTCTGGTGGCCGGATCTTCCGCCCGATGCTCTGTGTGTTCCGGCTTCCCTTCCCTGCGAGCATTGCGACACAGGGGGGTGGAACTGGCAGCAGATTCAAAATGTATAAAACACAACACACACAATACATTGTAATCTTATTGGATTACATTACTGTATCAAATCATTTGACCTCAGTTTGCCACCCAGTGCTTTGTCCAGTGCCCTTGCCTGCAGTTTTACTGTTCTTTCTGCCTGGAAACTGGAGAATGATCATGGCATCCAAAAAGCGTGCCTCTACATCAAAAGTGGTTTATGGCCTGCTATAAAACAGCAATAGCGATACAGAATCACTTGCGGAATTAAGTGATAGAGATTCATGGGGAAATTCGTCATCAGATACAGAAAGTGATTTCAGCAACGATCCGGCAACTGAGCTCAGTGATGTGCGGACTAAGTGCTTTATTGACTGGGGTATGGATCAAGCAGCGCCCCCAAGATTCCCATTTACTGAAGCACCTGGTATGAAAGTGGATGTTAAAGATGACAACATCTTGGCATACCTACAACTATTTTTGACCAATGAGGTTATTGAAAAAATAGTTATGGAGACAAACCAGTACCGAGAGCAACAAGCTGCTACGCATCGGAAGTTTTCAAGGAGTAGAAAGTGGGAACCAGTGACCAAAGATGACATTTGGAAATTTCTGGGCCTAAAATTACCTCAGGGAGTGTTGGGGAAACCCCTGAAGAAGTGGTATTGGACTACCAATAAATTACTTGCGAAAAATGTGAAAAAATAATCCCCTGCACTAAAGATATTACTTAGTGATTAGGCCTGCCGCTGCTGTACATGACATAAGTCAAAACATGGAAAAAAAGGGTATAAGTACCACAGCACTGACAGCCTGAATAAATACAATAAAGTGCAACTGTAGCGCATACAAAATTAAGTGCAAAATTAATCCAAAAAAAAATCAAGCATGTAGCCAGTGAAAGCTTTAAAAAAATGTGCAAATATGTATAAATTTCTAGTTGTAAGGTTTCTTTCACAGGTGCCTTCCACAGGTGCTACTGTGCTGGAAATAGTGCAAATCAATATTAAGCCTGTGACCAGTGAAAGTCCAAAAAAGACATGCACATAAACATATAGCAGCTCAGTTGATAAGTTCCTTTCAAAAGTGCTGCTGTGCTAAAAAAAACATATGATGCTGTAAACAAGTGCATACGGGATCCACCCCGCCTCCCTTATGGTTGAACTCACCAGATCCAATGGACCCTCAAGCAGTACTGCGTTGCGGGTCAGGTGGGCCTAGTATGGTGAGTGGGGTGACGAAAACGCCAACGCCTGGGTGCGATCCTTCCTGGGGTGTTTTCAGGCACAAACATATGGAGAAAAAGCCTGCATAGTAAAGTACGTCTAATTCATTAAAATTAATCTTTACAAGGTTCCAAGGTGGAGGGCAAACAGATGAACATCAGTTACCAGTCCATTAATCAAAAGGTTCTCAAACAACCTAACTGCAATTGAACGCGCAGCAGACGTGATGTCACCGC
The DNA here is from genome assembly GCA_037952925.1 of Lithobates clamitans. Lineage (NCBI taxonomy): Eukaryota > Metazoa > Chordata > Amphibia > Anura > Ranidae > Lithobates > Lithobates clamitans. The sequence goes on from JBBGZY010000675.1 coordinate 3,994,486, forward strand.
TAGTTCCAACTAGAAGTTTATACATATTTGCATGTGTTTTTTAAGCTTCCACTCGCTACATGCTTGAGATATTTTTTTTTTGCACTTATTTTTGTATGCACTACAGTTTCAGTTTATTGTATTTATTCAGGTTGTCAGCGCTGTGGTACCTATACCCTTTTTTCCCAATAAATTACTTGCCACTCCATTCTTTGGCACGATCATGTCAGAGTAAAAAATTTTACTGATACTGAAGTATTTGCACTTTGAAAACAATGAAGAATTTAATGAAACTACTCATCCAGCACCAAAACTCAAGAAAATTTGGGAAGTATATCAAATGATTCTGAAGAATTTCCAATGCAGCTATGTGCCAGAAAGAGACATCAGCATAGATGAAAGTCTATTGGCCTACAAGGGAAGGCTCAGCTGGATACAATACATGGCATTAACCACTTGCCGGCCGCCTCACGCAGATATACTGCGGCAGAAGGGCTCGTACAGGCAGAATCACGTACCTGTACGTTCCCCCCTTTAAGAGGCGGCAAGCTCCATGAGTCAGGTCACGGGTCCCAAGGACTCGATCGCCGTGGGGATACCCACGATCACCTCACGGGGAGGAAGAACGGGGAGATGCTAATGTAAACAAGCATCTCCCCATTCTGCCTAGTGACAGTGTCACTGATCTCTGCTCCCTGTCATCGGAGCAGAGATCAGTGATGTGTCACACACAGTCATGCCCCCCACAGTTAGAAACGCGCCCCTAGGACACACTTAACCCCTACACTGCCACCTATTGCTTAACCCCTTCACTGACAGTGTTATTTACATAGGAATCAGTGCATTTGTATAGCACTGATTGCTGTATAAATGACAATGGTCCCAAAAATGTGTAAAAAATGTCCGACGTGTCCGCCATAATGTCGCAGTCATGATAAAAATTGCTGATCGCCGCCATTTACAAAAAAAATTATTAATAAAAATGCCATAAAACTATCCCCTATTTTGTAAACGCTATAACTTTTGAGCAAACCGATCAATAATCGCTTATTGCAATTTTTTTTACCAAAAATATGTAGAAGAATACGTATCTGCCTAAACTGAGGAAGAAAATAGTTTTTTTATATATTTTTGGGGGATATTTATTATAGCAAAAAGTAAACAACAATGTGTTTTTTTCAAAATTGTCGCTCTTTTTTTGTTTATAGCGCAAAAATTAAAAAACGCAGGGGTGATCAAATACCACCAAAAGAAAGTTCTATTTGTGGGAAAAAAGACATCAATTTTGTTTGGGAGCCACGTCGCACGACCGCACAATTGTCAGTTAAAGAGACGCAGTGCCGAATCGCAAAAAGTGCTCTGGTCAGGAAGGGGGTAAATTCTTCCGGGGCTGAAGTGGTTAAAGAGAGCATGATTTGGCGTAAAATCCTTCATGCTATGCGAATCGCTAACTGGTTACATTTGGAATTCTGTCCTATACACTGGGAAAGGAACCAAATTCAACCCAAATTACAGCAATTATGGAATGGCAACAACTTCCGTTCTTCCGCTGATTGAGTCATTGCTAAATCAGGACTATTACATAACTACAGACAATTTTTACACATCTCCTGAACTTTATGAGTTCCTTCTGCAGAGCAAAACAGATGCCTATGGAACCGTTAGGGCTAACCAGCGTGACATACCACCAATCTTTGGCAATAAGAAGCTCAAGACTGGAGAAATGGTTGACTGGCAGAAAGCCAAAATGATGGTACTGCGATGGTGTGATAAAAAAGATGTGTGCCTAATGAGTACAATCCATAATACCTCCACTGTCATGGTACACACAAAAGGTGGGAAAGACATCATGAAGCCACAACTAGTGATAGACTACAACAACACCATGAGAGGTGTTGACAGAGCCGACCAAGCAATGACATTCTATTCAGCAATGAGAAAACAACAAAAAAAGTATTACAAGAAGATCTTCAGGCATCTTCTTGAGTAATGCTTGTGGAATGCCTACATTCTGCTCCAAAAAAATAGTGACAAGCCTGTGGTTTATGTTGACTTTATTTGGAAAGTTGCCGAACTGATATTTCTGAACCGCCAAACACCAATGGCTTTGAATAGAGCTGGACGTCGTGCTGCTGGCATTGTCAACCCGGAACATCTGACTGGTCATCACTTCATGGACTACATCCCACCAACTGAGAAAAAGTCAGCACCCACAAGGATGTGTGTGGTTTGTTGCTCAAAGCGTGATGACAGTGGAAAGAAAATCTAAAAGGAAACTAGGTTCCATTGTCAAACTTTGTGCATTTCCATGTTTCAAAATTCATCATACCGGGATGGTTACTAAAGCAATATGACTAGTAACATTGCACCCCTGTTTGGACAAATTTCAGTGTTTTTGATTTGAATATATTACTGACTAAAATTTATTGAATAAAGGGTATTATTATTATATTATTGTTTGTTATTATTTATAGTTATTTATTATATTATAATTTATGATTTTGTGTTTCAAACTTTATAATACCTGGGATGTCTACTAAACTCTTGTTTGTACAGATTTAAGTGAGTTATTCCTAAAAATGACAGGCCTACAATATATAATGCCAAATTTCCATGCAAAAAAATTGTACCACTTTCAGCATCAAAAATGTGACATAATCCCACCGCCAGGGAGGTTAAGGTAAAATTCTTGTGGTGACCCAGAATCCAAATGTATCACCAGGTAAACTGTTAATAAAACTACTAAAGTGCAATTATATCCATTGCTTTACTTACTCTTATAGAGGGCATTCTCCCACTGTTCTCCCTTTCTGTGCTCTTCACCTGCGGGCTGCAAGCTCCTAGTGACTAGTGCACGTTGGAATGGGAAAATCACAAAGTGATCATGACCTATTAGGTCTCAGTGCATAATCTCCCATTCTCATAGTTCTGTCTTTCAAGGAAATATGAAATGTTAATAAGTTCATGAAAATGAGACATTTACTAAAGGATGGTATTTTATATTTGCCTGAGAAAATTAAACACTGTCCGTGATACTTTTTTAATTTGCACTAACATACAATTTTTCGGGGTATGTCCCCTTCTTCAAGGTCCAAGCAGTACACTGCTTGGACCTTGAAGAAGGGGACATACCCCGAAAGCTTGTCCTGAAAAATTGTATGTTAGTGCAAATAAAAAAAGTATCACGGCCAGTACTCAATTTTCTCTGTCACAATTGCACTAATACAGTTGCAATCACATCAAGTTATATTTGCCTGAAATTCAAACCTACATGTTAATTACCCATGAAGTCCTGTCAATATGGTAGATTAGCCTTTTTCATCTGGGGTGCATTCAAGTTTCTTCAGGGGTGCCTTGGTACAATACCTAAAAATTGCCTAAATTGTATAGAGCAAATTTATCAAGCCTGCCTTTTAGTTATACAAAGCCACAGGTTTTCATTATGCACCATTAAAACGTTAGGCCTGCTGGCACCCTAGCAACCAATGATGTCATCAGTTGTTAAGGAGGACATCAGGTGCCCTCACAGCATCCTTGTTTGCCCTGCCCTTTTCTGATAGCACTATGGTCACATTATTTGAGTGAGGGAGAGAATCGAGGGAAAAGGGAAACATTGAAATACTAGTCAGTACCAGTGTACAAAGGAGCATTTGCTTTGGAAGAATAGATCTCATCTAAGGTTGGGTGTCCTATGCGTGGGTGAATGTTGCTACATTATGTAAAACTATTAAGCACCCATAGATTTTCTTTTTTTTTGTCATTCACCCAGTGGGTTGAATGATAACAAATGACTTGATTCCCCAATCACACATTTGATGTGGCTGAAGAAATCCTCCTACTGTCTAAATACACTGATGAGCACCACCGGATATAGCCAGCGGTGCTGATGGAGCAGCAAAAATCCAACAGGGCGGATATACAGAAGCCACACAGTAAATTGACTTCTGTACAACCAGCCGTCCCATACATGGATCAAATTTGGTCAGTCCCTGATGAACTAGTCTAATTTTAATTCATGTATGAGTTTAGTTTTTTTACATTTTAGAATGGGGTGCCTCAGTAATGTGCATGCTTTTAAAGGGTGCCTTGACTGAAAAAAAGTTGAGAAACACTGCTGTAGATCAAACTTTGTGAAAGCTTTATTGCTATACAGTCAAACATTACCATTCAGATCATGTTCCAGTTCAGGCAAAACAGCTGTAATAACAACCCCACCCTCCAATAACTTCTGAATGTATTTTTTCAGAGAAATCAGGAAATAATGTTATGACTTTTGTGTTCTACCTGAATTAAAACACAACCTTACTTATAGGGTGAAAAAAATGTGGTGCACTCCAACCATCAGCCAAGCCCACTGAGTACTAAATATTTTTATTTTATTTTAAAAACTAAGTCTTGATAATTATGTAGGGAAATGCTAAATAATGATTTAAGTTAAACAGTATATAATGTAAGTAAATAATTTTATCCAGTTCATATTAATATACAGTAGTTTTATTATAGAAAAAAACATATATATATATATATACTTATTTTCAATATTACAGCGCTTACAAAATAATATAATACAAATAAAAATATGATAAATAAATTAGTAATTAAAGTGACAAAAAATATATATTAAAAACCCAAATATTATGAAAAAATTTCTTAATCCAAATAGTGATGCAATCAATAAGTATATTATACTCCTATAAAGTGCTCCAAAGTTCATACAAAAAAAGTGTTGAAGTGCTTCAGGTAAACATGCCCTGTAGTGTGCCCCACTCCCCTCTTGTATCCCTACTCACCAGAAAAAATGGACCCTCAGCTTTTTAGTCTGGGGGTCAGACAAGCTTATATCTGGTGGTGGGGGTGTCACAGGACTTTTTGGTGTGCTGAATTTGGGCCTCCTTAAGTTGCTGCTCCTAAGAGCAGCTTGAATTCCATCAGGCTCAAAGAAGAGAGAAGGTACTCATAGTGAATTACTGTATAAAATAGGTTAGCACAATTAAAATTCACTAACAAAATGCCAGGAACAAACAGGAATTTCAATACTAGCAAGGGCTCTTCCGGGTTCTCAGTTGAGAGCCCAGAAGAGCGCTTGCTAGAGCCCTCGCTAGTTAGCAGAGGGACTGGGTTCCATCAAGTTCCAGCTAAAAAACAAAGCCCTAACCATCTCCTCAGGATGTTAGTTCTCTACTGTAGTCAGTTTTCTGACTACAGGGGTCATTCTTCCTTGGCTGACAAGTAGGTTCCTGGGTCTCCTGGAGGAATCAAACATATTTTAACTACAAGTACTACAATGTATATTTTAACATTGCTGAGTTTTTAACAGAAATATATGGAAAAATCACAGCAGTGAGAGGTTCACATGAATGGGAATAAATCACCATGCTAGCATCATGGAGAGCTTTATAGATCCAAAGCACCAAAGACTTTATTAAATGCTAGTTAAAGTTGTCTCTAGTTATTAACATTGACTGTCAAATGTGAGAAAGGTGGATTTTGTTTGTGGATTGCAGGCTAAAGAGTAAACGTTTTTTATTGGGTATGCACTATGACCATATTACTTTTTGAAACATATTTTCTTTTTACAGCTGCTTTAACCTTCAAGTGTCTACAAGACCAGTGGCCAGTTTATTGTAAAGTTATACGGGAGAAGAATCTCTGTCAAGACATGAGATGGTACCAGCGCTGCTGTGAAACATGTAGGGACTTTTATGCTCAGAAAATGCAACACCGGAGTTGACCTTAGTTTTGACACATTTAATAATGTTACAATACCTAAAGAAACCCACATCTCTAGCATATCGCAACCAAAATATTTCAGATTTCATATAATTTAATCAATTTAATTTATTATTTTTTTCACGTTACGCATCACACTTGCTTTTTTACATCACACATTTCTGCTGTGTAACCTACGTTTTTGAAAATCAGAAACATATTTCTGCTTTTATAAAAAAAAAAAAAAATTCTCCTGGGTCATTTATGAATGGCAAAGCTCATACAAAGGTGCTTCATATTGTATTGTGACTTGTCAGAGACAATGCAAATTGAAAAAACCCCTGTGTCTACTATACATGAAGGCATCTGATCCATCTGTGAACAATCAGATCATCAGGATACTAATTTTTCATGAGACATGCCAGTCCAATGTTCAATGTATGTAAGCTCCCCATTAAAGTAGAACTTTAGGCATTTAGGCAAAACGTTTTTTTTTCTTTTATTTTGGATAGAGTAAGGGAAGGTTAAAACCCCTTTCCATTTATTTGTATTTTTTTGCCATCTGTATCCCATTGGGAAGATTTACCTTCAATTTTTGTCCCTTAATCCCCCCCCCCCCCCCAAGTCACCAGAACTAGTGTCCCCAGTAAAATATTTTGCCACTATTACTATTCTGGGAACAACCCAACATTTTGGGATTTTCTTTTACTTTCACTTTCAATGATAATGGTACACAGGACAAATAGAGAGGGCACATCTCCCTAATAGGGACACAGACAGCAATACAAACCTAATGGCTGTTGTTATCAATCTTTACTCTATCCTAAACTAAGAAAAAGTTATACTTAAAGCAATGGTCTTGATTGGTATTATGCCTCAAAGAGCAAAATTATTAGAGAAGTGCTGGCTTGTCTTGCACTTTTTTTACTGATGGCACCTCCTCTGGATATGCACTGAGATTGCAAGGTGAGTGGTATGTGTGCAGGATAGACATATAGTTGATGCCAATATCTACCATCCTTGACCAGGTGACAGAATGTAATGCAGAATCTAGTGTTAGTCAGTTGCATGATTTTACCCTAAGCTGTTTATGCTCTTCCAGTCCAGTGCTTTTGTGTAAGGACTAAATAAATATGTTGGTCTAAGAGCGAAACATTGCCATTCCTGTATATGGCCTAAGCTAAAGCTTTTCCATAATAGCAAACTTGTGTATGTGTGTCACCTCATAAATGACCCATGACTGTTGCAATTAATGGGTTCGTTCCCCTTTAATGATATTTTGTAAAACATTAAATATGCATGACAGCATTAAATGTACGGTAAAACGTTGTCCTTAAAAACGTATACTTACTTTTAAAGCTGCTTCTACTATGGGTTCAACCTTTCCATCTTGCCTTTGGATGCGTGACCCCAGCACCTCTCAAATAAGCACTCAGCTACAAAAAGCTTGTTTAAAGATAGACGCGCAGTCTACTCTCTCTCACTCCCGGGGCTGAGCTTAGCATCTGGCAAGTGAGAGAGTGACAGTCTACTGCAAATGCAATTTAGATAAGCCAAGTTTTCTCAGCCGAGTGCATGTTCTTGAGGTATTGGCGCTGTGCATGCAACGGCAGGATGGAGAGGGGGAGCCTAAATTAGAAGCAGCTTCAAATGAAAGGATAATTTGTAAAAATGGAGAGCAGCATTTTAATGTACACGCTAAGCAGTAATACATATAGAATGTTTTCAAATGTCATTAAAGTTAAAGTAACCCTTTAATATTACCAAATAGGGAAAGAAGAACCACACTATAGTACAGAGAAAGAATCTTAAATAATAACCATCATTTAGCAGAAATATGATTTCTAACATTTTTTAACATTTAAGAAACTAAGCCATCACAAAATATATATGTATCTAAAAAAAGTCTATTTCTAGAGCTATACTAAGAAAAAAAAAATTCAACTGAGTTTTACTTGAGGCATTATTTTAAGCAGATTGTGAAGCTCGATGGACAACTCAATCTTTATCTGATAATGTTGTAAGTACTGCATACCTAAATTTAAATGTATTTGTATTAAACATTTTGCAATTCAGGATATCTAAAATGTGATCTCCATAAAATTGTTCTACCTCGTCAGTACCCTTGTTGTTGGAAGCATCATGGGGACCAGTGTTAAGTCCAGCAGATATTAACAATCTCCCAGACTGTGATCCAGAATATGACAAATACTCTTATTAATGGCTCTGGGTAGGACTGTTAACTGCAAGCTGATTGGTTGACTGCAAGTCACTAGATTGTGACATATGCAATTAGATTTCATCAGTCACTCCATCACATCGGCTCACAGGATGGCAAATTGGCTCCTTAATGATTCTGATACTTGGGCTGCGGTGCTATATAATAATCTATGGAGTTCACCCAATAAATTAGACCAAAGCTAGATACTCATTTATAGTTTTAAAGCTGACAACCTTAAAGTGCACTGGTGCCCACACTATGAAGGGCCTCCATTAGATGTTATGGAGCCCCACACAGTATAACCACCCAAATCCATCCAATTTCCCCCTTCTTCCCCCTAGCTACACATTCACAAGGATCAGTGGAGAGCAAAAGTGTTGAGCTACTGGCTGAATGCACCTTTCTTCACTGAAGAAAGTTACCAGTGGCATTCCATACCGAAAGGGGATATACCAGGGTGTGAGTCCGTCCACATATTCTGAGCTGTCCCTCCTCACTGAGCTTTTAGTAGCTTTCAGTAGTCCTAATCCAGGTGCTCCCTGCCTATCATCACTAAAGTGAGAACAGGACTTTCACTCCCAGGCCTCATCCAAGGGGCATTTCTAGGATTTTAAAAATACCTGGGGCTCCACTGTGGCACACATAGTGCTGAAAGGTGGGTGTAGCCACATTGTCCTGACAATGGGAAGGGCTTAAAGGGGTAAAACTCAACAGAACCTGAGCCACCTCACTATACACAAAGTACACCTACACAAAGTGCACACTGTCTTTGTACCCACAAAATATGCTTTTGTCAGTTCAATTTTTTTTTTAAGTTTCTATTAAAACATGAGGCATCATAGATACATTTGTGATATGTTTTCATTATGTGCTTTTTCCTTTTTTGTAATCAATGCAAATTGAATGGGAATGTGACATCTCCAGGAATGTAGCACTTGTCTACAGTATCTGCTTCTGCTGCAGCTGCCAAAGTTCGTGATGACTGCTTGAGCAGCTAGCCACTAGTATGAATGTAATTGCTTTAATCCCATAGCTTTGACAGCTCTGGAGAGAGACTCCAGAGCTGTCTGGGCTACAGGATGAAAATAAAAATTTAAAAATACTATCAGTAAACAGTTCCTGCTCACAACCCCTGCATGATCGTTATCAGTGTGTAACTTTGCAGAGAGTCTTTCCAGAGCTGTTTGCTAACAGAAACACTCAGGAGCTAAATCATACCTGTGGTAGTGGGTGCAGCTCATTGCAAAGTCGCACACTGACGATGCAAACACTGAAAGCAGTGGCCACTTGCCAGTAGTTTGAATGAATAAAAGTTATTCCATTCTACAGCCCTCACAGCTCCTGAGAGACACTCTCCTGGGCTGTCTGGGTGCAAAACTAAAACATTTTTATTAATTTATACTATCAGCAAATGGCTCAAGCGCTGTCAGTGCTACCTATTACAGCTGTAGAGAATGGTGGAAGAAATTAGGAGCATTCCCAAAAGTGTTGGATCCGTATTTATTTTGCATAGCCTATAAATTAGGGAAAAAGTAAGCAATTCAAAAATTGCACAAGTGTATCTATCTTGCTTGCATTATGAAAAGATACCCACGCAGATGTCTCTGAAATCGCCCCAGGAAGTTGGGACTGACATGCAGAAATGAAATTATGCAAGTTCAGCTGAACTTGCACGATTTTGATTCCCCTGTCAGTGTGAACTTAGGCTAAAACCTAGAAGCTGATTGGTAACTATGCAGAGCTGTGTAAGATTTTTTGTACAAGAGTATTAGTAAATCTCCCTGATATGTTACATAATCTTAACAGTCTCTATGAGCTGCCATATGTTGCACAGTCCTGATTGCTGCACTTCCAGAATACAAAAGCGAAGTGGCCAGGAGTACTTAATACACATCACAGAGTGTTACGTTCTGAAAAGAAAAAAAACCCAAGCAAAACTTTTCCCTGTAGCTCAACCAAAAAAAAGGCAACCCTCCCTGCCTTCAGCAAACTCCCAGCAAAAACTCCCCCATCCTTCTGCCACCTCTCACCTCTGTTCTCACTGCATATCTTGTCCACAGCTCACGATTGCATCCTTATCACTACTTATGTCTGCCCCGCCTCATTCAGTTTTCACCTTTTTACAAGCCACCTCTGCACCACCTCATTAACTGCTTGCCTTTCCACCCCTATCCTCTATGGTTCACCTCTTCACCTACTCATCAATGGCTCAATTCTACACCCCCTCCTCTACCATTCCACCTCTGTACCCATTCGTCTGCTGCTCCCCTCTGCACTCTCTTGTCCAGCACTCACTCTACTCACAAACAATTCAGCTCCTTGCCCCTCTTCTCCATACTCACATACAACACAGACCCATGCTCCACTTACACTAGCATAGAATTTAAATTCCACCTCACACTCTTATACAATGCAGATCCCTGCCCCTCTCCTCCTCACACCCTCTGCCCTCCACTTACACAATGCAGCCCCCAATTCTCCCCTCACACCCAGAGACAATGCAGCCCTTCTTCCCCACTCACACACAATGCAGATACCTGTCCGCCCTCCTCAGACGCAATGCAGTCCATTTGATTACCCCCACACTTAGAGACAATGCACCCCCTCACAAACATTTCAGACCCCTGCCCCCCTCACACATCATATAATGTAGCCGCCCTCTGCCTCACCCTCACAAACAATGCAGCTCCCTGCCTCTTCACACTCACATACAATACAGATCCTACCCCCTCCCTTCACTTGTATAGAATGCAAATTTCTGCCTCCTCCCCCTCCTACGCACATTTTATGAAATATTCATTCCATTCCCTTTACTCACAGTCACAAATAATGGAATACCCTGCCTTCCCCACACACAATGCCACCCCCCACCCCCCTCATACACAATTCAGACACCTGCCCCTCCTCCTCATACACAATAGCCTCCTCCTTACAAACAATGTATCCCCCCATCCCCTTCCCCTCACACGCAATGCAGACCCTGCCCTCTTCCTCCTCCTCACACTCTCTCACACAATGCAGACCCTCAAATCACACACAGTGCAGCCCCCCCCACCTGACATAAATCGCAGTCCAATGCAATTTCATGTGGGTACGGTCACATATGGAACAGAAATAGGAAGTGTCCTTGTATAGAACTTCTGTTCCTGTCAGCTGGGAATGCATGGCTAGGGTCTTAATGTTAGGCAACATTGCACCACAGAGGCACCAGAAAACTTTAGAAAAAAATGTCATGTAATTGTAGCTTCATTACCCAGGGCACCTAGCCTGAAGTTGTAGGACATGTGCCTTGGGTACTCCCCACTAGTGACACCCATGCTCATCTACACAAGAGCTCACCCTGTGTCCAAGCCAAACCCATGCAAACCTGATGTGGCCCAGGCTTGTACTGTCTGTACCCGTCTATTGGCAGCCCTCCTTTAACAAGCAGTAAAATAGCTATTTCACAAGCCATCACTGCTCTCTCCCTTTGCATGTACTGTGAAGTCATTACAACAAAGACTAAGAAGTTGGGTTTCAGTTTGTTTCCAACAGATTTCAAACCTGGTGTTTGTTTGCATTAAAGAGCTGGCTGGCTTTCAATATTCTATATTCTTCTCTCCATTTGAAGCAAAGGGGAAAAGAGTGTGTTTTTTGCAGATAAAGTTTTCCACAATGTCTATACCTATAGAGTTGAAGGGGGTTTGATTTAAAGTGCTTTTAATGCCTTCTTAGTAATGTAAACACTACACTTTAATGTACATAGACTGAGCACAGGTTTACTTTAAGGTCTAAAATAGGTTGGAAAATGATGTCAACAATTGTCATAGCTTTAAAGGTTTCAGTTTCCAAACTCTATAAATAAAACCTATACTCCAGAAAGTTAAGCAATAATTTGATACCAAGTTCTTGACAAAGTTCTTGACTGAATCAGAGTAGCATAATGAATTGTTACTTCTATACAATGCATATATTATTTAGGGTGACTAAAACAGAAAGATGTAGTTGAATCTTAAATAGGCCAATGGAACATTATAAAGAAACAACTAACTCCTTCCATTGAATTATTTTACCAAAGAGCTAACAATTAATGTTGTATTAAAACACATAAAATCTACACTGAGTACTGTAGCTTTGGAGGACGGTGCTAGCAGAATATTCTGCTCATGTCACAAGGTGCTAAACAGAAACTTTTTTATTTTTTGTCATTGAAGTTGTATGAAGATATGCTTTAGGTTTTAGAACGATTTTATGTATTCTTTTTGGCATTCATGTCTAGTTTCAAGATCTTTAATTTCTGAGTAATTTAAAGAAGAGGTTTTATTTCAGTAAAGTCGGCTGGAAGACATTTTGACATTTTTTTTGGTGTTATAAAAAATGTTTTAAGAGCTAGAAAAAAATGATAATTACACATAACTAGTAATATATATGAAGTCACCCTTGCAGCTGGTTTACATGTATGTAATAAGGCGTGTATTTGCCTACAAGGCCAAACATTACCATCAGGAGGTATACACATACACACTGAAATATTGACAGACACATAGGCTGTTTTGGACCAGGTTAACAATAAAGCATAATACATATGGTCAGAAAATGGCATCTGATAGTAATAAATACATGTTTTCTAAATGTATAAGGACAGGGAACAAATTATTAAGACAATGATCATTGTTTTAATGCTTGTATACATTTATGATGTGGTTGTATTAGTGGTAGTTTATACAATCCACCCACTCAGTTATGTTAAGCACAAGCACTGCTTATTAATTGGTCACATAATTTCACATGGTCCATTGTACCATGTTCTGCTCAGGTAGCTCACCCCCAAAGCAGACTTCGGAAGGTAACATAGCATGCCACAGTTGTTAGACTTTTGGCCCCAATTTGTAATAAACAGATGGTGAATTTATGGTCACACTGCACTTATTTGATGTGTTTATTGGACAATTTTTTTTCTATACTGTATGAATCTGTAATTGCCTCTTTCGATTAGCTAGCGGAAGACATTCCTTATTTCATATTAAAATGTAAATGTAATTGAAAATGCCAACATATTTAATGTTGTCATATGGAATATTTTGTGGGAATGACAGTAGTTAAATCAACTGCATTGAACTAATCATATTGACAGTTTTTTTTTTAGAAAGGGTTTTCTCTATTTAAAACATGTGTAATTCCTTTCAAAACATTATGGAATGTTGACCAAACCCCTCATCTTCTTTTTTCTTATTTAGGACTGGTTGCTTTTAAAACTTGTGTCACCTTAGCCTATGTGGCAACACAGTCAACCAGAAAACAGTCAGAAAAAAAGCAGAGATTACAACCACCTACCTGCAGTTTAGATGCAAAAGACTCACTGTTTTATCTTTGAGAAGCAAAGGCAAAAGCTACCCTATGTAGAATATTGATCCACTCTAAACATAAAAAAATATGCAATTTGTAATACCAATTCATCTGCATACAACAAACGTTCTTCCCTCTCTTTCATAAAACAATTAAAAGTCAAACATCTCCAGTATCCCCAACATTAAAAAAACAGACCCAGGCAATGAGGCTGTTATTAAATTAGAATGCTGCTTTGCAAATTGAATGGTTATTAACCCCTAATGTTGAAGATAAAACAAAAGGTAAAGCCTTAACCCAGTTTTGCAACTTTGACTTGTTAAAGTATAACTAATGGAAAAGATTTTTTTTTTTGTTACAGAGAAGAGATTGATTAGAACAGCTGTCAGGTTTTTGTTGCTGTCTTTACCCTATTAGAACATTTCTTTTTCTCTATTTGCCCTGTTTACTGTTATCATTAAAAATGAAAGAAAAGGAAAATCCCAAAATATTGTTGTCCCCCCAAAAAAAGGAATAGAAGGAAACCTCATCTGAACACTAGTTCCAGTGACCCTAGTAACAACCAGATCTTTCACCACTTTGGAGGGATTTCTTCTCACTTCCTGATTCAGCTATGGTACAGGAAGTGAAAGTTAATTTCCCAGATGGGACACAGATGGCACAAAAACATGATGGGGGTTATAACCCTCCCTTACGCCAATGTTTCTCAACTCCAGTCTTCAAGTACCCCCAACAGGACATGTTTTCAGGATTTCCCTCAGATGAAATGGCTTTGGTAATTATTAAGGCAGTGAAACTGATCAAATCACCTGTACAAAATAATGGGGGGGCCTGAGGACTAGAGTTGAGAAACATGGCCTTACTCTATCCAAAATGGAAAAAAAAAAGTTTTATGCTTAGTTCTTCTTTAGGCTGGCTGACTCCTGCTGAATCATGCAAATTTCAATCTGTTGGTGGGCACACAGAGAAGATTTCTTCATCCATGCTGCTCCATCACACGGGCTGAATGGGAGAAACCTAGCCATGTATGACTAGCATTAGTAAAACTGTACATATTTTGATGACTGCTTAGTATGTCCAGGTGAATTATACCTTGCTTTTTTCAGGACAAAGCAGGCCTTTATTTGGTTATAAATGTTAATGATTATCTCCAGATTTTTTTTTTTTTCAATTATCAAAGAAAACTGATTCTTCCTGAGAGCCCTTACAAAGATACAATCAGGGGAATTTATCAAATCCAGAAGAGCCAGACCCTGGGGTAGCTGTTCATGGCAACCAATCAGCTTTCATCTTTAATTTTCAAAGCTTAGCCGAGCAGGATGAAGATAGATGCTGATTGTTTCCCATGCATGGTGCTCCAGATTGTGTTTACTCCAGTCTTGTTAAATTCCTCCTAAAGTATCTTTTTTTCCATATAGAAGAGAAAGAGGTTATAGTTGAATCTTCTAAAACTAGTGATCACTGTGATTGGCAATCAGAGTAATTATATGATTAGGAGCTTGCCCTATCAGCTACTCTAAAACTGAGAGCTGTTGGTGACATCTTGGTCTTGTGCTCCCAGCACAATAGAAGGACAATGAGACAGTACAGCCGTGCTGCCGCATACACTCACTGGCCACTTTATTAGGTACACCTTGCTAGTACCAGGTTGGACTCCCTTTTGCCTTCAGAACTGCCTTAATGCTACGCGGCATAGATTCAACAAGGTGTTAGAAACATTCCTCAGACATTTTGATCCATATTGACATGATAGCATCATGGTTTTGCTGCAGATTTGTTGGCTGCACATCCATAATGCGACTCTCCTGTTCTACCACATCCCAAATGTGCTCTATTGGATTGAGATCTGGTGACTCTGGAAGCCATTGCAGTATAGTGAACTTATGGTCATGTTCAGGAAACCAGTTTGAGGTGATTTGAGCTTTGTGACATTATCCTGCTGGAAGTAGCCATCAGAGGATGGGTACACTATAGTCATAAAGGGATGGACATAGTCAGCAACAATATTCAGGTAGGCCGTGACATGTAAATAATGCGCAATTGGTACCAAGGGGCCCAAAGGGTGCCAAGAAAAATTTCCTTCACCATTACACCACCACCAGCCTGAACCATTGATACAAGGCAGGATGGATCCATGCTTTATGTTCTGACCGTACCATCTGAATGTCGTAGCTGAAATCGAGCCTCATCCAACCAGGCAATGTTTTTCCAATCTTCTATTGTCCAATTCTGGTGAGCCTGTGCGAATTGTAGCCTCTGTTTCCTGTTCTTAGCCGACAGGAGTGGCACCCATTGTGGTCTTCTGCTGCTGTAGCCCATCTGCTTCAAGATTCAATGTGTTGTGCATTGAAAGATGGTATTCTGCATACCTTGGTTGTAATAAGTGCTTATTTGAGTTACTGTTGCCTTTCTATCATCTTAAACCAGTCTGCCTGATCTACTCTGACCTTAACAAGGCATTTTCCTCCACACAACTCCCACTCACTGTATATTTTCTCTTTTTGTGGACCATTCTATGTAAACCCTAGAGATGGTCGTGCATTAAAAACTCAGTAGATCAGCAGTTTTTTAAATACTCATACAAGCCCGTCTGGCACCAACAACCATACCATGTTCAAAGTCACTTAAATCCTCTTTCTTCCCCACTCTGGTGCTCGAGTTTGCACTTCAGCAAGTCGTCTTCACCACGTCTAGATGCCTAAATGCATTGAGTTGCTGCCATGTGATGGCTAATTAGCAATTTGTGTTACCAAGCAATTGAACAGGTGTACCTAATAAAAGTGGCCGGTGACTGTATATGTAAACAGCAGCTAAGAAGGGGTTAATCAAAGTAAAACTGCGATCACTCTGAACAGCCAATTACGTGCAGGGGAAAAAACAGTACTTTGATTTGATTGGACATGTACACAACTTTACTTTATTCACTTTGCTGAGTGAATATTAGCCTTTCTTTTAGTAAAGTATATCCACTAATTCACATAAAATAAATATAATATAAGCATGTAAATGTTACATTCAGATGTTTAATTATTGGCCAATAATACACATGATTATACATTTTCATTACAGAAAATGAATTTATTCATGGATTCATCACGAGGATTCAGAAAATTCTAATACCTAAAATAACATAATTATATTATCAAATAAAGTAAAATAATTACCGAATATCAAAAAACATGATTCTTAGAAATACTCATTTCAAGTTCATTTGTCATGCTTAATCAAACCCCAATGTTATTTGAATGAATAACTAATAACTCATTAGCTGGAGTTTCATAACCCTATAATTCATCCAATGCGCAACCATAAATGAAAAGAACAAAACAACAATGATAAAAAAATAAAACAAAGATTGAATTTCTATTTACAAGTTTAAATAATACTGCTTACAAAAATCTTTATTCATTGTACAAAAGTTATTGAAGCACAGAAACATGATAAAGTCCAATAAAGTCCTATAAAAGACTTCTTAACAACAGGGGAGTCGCAAAAATGGCAAAGACCAATTATAGTGCAAGGCTCACACGCATAGATCATAGATAGAGATGAGAAAAATCTTTTGTTTTTTCATTTCCCATTTCAGCAAAAATCAGGATAGTTTGGTAAAGTGTTTTGGAATCAATAGGGAGGGTAACAATAGGATGGTTTTGTGTTGGATGATTTTTAAGGGTGCAATTGACTTTAAATGGCTCCTGAGGGTGACGGAAGATCTTTCCAACTATCCTGGACCTGCTATTTTGTCAAAATACTTTTTTTTTTTATTATTTCACATAAAGGAACAAACAGTCAGCTAAAAAGTAAAGTAAATACTTAAAACAGTACACAAGTAACAATCAAATACTCAAATACGCAGAAAATAAATGAAATAAACTAAAACAATACACAAAACAAAACCCATAGCCTGGAAAAAAAGAAAAAAAAATAGATTTTTAAAAAACTATTTTTAACTTAATATATCTTGCAAGAGAGTTAATAAACCTTTATATTGTACATCCCATATAAGCATTCCAAATAATGCACTGGTTTCTTTACAGACATATTGGATTCTGATGGGCTTATTTAATAATACAAAAAGTAATAGTGCACAGCAACTTCTAGCAGCCCTCAGTAGAATTTTCCAGTTTATTGGGGTCAACCTAAAGGAAGATCATCTCTGATTAATTATTGTGAATTTCTACCCACAACTGAACTCTGCACTGTTACTAAATAAGCCTGCAAAGTTTCATCAGAAATAGAGATCACTGCTTGTGCTGACAGCTAGGATAATAAAAGAAGCAATTCTGTATCCAAAATGAAAGTCATTTTTTTTCTGTTCTTTTTTAATGTTGTAAGTTCTCAGGACAGTATGGTATGTTGCGCACAACAACTTGAATACAAGATCAAATAAACACTGTACACTGTATATGTTTACACTGAATCACTGTTGCACTGTTAGGACTTAACTACATGGGATATTTTACTTGCTTTATATATAATATATAGAAATCATTGGGCCGCAAGTAAAATGTTTGTCAAAAAGAGACTATGGGTGTTATTTACATAAGCCAAATCTACTTTGCACTGCAAGTGCACTTGGAAGTGCAGTGGCTCCAAATCTAAGGGGTAGATCTGAAATAAGTGGAAGCTCTGCTGATTTTATCATCCAATCATGTGCAAGCTAAAATGCTGTTTTTTATTGTCCTTGCACGTCCCGCTTGGATCTACAGCAACTTTTTACTTCCAAGTGCACTTGCAGTGCAAAGTAGATTTTCCTTTAGTAAATAACCCCCTATATCAACTGCAGCATAAATTTAAAATCACCTATATAGTTGGTCCTCATATATTACGGTCAAATCATTTGACATCATACCTAGACTTTTTTTTTTACTGACTGTCAGCTTTTATTATAACACTTTCCATACTCTTATGTTTAACAATACAGAACCATTGTACAATACTGTACACCATTCCTTTGTATCCTCTCTGGCCATTGTCATCATTGTATTCCATGCGTGTTTTGAATAAAAGGTCTACATAAATTGAAATAAATTAGATGAACTATTTGAAATATTAAAGATTTTCTTTATGGAAAAATAAGGTTGTTTGAACTTATGTTCTTGACTTACAAATGTCCAATAAAATTAGATTATTTAAATAGTTTGGAATGCTGTCCTTGTATCTCACATTTTGTGTATGTTCTTAGAGTGGAACTTTGGGTAAAGTAAAAAAAAATGATATACTGTAAATGGATTGCCTGTTTTTTCTGCAGTGAAATTATGCAGCAATGTCCACAGGATAGTCTTACATGGAGATATAGTTTTCCATATACTTTGAAAATGTAGGTCAGGGTAGAGTTAAAAAAAAAAACATATGCAAGACATGCACAATTCCCAATGTTTTATCATTTTAAAGACCTTGCAAGTATAGGAAATGACCCATACATCTGCCAGAAAAGTACTCAGCTCCAAATTCCAATGTGGGCTGACGATACACAACATTGACTGAGTGGTGTCAGCCCTCCCAGTTGTTTTTTGCTTTACTGGACAAAAGTTTCCCCTAGTTCATTCTCCACAACATGAGGGCTTATTAACCTGTACTCCATGATAAGAACTATGATGGCTATTTACATTCCGTGTGCACATGACACAGGCCAGCTCTGGATTTCTGACAAAATCAACAGGTATTTTTCTTTGCACTTATTGAACAGATACAACAAAACATTTTCAATGGTATATTTAACGCATAACTAAAGCAATGTTTTGTTGGATAGAGTGGAGATTGATTAGAACACGTCAGATCTTTATTGCTGTCTGTGTCCCATCAGAGAGATTCACCCTCTCCATTTGTTTTGGTGACTGTTATCACCAAGAGTGAACATGAAAGAAAATCCCAAATTTTGTGTTGTCACGAGAACTGTAATAAAGGGGATATTTTCCAATAGTGGATAATAGCTCTGGTGACCCTAGTGACAGCTTGGACTTGCCTCACTTTTGAGGGAAATTTCTTTCTTCATTTTATGGTTATGAGATAGAAAGTAGGGGAAAACCTCCAAAATAAGACAAAAAAACAAAAAAAAACGGACAGAAGTTTTAACTCTCCCTAACTATTCAAACTAAAAAAAAATGGTGGAGTGCAGTTTTGATTTAAAGTGATTGTAAATCCTCACAAATACTGGACTGAAGCGATATACAGGGATGAAAACAAATCCTCATGCATAAGCTGTACCTGGTTATCTGCACTCTTCTCTTCTCTACATCTATTCAAAGTATATCATTTATAAAGTTTGTCTGAGCTGTCAGAAAGCAAGGGGCGGAGGGCTGAAGTTATACTCTACAGAGCTCAGTGAGTGCACTGATAACTAATTGGAGGGAAGGGACACACCTCCCTTCACACAGCACACAGGAACAGAGCTGAGGCTGTCAATCAGCTGGAGATCCCTCCCCCGTCACCTTTTTTCTCTTGGTGTCAGGAAAACTTGTCAGAAGTGATTCATGCTGATGGCAGAGGAACGAAGCAGAGAGTACATCCTAGGTGAATGAGGCACTTCTTGCCCCACAATAAAGGGGGCCTGCTGCAGGGCAGGGAATGCCTCTGCCTATGCTTCCCAGTTGAGCGCTTCTCTGCGCTGTTCACCAGTTGGGGATGCCTGGGGGGGTGGAGCACTTGCGGGGACGGCAGAGAAGGGACTTGATCATGATCTACCTGTCACCTGCCCATGGTCTACAGATAGATTACGATTGATGGGTTGCAGGCCCCCACTATAGAGGAATATGCTGGGGTTGATTTACTAAAACTGGCGAGAGCAAAATCGGGTGCAGCTGTGCATGACAGCCAATCAGTTCTAACGTCAGCTTATTCATTTAAACCTTGACAAAATCTCAAAGCTGATTTGTTTCTATGTAGATCTGCACCAGGTTTTGCACTCTGCAGTTTTAGTAAATCAACCCCACTTTGTTCATATTTCATTTCCGAGCTTTACAACCCCTTTAATAGATCACACAGATTTATAGGGGGTTATTTACAAAAGAAAAAAAAGTCATTTAAAACTACTCATGGCTATAATGAATCGTCGGTCCGGCACAGGGGAACCCTGAACCAAAATTTAAAAAAAATGCCTGGGGTTCCCCCTAAATTCCATACCAGGCTCCTCAGGTCTGGTATGGATATTAAGGGGAACCCAGCGCCAAAATTAAAAAAAAAATGGCATGGGGGTCCCCCTCAAAATCCTTACCAGACCCTTTAGGTCTGGTATGGATTTTAAGGGGAACCCCGTGCCAAAATTTAAAAAAAAAATGGCGTGGGGTCCCCCCAAAAAGCCATACCAGACCCTTATCTGACCACGCAACCTGGCAGGCTGCAGGAAAAGAGGGGGGGACGAGAAAAATTGGGAGGGTGCTTTGGGGTAGCAGCCCCCCAAAGCACCTTGTCCCCATGTTGATGGGGATAAGGGCCTCATCCCCACAACCCTTTCCCAGTGGTTGTGGGGGTCTGCGGGTGGGGGGCTTATCGGAATCTGGAAGCCCCCTTTAACAAGGGGACCCCCAGATCCCGCCCCCCCCGTTTGAAATGGTAACGGGTACACACCGTGGGAAAGTCCTTTATTAAAAAATAAAAAATAAAACTGTCCCACATAGTCAAATCACCTCCGCCGACGGACCGAAAAAAAAATAAAGAAGATCTTCCTTCAAGGGAGGCACACGCCATATGATGCGACCTCGCAGGTGACAGCTCTTTTAAAACTGTGGGCGGGGCCATAGTTTTCTACTTTACACTTTCAGTGCACTTTCAAGTGCACGTGCAGTGCAAAGTGGATTTTCCTTTAGTAAATAACTCCCATAGTAAGGGTTCATAGACACTTTAAGTAATACCCTAACAAATAAAAGTCCTTTTAGCTTACCTTTAAGTAATACCCTAACAAATAAAAGTCTCAAGCTAACACTTTAAGCAACAGTTTTGTTTTTTTTGCATTTTTAAAAACCTCTTTCAATTTTATGTGTTTTTTTCCCAACCCCTGTTATTGTTACTTTTGCTGGAAAGCTTGTTGTATATGTGAAAATAATATAAATCAAGATATGTAAAGTTAAAAAGGGATTTATTTAATAACTACTACAATTACAGATATTAGCCACTAGTGATGAGCCAAACACCACCCCTGTTCAGTTCGCTTCAGAACTTTCGAACATCACAAAAGTTCATAGCCGAACAACATACCCCATTAAAGTCTATGGGACCAGACTTTGAAAAATCAAAAGTGTCCATTTTGAAGGCTTATATGCAAGTTATTGGGCATACAAAGGGTATGCCCTGAGGGACACGTATCGATGCAAAAAAGTTTGAAAAAAAATCATTTTTAAATGAGCAGTGATTTAATGAGGCTTAAAGTGAAACAATAAAAATGAAAAATCTCTTTAAATATAGTTCCTGGGGGGTCCCCTTAGTCTGCCTGTAAAGTGGTGCATCTGCACTGTGTATAGAACCTGCTGCAACAAAAATGATATTTAGAAAGAAAAAAAAAATATTTTCCCTGCAAGATTTCTTTATTTTGTAAACAACGATTTGGGGAGCCAGTCTGTATGATAAGGCCTCAATTTAGTGCACTCGGGAACAAGATTAGGGATTTTTTGGATAAATTCTGGTGTCTGTTTTACAGACTTTGGATAGAAGTAGCAGGTGCAGAAAAATTGGGCTTTGGATGTTGGCGCTGCCTTCACACCATAACCCTATAAAGGTACTCCTGATAAAAGCAAGAATTGGCCTTGCTGTAAAAAAAAAAATTGTCAAACAGGTGTGGTAAAATTGGTCCTTGTGTGTAAATTATGCTCATGAAACCTACACCAAACATTTCTTTCAGATAAAAACAACATCCACAAAGCTAGGCAGCCTAGACAGTCTTGAGAGATTCCACATCCCAAAAACACTTAATTGACAACATCGGCATCAGGAGGTTGATAGCTGCTGCTAATCCAGGAATGATTATTTTGATAAATATCAGCCAGGAAACTAAATCTGTGGACAGACGCGCTCTTTTGTTTGTCACAAAACCTTCAGCAGCACTGAAGGCCCATTCGGAAAGCACGCTAAATGCAGGGAAGCCCAGCAGCTCAATTGCATACTTTCTGGCCAGTGATCTATTCTTATGACCCAGTCACCCAGGGGATCGTTGACTGGAAAGCTCTCTCTGTCTGTTTTTGGCCCTAAATAATCTCCCACTATATGATGCAGATACTGCCAATGGGATGTGGAAGCTGAGAGCCCTGGGCACCAAGGACTTTAAAAATTTTGAAATTCATCACCGAAGTGGGCTCCTTCTCCACCGCTCCTCCTTTGACCCACAGAAGCCTCAAAGCTAGCTTTTCCATGAGATTGTAACCTACCTGAGTTTGGAAAGGTGTTACGTAAACTCCTCTTTAAGGTGTCCTCAAGATTTTTCATCCTCTGCTCCCTCTGTGGGGACAGGATGAGTTCCGAGACAGTGGTCAAGGAGGGTTTCCAACCAATAATGATCCTTCTCCTTTATGTTACAAATTCTCGGGTCCTTTCGCAGGTTTTGAAGAATAAGGAAGGCAATGCACCGCAAGTTTGTGGAGGCATAAGAAGCAGAGTCCTCATGGTCACTGAGGATTAAAGTATATGGAGCTGCCACCTCCCAGCCACATACTACTCCCAAGGGTTCTAGGGACAGAAAACCATCTCTTAAGCCGCATACACACGATCGGATTTTCCGATGGGAAATGTGTGATAACAGGTTGTTGGCGGAAAATCTGACCCTATATGCTCCATTGGACAATTGTCGGAATGTCCGCAGACAAAATCCAAGCACACGCCTTCGGACAAAAGAGGTTTTGTCTGCAGAAAATCTGATTGTGTGTACGAGGCTTTAAAGTTAGACATATGTTTTCCTCTGCTTCAATGCCTCCAAAACTGCCAGAATCCTCCACCTCCTCCTCTTCCTCCCTCTCCTCTTGTATGTTCTGTGGCGTTGAAAGAATGGTGTCTGCATAAAGCAGGCCTTGAGAGGAAAGGAAGTCCTCCTCTTCCTCCTGTTGCTCTGCCTTGAGTGCCATGTCCATAATGCCAAGCAGAATCTGCCCCAGTAGGAATACAAGAGTAATTGTGACACTGATGCATGCATTGTCACGGTTCACCATCCTTATCGTCTCCTCAAATGGTGACAGTACAGTGCATGCATCCTTTATCAGCAGCCATTGGCGTGGAGAAAAAAAGCAGTGCCACCGTGAGCCCGTTGTTGTGCCATACTCACACAGGTACTCGTTGACGGCCCTTTACTGCATGTGCAGCTGCTGCAGCATTGCCAAAGTTGAGTTCCACCTGGTGGGCATGTCACAAATAAGGCAGTTTACAAGCAGGTGGAATTCCTGCTGAATTTCAGCCACCCAAACACTGGCTGTGTATGACACCTGAAATGGCTACAGACTCTTTGGGCCTGCTTCAGAAGATCTTGCAAACCTGGGTACCTGTTTCAGAAATGCTGTGCTAACTTTCCCTGTCGAAGGGCCGACAGGAGGATAGTGCCATTATCACACATAACCATTTCTGGCTCAAGTTGGCATGGCGTGAACCACCTCTGGCCTGACCCTGCAGAGCTGAAAGAATCTCTGCTACAGTGTGCCTCCTGTCCCCTAGACAGACCAGCTGCAGTACTGCATGGCATATTTTAGCCTGACTCATTGAATAGCCCCTTTATGGCTTTAGGGGGTCCTGGTGGTTCATAGGACAATTCAGCAAAAGAGGGCATGGAGGTAGAGGAGGAAAAGGAGGGGTAGAGCTGACAAATCTCACATCATCACCACCAGCTGTATAGAGACGTGGCGGCAAATCAAGTTGCAGGACTTATCCCTGTCCTGCATCCTTTATAGTTGCAAGCAAAGTTACCCAGTGTGCCGTGAATGAAATATAGCATTTCTGACCATGCTTGCTGGACCACAAGTCAGTAGAAAGGTGGACCTTGTAGCTGACTGCCTTGTCCAACAATGCCTTCCACTAAATGGTACAGAGCTGGTATGGCCTTATGTAAAAAGAAATAGCGACTGGGAACCTACCATTGTGGTACAGCAAATTTTGAAAATTCACGGAAGGGAGCAGAATCCACCAGACAGAAAGGCACGAGTTGTAAAGCCAGAAGCTTGGACAAGCATGAATTTAGATGCTGGGTATGTGGATGGCAGTGACTGTATTTTTTTTTGCTGCAACAGCTGGGGCAGAGATATTTGCCTGCTATACTCTACAACTGGTGGTGCACTGCTGCCAGACATGCTGCAAGGACCCGTGACACCCTTTACTATACCATCATCCCTGTCAGTGGAGGCTGCTGAGAGGGCATGAGATATAGCAGGGGTAGACCGTAAAGGTGAGGAGTGAGGGGGAGAAGAATTGTGTCCCTTTTGTGTGGCTTTCAGGTGCTCTTGCCAACGGGTGGGAGGTTAAATGCCTTGTCAAGCATGTGGTACCCAAATGGCTGGTGTTTTTGCCACCCTTCATATGCTTGAGGCAAGTTTGCAAATTGCAACAGTGCAATCGGCTGCACATGTGCTAAAAAGGCCCAGAAAGCTGAGCTGTGGGAAGTGGGTTGGGAGATAACAGCTCCACAATCTGATGGAATAGGGTGGCTGCTCTCTACTCTTCCATGATGGCTCCCTCTGGAGGACATCCTGCCTCATTGGAGTTGTGCCTCCTCTCACTTTCCTCCTCTGCTTTTTGCGGCATCCAAGTCGTGTCAGTGACCTCAACATTTTCATCCCCACCATCCTCATCATCACTGGAGCCAATGTGGCAATATGCTGTGGCTGGGGGCACATGACTGCCAATTTTTTGTTTGTCAGTGTTCTCCCCTCTCTGTAGGCTCATGTTCCTACCTTCCTCCACCTCAGAGTCAGAATCAACATCAGAATCAAGTAATGCATGTGCATCATCAAGGAGCAAGTGGCTGACACTGTGTTCAAATAACTCAGCTCTCCTTCGTGCATGATGCTTGGGCTATGGCAGGAGTAGCTATGGCAGCTGAGGTGGACTGAGCACTAGTCTCTGCTTGGGTGATAGAGGACGAGGAGGATGAGTATGGTTCAGGCAGGCCACCACCTCATCTGCATGCTGTGGCTGGATAGCAAAGGCAACATCACTAAACAGAGAAAAAAGTGCCCTGCCTGAGGGTGGACCACTTTTGCCTGTGGACACAGATGGAAAGTGGTGTTTGGTTCACTTTAACTTGAGGACTGCCGCTGACAGGTAACACGCAGCAAAAAAAAGGGGGTTTGTACAGCACTGTATACAGCACTAAATATTATGTAATCCAGTGTAAAACACTGCACTATACAGACACACCCCACTGACACACTACAATATACTGCAGTAAAACTGCACTGATGTACTTTAATATATTGCAGTAAAACTGGACTGACGCACTACAATATACTGCAGTAAAAGTGCACTGATGCACTACAATATACTGCTGTAAAAGTGCACTGACGCACTACAATATACTGCAGCAAAAGTGCCCTGATACACTACAATATAATCTGGTAAAAGTGCACTAATACACTACAATATAATCTGGTAAAAGTGCACTGATGCATTACAATACAATCCAGTAAAAGTGCACTGACGCACTACAATATAATGCAGTAAAAGTGCACTGATGCACTACAATATACTGCAGTAAAAGTGCACTGATGCACTAAATATAATGCATTAAAAGTGCACTGAAGCACTACAATATACTGCTGTAAAAGTGCACTGATGCACTACAATATACTGAAGCAAAAATGCTCTGACGCACTACAATATGCTGCTGTAAAAGTGCACTGATGCACTAAAATATACTGCTGAAAAAGTGCACTCACGCACTACAATATACTGCTGTAAAAGTGCACTGACGCACTACAATATACTGCAGTAAAAGTGCACTGATGCACTAAATATAATGCATTAAATGTGCACTGAAGCACTACAATATACTGCTGTAAAAGTGCACTGATGCACTACAATATACTGCTGTAAAACTGCCCTGACTCACTCCACTGACACTGAAAGTAATAAAGGAAGGTCACAATAATGCTGTACTATCACTATATTCACACTACATAACACTCTACACTCACAATAGAATTACAATAGCACACTAACTCGCTTGTAGCAATGAACAGAGCCCTGTTCTATCTATTTCAATTCCAACATCACACTGCAAATGGGAAGGAACCTTTTATAGTGTGGGATGGGTCTGTGAGCAATTAGCCATGATTGGGCACAGTCATCATTACTTTCTCCAATCGTGGCTTGGATTGGGCAAAGCCTTCATTGCTTCAGCCAATCAGGGCCTAGAAATAGACCAAGAATGTCATGTATCTGAGCTTTAATGTTCTTCCAAAAGGGTTCTATCACATGGCATTCCCACCACAGGTGCAACAACGTACCTCTATGGCCGCAGTCTCCCCAGCATAGGTCAGAGGTGGAGGGATAAATGTGCGACAGGTCAGTAGGCACTCTGTACCAGCGTGATAGAATCTTATAGTTTGTCTCTTGCATTTTTTAATACGGTGAACTAGAATGGGTAATCTGGTACAAGTGAGTCAGCTGAGCCTCCGAGAACACGAGCCCTAAGTCTCGTTCCCATGCCCGGACAAACAAAGGTTTGGCGTCGGGAGTGACGGAGCCTAGTAATTGATAAAGTTTGGATATCATGTGAGGTATAGGTTCCTCAGCTATAAAAAGATGTTTGAAAGGTGAAAGAGAGGATATGTCCCTAAAAGCGCGGCCATGCTGTGCAAAGAAATGATGGAGTTGTCTGTAACGCCAAAAGTCCATAGGGAAGCCACCACGTTGAGCCTTTACAACCTCAAAGGTCAGCAAGTTCCCATTCTCCATAAATTTACGACAAATGGCATTGCCATCATCCGCCCATGGTCCAAAGAAAGTAATGTGTTCGCCAGGGGGAAACAACAGAAACCCCCCAGCGGGGACACAGGGGAGGCCAGGTTCCACAACTGATTAATTTGATCCAAAACTCTAATGCCGCATACACACGGTCGGACTTTTCACCTACAGAAGTCCAACGGACGCCGCCGGACCAAATCCGGCGGACAATCCGACCGTGTGTGGTCTCCATCGGACTTCCGACGGACCGTTTCGGTCGGAAATCCGACGTACTTTAGATTTGAAACTTGCTTCAAATCTTTACGCCGTAACTCCGCCGGACATGGGGGGGTGCTTTGGGGGAGGGGGCGCTCTGCAGTGCCCCCCCACAACAAAGCACCTTGTCCCCATGATGATGAGGACAAGGGCCTCTTCCTGACAACCCTGGCCGTTGGTTGTTGGGGTCTGCGGGCGGGGGGCTTATCAGAATCCGGGAGCCCCCTATAATAAGAGGGCCCCCAGATCCCGGCCCCCCACCCTATGTGAATGAGTATGGGGTACATGGTACCCCTACCCATTCACCTAGGGAAAAAGTGTCAATAATAAAACACACTACACAGGTTTTTAAAATAATTTATTAAACAGCTCCGGGGGGGATCTTCCTTCGGCTTCGGGGGTCTTCTTCCGGCTTCGGGGGTCCCTCCGGTTCATCTTCTCCTGGCGTCCGGTTGGTTCTTCTCCGCTCTCTCCGGCCTATTCTCCCGGTGTTCCAGTTCTTCGGCCGGCTCCTCCGCTGTCTTCAGGTAGCTCTCTTGCCAGCGGAGGTCCGGACTTCTGGGCTTCTTGTCTTCTCTTTTAGGGGGCGTGGTCACTGAGTTGACCACGCCCCCTAAAATGTCACAGTCCCAGCATGCCCAGGGACTGTGACATCATAAGGGGGTGGGGTCTCCGCCTATATAAGTCACAACGGAGCCCTCAGAGAGCAGTCCAGCCGGAGAGAGCGTTGTACCAACATCTGGAGAAGAGAAGACAAGAAGCCCAGAAGTCCGGACCTCCGCTTGGCAAGAGAGCTACCTGAAGACAGCGGAGGAGCCGGGAGAAGAACTGGAACACTGGGAGAAGAGGCCGGAGAGAGCAGA
This sequence comes from Lithobates clamitans, assembly GCA_037952925.1. Lineage (NCBI taxonomy): Eukaryota > Metazoa > Chordata > Amphibia > Anura > Ranidae > Lithobates > Lithobates clamitans. Next base: position 4,022,707 of record JBBGZY010000675.1, read on the forward strand.
GAAGAACCAACTGGACGCCGGGAGAAGATGGACCGGAGGGACTGCCGAAGCCGGAGGAAGATCCCCCCCCCGGAGCTGTTTAATAAATTATTTAAAAAACCTGTGTAGTGTGTTTTATTATTGACACTTTTTCCCTAGGTGAATGGGTAGGGGTACCATGTACCCCATACTCATTCACATAGGGTGGGGGGCCGGGATCTGGGGGCCCTCTTATTATAGGGGGCTCCCGGATTCCGATAAGCCCCCCGCCCACAGACCCCAAAAACCAACGGCCAGGGTTGTTGGGAAGAGGCTCTTGTCCTCATCAACATGGGGACAAGGTGCTTTGTGGTGGGGGGCACCGCAGGGCACCCCCTCCCCCAAAGCACCTCCCCATGTTGAGGGCATGCGGTCTGGTACGGTTCAGGAGGGGGCGCTCGCTCGTCCCCACCCCCTTTCCTGACCGGCCGGGCTGCGTGCTCGGATCGGGGTCTGGTATGGATTTTGGGGGGACCCCCACGCTGTTTTTTTGGCGTAGGGGGTTCCCCTTAAAGTTCCATACCAGACCTAAGGGCCTGGGATGCCTGCGACGGGGCTCGCAAGGTTTCAATCTCGCCGATAGAAGCGGCGAGATTGAATTCCTTTTCTAGTCCCGTCATACCCAAGTCACGTTCAAAATGAATGGACTTGTCCGTGTATGGGAAAGTCCGTTCATTCTGAAAGTCCGGTGGAAGTCCGTCGGGAAGACCGGATTCCGGAAAGTCCGGTTGTGTGTAGGCAAGTCCGTCCGTTCAGAAAGTCCGGCGGTAGTCCGCCGGAAGTCTGGCGGCAAGTACGTCGGACCTAGTTTCCCAGAAAGTCCGACCGTGTGTACGTGGCATAAGGCCTCATGAACACCGCTGTTGATAAACGGATGTTTAGTTGGGCATTTTTTTCAGCAGAACCCTAAAATCTCCTGTATGTTATCTTATCTGTCCATGTACACTGATTAGTTCACAGTCATTTAGAGGCAGTTGCGTTTAGTGGCATTTTTTTAGCGCAAAAAATTGCGTTCAGGACAGAAGTTTACTATAATTTCAAATGCCAAATACTAGTAACTGCTTGTAATCTCGTGTAAAAGCTGTAACCTGAGTTTAGGCATGTTTTCATTTATAAGGGTTCTTAAAGTGGAACATGTGAGATATGGGAAAAACACAACTTTCACCACATGCTGGTGCCTACGGGGAGGGGAGTGAGACAGACAGAGAGAGAGACAGGTGGAGAAAAAGAGACAGGAAGAGAGAGATAGACAGACAGAGAGAGAGAGGGTGACAGGCAGAGAGACAGGCAGAGAGGGAGGGAGACAGGCAGAGAGAGAGACAGGCAGAGAGAGAGAGGCAGGCAGAGAGAGAGAGGCAGAGAGAGCGAGTGAGAGACAGGCAGAGAGAGAGAGAGACAGAGAGAGAAAGACAGGCAGATAGAGAGAGACAGGCAGAGAGAGAGAGAGAGAAAGACAGGCAGAGCGAGAGAGACAGGCAGAGAGAGAGAGAGAGGCAGGCCGAGAGAGAGATAGCGAGAGAGAGGCAGAGAGACAGAAAGAGAGACAGGCAGAGAGAGAGAGGGGGCAAGCAGAGAGAGAGAGGCAGGCATAGACAGAGAGAGAGAGGCAGAGAGAGAGACAGTAGAGAGAGACAGGCAGAGAGAAAGGTAGAGAGAGGCAGTGAGAGACAGGGGAAAGAGAAGCAGAGAGAGAAACAGGCAGAGAGAGAGGGGGGGCAGGCAGAGAGAGAGGGGGAGAAGCAGGAGGAGGGAGAGAGAGACAGGCATAGAGAGAGACAGGGAGAGAGAGAGAGAGAGAAAGAGAGAGAGAGGGACAGGCAGAGAGAGAGATGGGGAGAGAGAGAGACAGGCAGAGATATAAAGACAGGCAGAGAGAGAGAAAGACAGGCAGAGAAGGGTGAGGGCAAAGAGAGAGAGAGAAAGAGAGAAAGACAGAAAGAGAGAGAGACAGGCAGAGAGAGAGGGAGCGAGACAAGCAGACAGAGAGAGAGAGAAAGGGAGAGAGAGGCAGAGAGAGGGAGAGAGTCCAGCAGAGAGAGAGAGACAGGCAGAGAGAGAGACAGGGAGAGAGAGAGGCAGAGAGAAGGAGAGAGGCAGACAGAGAGAGAAAGGGAGAGAAAGACAGGCAAAGAGAGAGAGAGAGGTAGGCAGAGAGAGAGAGACAGGAAGATAGAGAGAGAAAGAGAGATGGGGAGAGAGAGAGAGAGACAGAGAGACAGACAGGCAGAGAGAGAAAGACAGGCAGAGAGAGAGACGGGAGAGAGAGAGGCAGGCAGAGAGAGACAGAGAAAGAGAGAGACAGAGAGAGAGAGACGGGCAGAGAGAGATAGGCAAAGAGAGAGAGAGGGAGAAAGACAGGCAGAGAGAGACAGGGAGAGAAAGAGAGGCAGAGAGAAAGAGACAGGCAGAGAGAGAAAGACAGGCAGAGAGAAAAGGAGAGAGACGGGCAGAGAGAGACAGGGAGAGAGGGAAAAAGAGAGAGGGAGAGAGAGGGGCAGAGAGAGGGAGAGACAGGGAGAGAGAGACAGGCAGAGAAAAGGCAGGTAGAGAGAGAGACAGGCAGAGAGAGAGAGACAGGCAGAAAGAGAGACAGGCAGAGAGAGAGAGGCAGGCAGAGAGAGAGAGACCGGCAGAGAGAGAGAGGGAGAGACAGAGAGAGAGAGAAAGAGACAGGCAGAGAGAGAGAGGCAGGCAGAGAGAGAGACAGGCAGAGAAAGAGAGAAACAGGCAGAGAGAAAGACAGGCAGAGAGAGAGACAGGCAGAGAGAGGCAAGCCGAGAGAGAGAGAGAAAGAGAGAGAGTCAGGCAGAAAGAGAGACAGGCAGAGAAAGAGAGAGGGGCAGAGAGAGACAGAAAGAGAGAGAGACAGGCAGAGAGAGAGAGAGGCAGAGAGAGACGGGGAAAGAGAGAGGCAGAGAGAAAGAAGGGCAGAGAGAGAGAGGACAGACAGAGAGAGAGGGAGAGAGGCAGGTGGAGGGAGAGAGAGACAGGCAAAGAGAGAGAGACAGGCAGAGAAAGAGATGGGGAGAGAGAGAGAGAGACAGGCAGAGAGAGAAAGACAGGCAGAGAGAGAGAGGGGGCAGCGAGAGAGAGAGAGAGAGAGACAGGCAGAGAGAGAGACAGGCAGAGAGAGAGGAAGAGAGACAGGCAGAGAGAGAGGGAGAGAGACAGGCAGATAGAGAAAGACAGGCAGAGAGAGAGAGGGGGCAGAAAGAGAGAGACAGAGAGAGGGAGACAGGCAGAGAGAGAGAGAGAGAGAGAGAGGCAGAGAGAGACAGGAAGATAGAGAGAGAAAGAGAGACGGGAGAGAGAGAGGTAGGGAGACAGACAGGCATAGAGAGAAAGATAGGTAGAGAGAGAGAGAGACAGAGGGAGGCGGAGAGAGAGAGGCAGGCAGAGAGAGACAGACAGAGAAAGAGAGAGAAAGACAAGCAGAGAGAGAGGGAGAGAGGCAGGCAGAGAGAGACAGGGAGAGAGGCAAAGAGAGGCAGAGAGAGAGAGAGAGAGAGAGAGAGAGAGAGAGAGAGAGAGACAGGGCCTATTTAAAGGTTAGTTAATGAGGAGGGAGTTGCAGTAGTCAGGGCAAGAGTAAACCAGAAAGTGAATTAAGAGCTTTGTGGTTTAATTGGTTAGGAAGAGTCTCTAAGTGAATCAATAAGGGGTACAATGCATAAAAAGAAAGATAATAGTAAATTAACACACACAATTTTAACAAGCCCTTTAATTAACAAAAAAAGTCCCACAATGTAAATCCACTGCCAATCACGTCGTAATACTAGCCTCCACCCTGTGGATGTGGGATAACTGGAGGACTTCATGGCCTTCTTTTTTGCTTTTGCATGTGTTTCCCCCTTAAAGTCCATATCAGACTTAAAGAGTCCTATAGTATTTGGTGGGACCCCAGGCTTTTTTTTAGTTATCAGGTCCACTTTACAAAGGGCCTAACAACCAGAAGAAACCTATCGCAATTTGCAGTGTTAATAATACAACTGTTAAATGTTTCACTTCACACTGCAGCTGGAGGTTCATTCGGTTGAACACCCATTAGCTTTTCGAATAGGAATCTCCATAGATGTACACTGCAGAGGTATTTTTTTCCCCTGTTGGTTGAATGTTCTTAACCTATAGTGTAAGGCTGTTTTGTATATTAGTAAATGTTATCTCTCATGGTCAAATGTTCTTATGGCTATTTTTCTCTTAGGATTGAATGTTAGAGAATGTTACACTTGCCCAGCAAAAGGCAACAAAGAAGCTATTACACACATACAGTATTACAAACATTAAGGGTATTTTTTATTAAATTTACATGAATGTAGAGCCATTCACAAAGCAAATTTTGGACCCCCAAAAGTTGATTAAATATTCACTTCAAATGCATAAAATAATGTTTTTCTTATATGAATGTAGTTTGTAGGCCAGCATGAACTGAATGGGCTCAGAAGTAATTGGTAGCAGTGCCATTCACCTGTGAGAACATTGTGTCATTCATGAATAATTCACACTGGATTCTCTAAACTGCATGACAGTTTACCAGTCTTCCTTACAGCAGTGAACTGAAAGCATGGATCTTTCTGTATTGCCGAATAACAATCATCCTGATAAATTTCTACGTTTGGATGTAAAGACTTTACTAGCTAACTCTGCAGCTTTGTACGCACAACAATGGCATAACAAGCTTTACCTGCCGGTGAGTACCCTTAGATGAATGAAAAACTTGTTTACTGCCCATTATAAAGAACCTGCTTTACAGGCCTGTTTTTATTATGCTTTTTTTATATGTTTAAAATGCATGTTTGAATATGTCCTTTTGAACAAGGGTTACGGAAATTAATAGCCAAATATTAAATTAGGTAATCTAAAAATAGTTCTTTATCAGGCCTGAGTGTTGCAATCCTCAAATGTATGAATTTCTAATTATAACAAGCTAATGGACAAAGACCTAGCTTTCATCATCTGCTATATATATATACACAGTGTCTCACAAAAGTGCGTATATCCCTCACATTTTTGTAAATATTTTATATCTTTTCATGTGATAGCACTGAAGAAATGACACTTTTCTACAATGTAAAGTAATGAGCGTACAGCTTGTATAACAGTGTAAATTTGCTGTCTCCTCAAAATAACTCAACACACTGCCATTAATGTCTAAACTGTTGGCAACAAAAGTGAGTACACCCCTAAGTGAAAATGTCCAAATTGTCAATATTTTGTGTGGCCACCATTATTTTCCAGCACTGCCTTAACTCTCTTGGGCATGGAGTTCACCAGAGCTTCACAGGTTGCCACTGGAGTCCTCTTCCACTCCCCCATGACGACATCACGGAGCTGGTGGATGTTAGAGACCTTGCGCTCCTCCACCTTCCATTTGAGGATGCCCCACAGATGCTCAATAGTGTTTAGGTCTGGAGACATGCTTGGTCAGTCCATCACCTTTACCCTCAGCTTCTTTAGCAAGACAGTGGTCATCTTGGAGGTTTGTTTGGGGTTATTATGTTGGAATACTGCCCTTGTGGCCCAGTATCCGAAGATAGGGGATCAAGCTCTGCTTCAGTATTTCCCAGTACATGTTGGCATTCATGGTTTCCTCAATGAACTGTAGCTCCCCAGTGTCAGAAGCACTCATGCAGCCCCAGACCATGACACTCTCACCACCATGCTTGAATGTAGGTAAGACACACTTGTCTTTGTACTCTTCACCTGGTTGCCACCACACATGCTTGACACCATCTGAACCAAATAAGTTTATCTTGGTCTCATCAGACCACAAGACATGGTTCCAGTAATCCATGTTCATAGTCTGCTTGTCTTCAGCAAACTGTTTCTAGGCTTTCTTGTGCATCATCTTTAAAAGAGGCTTCCTTCTGGAATGACAGCCATGTAGACCAATTTGATGAAGTGTGCAGCGCATGGTCTGAGAACTGACAGGCTAACCCCTCACCCCTTCAACCTCTGCAGCAATTCTGGCAGCACTCAAACGTCTATTTCCCAAAGACAACCTCTGGATATGATGCTGAGCACATGCACTCATCTTCTTTGGTCGACCATGGTGAGGCCTGTTCTGAGTGGAACCTGCCCTGTTAAACCACTCTATAGTGTTGGCCACCATGCTGCAGCTCACTTTCAGGGTCTTGGCAATCTTCTTATAGCCTAGGCCATCTTTACGTACAGCAACAATTCTTTTCTTCAGATCCTCAGAGAGTTCTTTGCCATGAGGTGCCATGTTGAACTTCCAGTAACCAGTATAAGAGAGTGAGAGCGATAACCCCAAATTTAACACACCTGCTCCCTATTCACACCTGAGACCTTGTAACACTAACAAGTCACATGACATTGGGGAGGGAAAATGGCTAATTGGGCCCAATTTGGACACTTTCACTTAGGGGTGTACTCACTTTTGTTGCCAGCGGTTTAGACATTAATGGCTGTGTGTTGAGTTATTTTGAGGGGACAGAAAATTTACACTGTTATACAAGCTGTACACTCACTACTTTACATTTTAGCAAAGTGTAATTTCTTCAGTGTTGTCACATGAAAAGATATAATGAAATATTTACAAAAAATGTGAGGGTGTACTCACCTTTGTGAGATACTGTGTACAGTTGTGCTCATAAGTTTACATATCCTGGCAATTTATGATTATTTGGCCATTTTTCAGAGAGTATGAATGATAACACAATTTTTTTTCTTTCACTCATGGTTAGTGTTAGGCTTAAGCTATTTATTATCAATCAACTGTGTTTATTCTTTTTAAATCATAATCATAACAGAAACTACCCAAATGACCCCGTTCAAAAGTTTACATGCCCCAGTTCTTAATACTGTGTATTGCACCCTTTATCATCATTGACAGCTTAAAGTCTTTTGTGGTATTTGTGGATGAGGCTCTTTATCTTCTCAGATGGTAAAGCTGCCCATTCCTCTTGGCAAAAAGCCTCCAGTCCCTGTAAATTCTTGGGCGTGCATGAACTGCACGTTTGAGATCTCCCCAGAGTGGCTCAATGACATTGAGGTCAGGAGACTGAGATGGCCACTCCAGAACCTTCACTTTAGTCTGCTATAGCCAATGACAGGTCAACTTAGCCTTGTCTTTTGGATCATTGTTATGTTGAAATGTCCAAGTACCTCCCATGTGCAGCTTCCTGGCTGATGAATGCAAATGTTCCTCCGGTATTTTTTGATTACATACTGCAGTCATCTTGCCATGAATTTTGACCAAGTTCCCTGCCTTTGTAGCGCACACATCCCCAAAACATCAGTGATCCACCTTTGTGTTTCACAGTAGGAATGGTGTACCGTTCATCAAAGAGCTTGTTGACTCCTCTCCAAATGTAGTGTTTATGTTCGTGCCCAAAAATCTCAATTTTGGTCTCATCACTCCAAATGACTTTGTGCCAGAAGGTTTGAGGCTTGTCTCTGTGCTGTTTGGTATATTGTAAGTGGGATACTTTGTGGCATTTGGTTAGTAATGGCTTTCTTCTGGTGACTCGACCATGCAGCCCATCTTTCTTCAAGTGCCTCCTTATTGTGCATCTTGAAACAGCCACACCACATGTTTTCAGAGAATCCTGTATTTCACCTGAAGTTATTTGTGGGGTTTTTTTTGCAATTTTCCTGGCAGTTGTGGCTGAAATCTTAGTTGGTCTACCTGACCGTGGTTTGGTTTGAACAGAACTCCTCATTTTCCACTTCTTGATTAGAGTTTTAACACTGCTGATTGGCATTCTCAATTCCTTGGGTGCTGCAGCCCCCCGAGCCCCCATTTTACTTACCTGACCCCGATCCTTCTCTGGCCGGGAACAAGCACACCAGCTCTACCTGGTGTCTCATGTCCTGGTTGGATAGATTGATAGCAGCACAGCCATTGGCTCCCACTGCTGTCAATCAATTCCAATGACGCGGCACCGGGAGGCCGGGCCGAGTCCTGCATTCTGTGTGAATGGACACAGATGCGGGAGTCAGGAGCGCACCTGGGGGGCCGGGCCGAGTCCTGCATTCTGTGTGAATGGACACAGATGCGGGAGTCAGGAGCGCACCTGCACAACAATCCACCAAGGAGACTGCTTCTCCAACGTGGACACTTGATGTGGAGAGGAGCCACCAGTGCCACTGAGGGACCCCAGAAGAGGATGATCATGGCCACTCCTTTTCCAGAAAATAATCTATGCAGTCAAGGGGCCCCAGTGGATAAAAAAATTGTCAGGAACCCCTTTGTCCAGCTTGTTTCTAGGATATTAAAACTGTTGGACACTCACTCTCAGCATTGCAGAAGTGACTCCGTAGACTATTTTCCTCGAAAAGGTGAACTTAGGCTTTAAAGCAAAACTAAAGTCTCCGAAATCACTAGGAGTTTGAGATTTTTGGCAGAAGAGCTATGCAAAGTTTCTTGGCATGCCAATAATAAAGATGGGTGCAGTGGACAATGTAACTCCTTTACGCACAGGAATGTCATCAACAGCAGCTGTCCAAAGGCAAAAGCATAAATAACAGCAGGAAGGGATGATGCTACATTTGCACAGGCATTTTGCCACAGTGCAAATGGAATAGACAGCAATCTATTGATTCCTGCTGCTGTGTTTGACAGGTGTGAGTGGCTAGCTGCAGCTTCTGAGCCCATACACTTCAATGACAGATTGTCAGAAGATGTAACTATGTATGAATGTTCATATAGATAGTGATTACCAGCAGTGAGCTGGTTTGTGAGTATCCCTTACTAAAAATTTCACACTTTTACAAATAGCAGTATGGTGGATGTGCAAAGGAAGCAGTCCTGTGGGCCCTTCCAGTTTAGAATCCACTAAGAGGAGGAGGCTTGCAATGTCCCTCCTCAAGTACCTAACAACAACCTAGAAAGTTGTCCCCTGCTTGAGTCCACAAGCTCCTCCAAGTCACCCCTAGCTCCATCAGACATACCCAAGGAGGATTTTATGCATAAAATCATTACTTCACAACACAGGGGCTGCAAGCATTCATTAGACATATGTACGCTGGAAAATTTTGTTTCATTTTGTTTCATTAGGTTGATCATTTCAAGGAAACCTGCGATAAAAGAAATACAGTGCTGACACTGCTGGCCTTCTTCTGAAAATACTAGCTATATGGCTGTCTCTGAGTCACTGAACCAGAACAACTATGCAAATAAGGAAAGTCAGAGTGAAGTCAAAGCTCCCAAACAGCATACTTGTTCCAGATCAGTGTCTTGGAAAGTACTGAAGTCAGTATAAAAGCAAGGCAAGTAGTATTTTTAGTAAAGGTCAGCAATGGCAGCCTTCATAATTTATAAGCACGTGTTTATTTTAAGTTACTCTACTCAAAGAAAAATGGACTATGTTTGTCTTTTTAAGAAGAGACAAAATCATGCAGAAGTAGGACATCCAATGAAACCAACTTAACTAAACAAATATATTTGTTTTGCATTGCTAAGTTACACTGGTGGCTAGTTATTTTTATTGCAGACCTCAGTTACCAGTTATCCCACTCCAGAAATACCATTTTTTTCCCAAATACAGTGCCCCTGAAAAGGTTGATGGTAGTGTCCCATGTTCCTGCATGGATTCTTCATCATGAAGAGTAGGGATGGGCTATCTGTTCGAGTCGAACATGAGTTCGACTCGAACATTGGCTGTTCGCCCGTTCGCCGAACAGCGAACAATTTGGAGTGTTCACGGCAAATTCAAAAAGCCGCAGAACACCCTTTAAAATCCTATGGGAGAAATCTAAAGTGCTAATTTTAAAGGTTGATATGCAAGTTATTGTCATAAAAAGTGTTTGAAGACCTGGGTCCTGCCCCAGGGGACATGTATCAATGCAAAAAAAGTTTTAAAAATGTCAATTTTTTCGGGAGCAGGGATTTTAACCGGTTCATTACAGGGCAATTTCACCCCCTTCCTTCCCAGGCCAATTTTTAGTTTTCAGCGCTGTCGCACTTTAAATGTCAGTTGCGCGGTCGTGCGACGTTGTACCCCAAAAAATTGACGTCCTTTTTTCACCACAAATAGAGCTTTCTTTTGGTGGTATTTGATAAATAAAAGAAGAGCGACAAATTTGAAAAAAACACAATATTTTTTACTTTTTGCTATAATAAATATCCCAATCTTTTTTTAAAAAAACTAATTTTTTCCTCAGTTTTGGCCGATACGTATTCTTCTACATATTTTTGGTAAAAAAAATCGCAATAAGCGTATATTGATTGGTTTGCGCAAAAGTTATAGCGTCTACAAAATACGGGATAGATTTATGGCATTTTTAAAAAAAAAATATTTATTTTCTTTTTTTAGCTGCGATCGCGATTTTTTTTCATGACTGCGACATTATGGCGGACACATCGGACACTTTTGACACATTTTTGGGACCATTCACATTTATACAGCGATCAATGCTATAAAATTGCATTGATTACTGTGTAAATGTGACAGGCAGTGAAGGGGTTAACCACTAGGGGGCGAGGAGGGGTTAAGTATGTTTCCTAGGGAGTGATTACTAAATGTAGGGGGAGGGGACGCTCAAGGGGAGGAGACCGATCAGTGTTCCTCCGTTCTGGGAACACAGATCGCTCTCCTCAGAGCTGACAGGCTGTGGATCTGTGTGCTTACACACACAGATCCAATGCCGGCCCGGTTAACGGGCAATCGCGGGTGCCCGGCGGACATCGCGGCCGCCGGGAACACGCACCGGGTCCCGAGCAACGCGGCGGCACGCGCGCGCCCCCTAGATGGCCGGGAATCCCAGGACGTCATATGACGCCCACCCAGGATGGGAGATCCCATCTGTGGACGTCATATGACTATGGGCGGGTAGGGAAGTGGTTAATAATGCTTAAAGTGAAACAATAAAAGTGAAATATTCCTTTAAATTTTGTACCTGGGGGGGTGTCTATAGTATATTGGTAAGGGGTACCCCTACCATTTCATTAAAAGAAAGTGTTAAATTGTTAAAAAAAACACAGGAGACAGCTTGGGACAAGTCCTTTATTAAAAATAAAAAAATAAAAAATAAAAAAGAGATTCCAGCGATGTAATCCAATAAATCCATGCTGCTACTCCATCGATGTAATCCAATTCTCGATCTCCAGCGATGAATGATCTCCAGAGACTCCAGCAAGGAACACGCACAGGATCCTGCCTCCACCAGAGGCACCCAGCCAATGACACGGCGCTAGTCTGACAGCTCTTATGTAGCTGAGGGCGGGGCCACCCATCACGTGACCCTGCCCCCTCTGACAAGGGGAAACGCCGGGGTTTCCCAGTGACGTGTACAGGTGACCCCGCCCCCTCTGATGCAACGCAGGATACACATCACTGGGAAACATAAGAGCTGTCAAGCTAGAGCCGCGTCATTGATACATGTCCCCTGGGGCAGGACCCAGGTCCCCAAAAACTTTTTATGACAATAACTTGCATATTAATCTTTAAAATTAGTACTTTTGTTCGTGTCCCATAGACTTTAACTGTGTTCGCGTGTTCAAACAAATTTTTTGCCTGTTCGCATGTTCTGGATGTGAACCGAACAGGGGGGTGTTCGGCCCATCCCTAATGAAGAGTAAACAAGCAACTGCAAATATTGGCATTCAGTTAATTCAATATCTTTAAGGTAAACCTATACACATTTTTCCAATAAAATGATCTAGAACTGCAGATTTATACTTAATACATTTTCTTTTTCTATATATAAAAAAAATCTTATGTTCCTAGCAGCCCTCAGGAATTCTCCCGAAGGCTGGTTAAACCCTGCAGGGCCTGTAGTGAAATCACTGCAGTATAGTCACCCCAAGAAGCTGCCCTGGTCTGTGGCACTACAAACACCAAGGAAGAGAATTTTCAGCATTCTCCATTCCTAATGTACCCCCTTGCCAGCAATCAATGCTGATCACATTATTCAGGATGCCCTGTGTCTGGAGAAAATTACACAGAGCACCTTGTTGTACCCCTTCTTTTGGCCCCAGCAGATTGAAGACCTTGGTGGACCCTACTACATCACAGGGGCAAAGCTTGGGACTTGGTGCCATGCAGGAAAAGGCTAATAAAAAGTAAAAGGGAACATTAATCATCTTACCATTTTGAGCAGGGACTAATGTTAAGTTGAATCATTGCAATTTACATTTAATTCAAAAATCATTTCTATGCTTTGTTTTATTATACAGTATATGAAATGCATTGTATGCAGAAATAGTGAATCTTTCATTTTTTTTTTTGGACACAGAATGATAACAGTAATGTCAATGAAGCAAAGCAGTCATCAAAGTTGGAAAGCCATGTGGTGACTGACAAAACCTTGTGTGAACATTTTACTCCAGAATTTATGAAATCCAAAATTAAAAGCAATCCCCTGTACATGGATGCAGCAAACCAGGAGAAAATTACTCCCACTAAAAAAAAGCCATCATGGACCATTCAGGACTATGACCAACAGTCCCCAAACCCAAAACTATCTCCACACTTGAAGGTATGGTGTAAGTAAATACAATGTATGTTGTATTTTAGCATCTTTAAAATACATTATGGTAAATAACTGTGTAAATAATAATATAGTAGACTATTCAGGTTAGATTTTTTTTTTACTAGGGACACATTGACACTAGATCCAAGATCATAGAGAGCAAACAAAGGCAAAGTCACTCATGTGGCCATCACCCATATGCTTCATATAGCACTTCCTAGTGCTCGGTGTTCAGTAGCATGTTACAAGTGTCTTATGGGGATTTTCTAGCCATCTGAAGCATTTTTTCTGTGAACTGCTCATAGCCACATGTGCCAGCATTCAAGATGTTTACATGTTTTGCAAATATTTCCACTGTAAGTGAAAGTGCTAGTAGAATGTTGCATTTAGAAGATTTCTTTTTAAAATGCCACAAAATGTCATAATGTGAATAACTCCAAACAAGAAAAAAAAAAAAAAAAACAATTACTTGTAATAATACACTTTAATGTGCCTTTTTTTTAAACTTTACTTTTACTGAAGCCTAAAAATGCTTGAAAACACTCATATTGTTAAAGGGGAAAGTCTACTATGTCCAATTTATAAGCAATAGAAGAAAGAATGTTGCTGTAAAAATCTATGAAATTGAATCTACCATTTTTGGTAGAAAATAAAAGAATGGACAAGAGAATGGACACTTCTTATTTTCACCTATTAGCTCTCCAATTCCACATCTTTTTAACCACATAAGGACCGAGCCTGTTTTTCAGACTCTGTGTTTACAAGTTAAAAACAATTTTTTTTTGCTTGAAAATTACTTAGAACCCCCAAACATTATATATATTTTTTTCTAATACCCTAGATAATAAAATGGCGGTCATTGCAATACTTTTTGTCACACCATATTTGCGCAGCGGTCTTACAAGCGCACTTTTCTTGGAAAAAATTCACTTTCTTGAATAAAAAAATAAGACAACAGTAAAGTTAGCCCATTTTTTTATACTGTGAAATAGAATGTTATGCCAAGTAAATTGATACCCAACATGTCATGCTTCAAAATTGCGCCCGCTCGTGGAATGGCGTCAAACTTTTACCCTCAAAAATCTCCATAGGCGATGTTTAAAAAATTCTACAGATTGCATGTTTTGAGTTGCAGAGGAGGTCTAGGACTAGAATTGTTGCTCTCGCTCTAACGATTGCGGCGATACCTCACATGTGTGGTTTTGGTTTGAACACCGTTTTCATATGCGCTGCTCACGTAAGCGTTCGCTTCTGTGCATGAGCTCGTCAATTTTTTTTCTTATTTAGTTTATTTTAGTTTATTTTATTGATTTTAAAACTGTTTTTAAAAAAAAAATAAAAAATGTGGTCACTTTTATTTCTATTACAAGGAATGTAAACATCCCTTGTAATAGAAAAAAGCATGACAAGTCCTCTTAAATATGAGATCTGGGGTCAAAAAGACCTCAGATCTCATATTTGGATTTAAATGCAATAAAAAAAAAAATGTTGTCGTTTGGACGGCGCGGGAGAACGGCAGGATGGAGGACCCTCTCCCGCTGCCGATAAAGGTGATCTTGCGGTGAATCTGCCGCAGAGACCACCATTATCGTAAAACGGAACGGTCACTGAAGAGATGGATATCTCGGTTATGGCAGCAGCTGCTGCCGACGTATATATACAGTGAGCGGTCCGGAAGTGGGACAAACATATAGAAAAACTCTATAACTCTGGCGTTAAGGCGATAGTTTAGCACCATTAGGGCAGTGCAGACAGCATCAGGATAAGGGACTAGAACATGTTATGATGAGACCTGGCAATTGCAGCCATCATACATAAAATAGAGACAAGTATAGACCAGTTTAAAGTGGTATTAAACCCAAAACCAAAAATGTAATATATTGCAGCTTACCAATCATTAGATATGATGGCTGCATTAGTTTTCATTTTTAGGCTTTTTCCCTCTGTTTTCAGATGGTGATCTGGCCAGTAACACACTTCCTGTATTGGAGTGCCCCCTCACTGAATGAAGAGGAACAGGGGCACCTTTTGACGGCAGCTTTGTAAATTTGTGGGGAGGGGAGTGTGAGATTTACTAGCAAATCTAGATACATTAACAAATTAAAGTCAAATTTCAGCTCACACTTTATAAGCAGTTAAAGCAAACAGTTTTTCCCTTTTGGGATAAAGGTTTTACATAAATAAATTAAAGGTAATCATTTAAGCTCCCCTGCTAGTGTTAAATGGTTTGTCTCATCCCTGTACATTGTGCTGGAGAGCTCTTTCTTTGAAAAACAACAAACTTACTTGCTGGATCGCCAGGTGAAAATAAATTAAAAAAAGAAAGTTTAAAAAAGTAAATGAATGCAGCCATCACATCTAAGAAATGGTAAGCTGCAGTATATTAAAGTGATTATAAAGGTTTTTTTCTTTTTTAAATAACAAACATGTAATACCTACAGTAGCTCCTCTGTGCAGTTGGTTTTGCACAGAGCAGCCCGAATCCTCCTCTTCTTGGGCCCCTCTTTGCTGCTCCTGGCCCCTCCCTCCTATCAAGTGCCCCCACAGTCAGCAGTTTCCTATGGGGGCACTGGAGTCACAGCTCTGTGTATCAATTCAGACACGGAGTCCTGACCCAGCCCCTCTCTCCCCTGATTGGTTGACTGACTTTGATTGACAGCCATTTGAACCAATGGCGCCGCTGCTGTGTCTCAGTCAGGTAAGTGAGGCTTAGGTAAGTAATTAGGGGGTGCTGGGGAGGCTGCTACACACAAAAGTTTTTTTTTTTATCTTAATGCATGGCATGCATTAAGATAAAAAACCTTCTTCCTTTACAACTCTTTTAAATGTTTGCATTTTAGTTTAATACTGCTTTAAATGTATATATTGTCAAAACTTAAAAAAGAAAAACTGTGGCAGCATTAGAATAATGTACCAGGTTAGCCATTGATTAACACATAAAGTTTGAAGTATGTCTGTGTATAAATATGTAGATTTCAGAACCATTTTCAGAAATGTATAAAGCCTGGAGAAGGGACAGGGGCGTAACTAGAAATCACAGGGCCCCATAGCAAAATGTTGTATGCCCCCCCCCCCCAAAAAAAAATTATCTAATGCCATTGAACAACATAGAAATAAAACATTACTAGATCTACTGATTACCAACAATACAGACCTGATAACAGATGTGGAAATACGGGGCAATTTAGGTAACAGCGATCACAGGTCAATTAGTTTCAGTATAAATCACACAAATAGGAGACATGAAGGGAACACAAAGACACTGAATTTCAAAAGAGCCAACTTCCCTAAACTACAAACCTTGCTAAAAGGCATAAATTGGGATAAAATATTAGGAACAAAGAATACAGAGGAGAGATGGGTTTGCTTTAAGAGCATATTAAATAAGGGCATTAGCCAATGTATCCCATTGGGTAATAAATTTAAAAGAGCGAACAAACATCCTGGATGGCTTAACTCCAATGTAAAAATGCATATAAAAGCAAAGGAGAAGGCCTTCAAAAAATACAAGGTTGAGGGATCATCCACAGCATTAAGAATTTATAAAGAATGCAATAAGAAATGTAAGGGTGCAATTAGGATGGCTAAGATAGAACATGAAAGACACATAGCGGAGGAGAGCAAAAAAAATCCCAAGAAATTCTTTAAGTATGTAAACAGTAAAAAAGGGAGGACAGACCATATTGGCCCCATAAAGAATGAGGAAGGACATCTGGTTACAAAGGATGGGGAGATGGCAGAGGTATTGAATTTATTCTTCTCCTCAGTCTTCACGAGTGAATCGGGGGGCTTCAGTAACCAAAACTGCAGTGTTTATCCTCATGACACAACACAGGATGCACCTACATGGTTAACAGAGGACGGAATTAAAATTAGACTTGAGAAACTTAACATTAATAAATCACCGGGACCAGATGGCTTGCATCCGAGGGTACTTAGGGAACTCAGTCAGGTGATTGCCAGACCGTTGTTCCTAATTTTTACAGACAGTCTATTGACTGGAATGGTACCAGCTGATTGGAGAAAAGCCAATGTAGCACCAATATTTAAAAAGGGCCCAAAAAACATCCCTGGGAATTACAGACCAGTTAGCCTAACATCAATAGTATGTAAACTCTTGGAGGGGATGATAAGGGACTATATACAAGATTTTAGTAATAAGAATGATATCATTAGCAGTAATCAGCATGGATTCATGAAGAATCGTTCTTGCCAAACCAATCTATTAACCTTCTATGAGGAGGTGAGTTGCCATCTAGATAAAGGAAGGCCCGTAGACGTGGTGTATCTGGATTTTGCAAAAGCATTTGACACAGTTCCCCATAAACGTTTACTGTACAAAATAAGGTGTGTTGGCATGGACCATAGGGTGAGTACATGGATTGAAAACTGGCTACAAGGGCGTGTTCAGAGGGTGGTGATAAATGGGGAGTACTCAGAATGGTCAGGGGTGGGTAGTGGGGTCCCCCAGGGTTCTGTGCTGGGACCAATCCTATTTGATTTGTTCATAAACGACCTGGAGGATGGGATAAACAGTTTAATCTCTGTATTTGCAGATGATACTAAGCTAAGCAGGGCAATAACTTCTCCGCAGGATGTGGAAATCTTGCAAAAAGACCTGAACAAATTAATGGGGTGGGCGACTACATGGCAAATGAGGTTCAATGTAGAAAAATGTAAAATAATGCATTTGGGTGTCAAAAATATGAATGCAATCTATACACTGGGGGGAGAACCTCTGGGGGAATCTAGGATGGAAAAGGACTTGGGGGTCCTAGTGGATGATAGGCTCAGCAATGGCATGCAATGCCAAGCTGCTGCTAATAAAGCAAACAGAATATTGGCATGCATTAAAAGGGGGATCAACTGCAGAGATAAAACGATAATTCTCCCGCTCTACAAGACTCTGGTCCGCCCGCACCTGGAGTATGCTGTCCAGTTCTGGGCACCAGTCCTCAGGAGGGACGTACTGGAAATGGAGCGAGTACAAAGAAGGGCAACAAAGCTAATAAAGGGTCTGGAGGATCTTAGTTATGAGGAAAGGTTGCGAGCACTGAACTTATTCTCTCTGGAGAAGAGACGCTTGAGAGGGGATATGATTTCAATTTACAAATACTGTACTGGTGACTAGACATGTGCATTTCGTTTAGTTCCGAATCGAAATTCGGACGAATTTTTCACTATTCGGAAATTCGGATGCATCCGAATTTCCGAATTAGAAAAGTAAAAAATTTAAACGAATCCGAAAAAAAACGAACGAATTCGAAAACATATTCGAATCGAATTCGAAAACATATTCGAATTCGAAAACATATTCGAATCGAATTCGAAAACATATTCGAATTCGAAAACATATTCGAATCGAATTCGAAAACATATTCGAATCGAATTCGAAAAAATTTTCGAATTCGAAAACATATTCGAATCGAATTCGAAAGCAAATTCGAATCGAATTTGAAAAAAATAGAAAAAGTTTTTCTAAAAAAACCAATAAGATAGAATATAAAATAATAAAGCAATAGAATATATATATATATATATATATATATATATATATATATATATATATATATATCATTTTTTTATTCTCTTCTATTTTTTTAAAGCTTTTCTTTTCTATTATTTTATATTCTATAATAGTCTTTTCAATTCAAATTCGAATTTCGGAACATGGCTTCTGAAGTTTGAATTTCGTATAGAATGAATTCGAATTTGAATAGAAAAGATTAGAACAGAAGATAATAGAAAAGAAGACTAGAAAAACAATAGAACAGAATAGAAGAAAATATAATATATATATTATATTCTATTCTGTTCTATTGTTTTTCTAGTCTATTCTTTTCTATTATTTTCTATTCTATTCTAATCTTTTATATTCAAATTTGATTTCGGTCTATATGAAATTCGAATTTTGGAAGATGTTTTATATTAATATAAATATATATATATATATATATAGAGATATATATATGAATATATATATCTCTATATATATATATATATAGAGATAGATATATATATATATATATATAGATATATATATATATCAATAAAAACAGAATAGAAAATTTTTTATATATATATATATATTTATATTCTGTTTCTATTGCTTTTCTATGCTATTCGTTTCTATTCTATTCTAAACTTTTCTATTCGAATTTGAATTCATTCTATACGAAATTCGAATTTCGGAAGATGGCTTCTGAAAGTGGAATTTCGTATAGAATGAATTCGTATTTGAATGGAAAAGATTAGAATAGAAAATAATAGACTAGACAAACAATAGAACAGAACAGAATAAAATATAATATATATACATTTTATTCTATTCTGTTCTATTGTTTTTCTAGTCTTTTCTCTTCTACTCTTTTCTAATCTTTTCTATTCAAATTCGAATTCATTTGATAAGAAATTCAAATTTCGGAAGATGGTTTTATAAATATATAATATATAAATATATAAATATATATATATAGTTATACAGAAACAGAATAGAAAAAAAAATATATAAAAAAATATATAAAACCATCTTCCGAAATTGGAATTTGGTACAGAATGAATTCAAATAGAAAAGATTAGAATAGAACAGAAAATAATATAAAAGAATAGCATAGAAAAACAATAGAACAGAATAGGAAAAAAAAAATATTCTATTCTAATCTTTTCTATTCAAATTCATTCTGTACCAAATTCCAATTTCGGAAGATGGTTTTATATATATATATATATATATATATATATATATATATATATATATATATATTTATATATAATATTTCTTTCTATTCTGTTCTGCTGTTCTATTGTTTTTCTATTCTATTCTTTTCTATTAGAATTTTTGATTTCATTCTATTTCTATATAACCATCTTCCGAAATTCGAATTTCGTATAAAATGAATTTGAATTTGAATAGAAAAGATTAGAATAGAGTAGAAAGAATAGACTAGAAAAACAATAGAACAGAATAGAATAAGATCGAATTCGAATTTCGCATGGAATTAATTCAAATTCGAATAGAAAAGTTTAGAATAGAATAGAAAAGAATAGCATAGAAAAATAATGGAACAGAATAGAAAAAAAAATATAATATATATATTTAACCATCTTCCGAAATTGGAATTTAATACAGAATGAATTCGAATTCGAATAGAAAAGATTAGAATACAATATATTATATTTTTTTCTATTCTGTTCTATTGTATTTCTATGCTATTCTTTTATATTTTCTATTCTATCCTAATCTTTTCTATTGGAATTCAATTTCATTCTATACGAATTTCAAATTTCGCAAATAATCGTTATATATAGTTTATTTTTTCAAATTCAGTTTTTTTCGAATGTGGTAGAATTTTTTCGAATGTGATAGAATTTTTTCGAATTTGACAGTTTTTTCGAATGTGGTAGAATTTTTTCGAATTTGATAGTTTTTTATCGAATGTGGTAGAATTTTTTCAAATTTGATAGTTTTTTTTCGAATGTGGCAGAATTTTTTCGAATTTGATAGTTTTTTATCGAATGTGGTAGAATTTTTTCAAATTTGATAGTTTTTTTTCGAATGTGGTAGAATTTTTTCGAATTTGACAGTTTTTTCGAATGTGGTAGAATTTTTTCGAATTTGACAGTTTTTTCGAATGTGGTAGAATTTTTTCGAATTTGACAGTTTTTTCGAATGTGGTAGAATTTTTTCGAATTTGACAGTTTTTTCGAATGTGGTAGAATTTTTTCGAATTTGATAGTTTTTTTTCGAATGTGGTAGAATTTTTTCGAATTTGATAGTTTTTTTTCGAATGTGGTAGAATTTTTTCGAATTTGATAGTTTTTTTTCGAATGTGGTAGAATTTTTTCGAATATGATAGTTTTATTCGAATACGGTCGAATTTTTTCGAAAACGGTCGAATTTTTTCGAATGCGGTCGAATTTTTTCGAATGCGGTCGAATTTTTCTCGAATTCGAATACGGAACGAAACGAATTCCGAAAACGAATGTAACGAATGCAACGAATTTAACTAAACGAATTTAGTTAAATAACGAATCGAAACGAAACGAAACTAAACGAATTTTTTCATCCTGCACATGTCTACTGGTGACCCCACAATAGGGATAAAACTTTTTCGCAGAAGAGAGTTTAATAAGACTCGTGGCCACTCATTAAAATTAGAAGAAATGAGGTTTAACCTTAAACTACGTAGAGGGTTCTTTACTGTAAGAGCGGCAAGGATGTGGAATTCCCTTCCACAGGCGGTGGTCTCAGCGGGGAGCATTGATAGCTTCAAGAAACTATTAGATAATCACCTGAATGACCGCAATATACAGGGATATGTAGTGTAATACTGACACATAATCACACACATGGGTTGGACTTGATGGACTTGTGTCTTTTTTCAACCTCACCTACTATGTAACTATGTAACAGATTAGCACATTCATGTAGCACAGTACCCAGCTTATATTAATTTCGAACGACAAAATATGCAGTATACTGTACAGAAACCCCCTACCTCAGTGCAGATCCCCCAGCAGTGCAGACACCCCCCTTCGTACAGACCCCCCAGCATTACAGACCCCCCCTTAGTGCAGACACCCCCCCAGCAGTACAGACACCCCCCTCAGTACAGACACCCCCAGCATTACAGACCCCCCTCACTGCAGACCCCCCTCACTGCAGACCCCCCCAGCAGTGCAGACACCTGCCTTAGTACCGACACCCCCTAGTGCAGACCCCCCAGCATTACAGACCCCCCTCAGTGCAGACCACCCTCCTCAGTACAGACACCCCCCAGTGCAGACCCCCAGAGCATTACAGACCCCCCTCAGTGAAGAACCCCCCTCAGTGCAGACCCCCCTCAGTGCAGACACCCCCCAGTGCAGACCACCCCCTCAGTACAGACACCCCCCGGTGCAGACCCCCCCAGCATTACAGGCCCCCCTCAGTGCAGACACCCCCCTCAGTGCAGATCCTCCTCAGTACAGACACCCTCCAGCAGTGCAGACCACCCCCTCAGTACAGACACCCCCCAGTGCAGACCCCCCTCAGTGCAGACCTGCCTCAGTAGTACAGACCCCCCTCAGTACAGACACCCCCAAGCAGTGCAGACACCCCCCTTAGTACAGACACCCCCCCAGTGCAGACCCCCAGCATTACAGACCCCCCCTCAGTGCAGACACCCCCCTCAGTGCAGAACCCCCCCTCAGTGCAGACCCCCCCAGTGCAGACCCCCCTCAGTGCAGACACCCCCCTCAGTGCAGACCCCCCTCAGTACAGACACCCCCAGCAGTGCAGACACCCCCTTAGTACAGACACCCCCCTAGTGCAGACCCCCCAGCATTACAGACCCCCCTCAGTGCAGGACCCCCAGCAGTACAGTCACCCCCCAATGCAGACCACCCCCCTTCGTACAGACACCCCCCAGTGCAGACACCCCCTCCTCAGTGCAGACACCCCCTCCTCAGTGCAGACACCCCCAGCATTACAGACCCCCCTTAGTACAGACACCCCCCTAGTGTAGACCCCCAGTATTACAGACCCCCCTCAGTGCAGACACCCCCCCAGTGCAGACCACCCCCCTCAGTACAGACAACCCCCCAGTGCAGACTCCCCTCAGTGCAGACACCCCCGCTCAGTGCAGACCTCCCTCAGTACAGACACCCCCCAGCAGTGCAGACACCCCCCTTAGTACAGACACCCCCCTAGTGATGACCCCCCAGCATTACAGACCCCCCTCAGTGCAGGACCCCCAGCAGTACAGTCACCCCCCAATGCAGACCACCCCCCTTCGTACAGACACCCCCCAGTGCAGACACCCCCTCCTCAGTGCAGACACCCCCTCCTCAGTGCAGACACCCCCAGCATTACAGACCCCCCTTAGTACAGACACCCCCCTAGTGTAGACCCCCAGTATTACAGACCCCCCTCAGTGCAGACACCCCCCCAGTGCAGACCACCCCCCTCAGTACAGACAACCCCCCAGTGCAGACTCCCCTCAGTGCAGACACCCCCGCTCAGTGCAGACCTCCCTCAGTACAGACACCCCCCAGCAGTGCAGACACCCCCCTTAGTACAGACACCCCCCTAGTGATGACCCCCCAGCATTACAGACCCCCCTCAGTGCAGGACCCCCCAGCAGTACAGTCACTCCCCAGTGCAGACCACCCCCCTCAGTACAGACACCCCCCAGTGCAGACCCCCCCAGCATTACAGACCCCCCTCAGTGCAGACACCCCCTCCTCAGTGCAGACACCCCCAGCATTACAGACCCCCTAGTGCAGACCCCCTCTGTGCAGACACCCCCCCTTATATACCTCAGAACCACGCTGACAGTCTCCACTCTCCAGATACACACAGCAGTGTGTGTTCCTCGAGCGCAGGTTCCTCCTCCTCTGTGGATGTAAACAGAGAGGAGGTGAGGCGGCTTCAGTCCGCTCCGCCCTGCTGAGGGACACAGCAGCGAGAGGCACAGCTAATCAAGGCAGCGAGTGGTGTTAGTGTTGTGGCTGTCGCTACCCAAGGGTGTCACCCCTCTGTCAGGCCATGGGTGTCACCCGGTGCTGCCTGCACCGCCTTGCAACTCCACTCACCGGGCCCCACTCGGCTGCGGGCCCCATAGCGCCCGCATGGGTCGCTATGGCGGTAGTTCCGCCACTGAGAAGGGAAATAATTTATCCTGAAAGTTTGCATTTCTAATAGCTTATGTTAGCTAATAAACTTTAAAAAACGTTTTGCACCTGGATGTTTTGAAATCGCAGACAGAATTGCGCAATTCTGCCCGCGGTTTAAAACACCCATGTGTAAATGCCGCCTCAACCTAATAAGTTAATCAGTTATAGCACCTGCCTGTCACAGGCTTATAGAAGTTTAATGAATAATGAGCAGGGCCCTCTGATTCCTCTGTTTTGAATTGTATTGCAACTGTACTGTCTGCCCTAATGTTGTAAAGCAATGTTGGTGCTATATAATACCTGTATAATGATTATAATAATAATAATTATAATGCAGTAGTCAATATCAACACAAAACCATTATGCACCTGTCTAGCATGGGCTGCTAGTGCATGAGGAGGACTATGTATTATTATTTGCAATCATACTATAAGGGCTCATTCACACGGCTTAAAACACGCCACTATTACAGCCTGTTTATTCAGCCCGTAAAAGCAGCTCTATTTAAACCTATGTGTCCATGCACACATAGGCATTTACAGGTGTATTAGAAGAGGAGCATTTACAGGTAAAAGAAAAAAAAAACACCACGGGTGTGTTCAGAATAGGAGCCGAAAAGCAGAAAAAATGCTAGAGACCAAAATGCGTCTAAAAGCTCAGAAACGCTAGACACATTTGGCATTTGAGTGTTAATGCATTCCAGTGCCCAGAATAAATGAATGTTCTAGTCCATAGATAGCATTAAAATTCAAATACTAGACGCGCCTATACACGCCTGCATGTTTAGTATATGGCTTTTACCATGTTTTTTAAGTAGCTTTTTCCTGCCAGCAGTTCTGAGGTTCAGAGGAATTAAACTAATACCTCATGTACACGGGGCCTAAGATAATAAAGGAGAATATGATTTCCATTTAATGCAACTTCAAAACCTAGAAAAAGGCACAGCTGAAACGTTCTCAGTCATCCAGGTATCACATTTTGAATTAATCAGGTATAGCATCTGTCTGTAGCATGCTGCTAGTAGTTAAATAGGATAAAGCAGTGGCCAATAGCAACACAAAAACATTTGTGAATAGGGAACACACTTGTCTAGTATGGGCAGCTAGTGAGTGAGAATGCCCATACCATAATGGTTGCAATGTGAGTATATCATGATATTGACTAACTTTCAGCTAGGCATGCAGCATTGGCAAGATACGTTTTTTATTTAAATAAGTGGATTTGTGTTATATTCAGTAGAAGCTGAAAAAAATAACTTTATACTATATATTTCTTTTTAATAGTGATACCAGCTTGACAAGGTTCTACCCCTTCTCCACTAAAAAAAGTGTTATCTATATACACTCTAATGCCGCGTACACACGGTCCGACTTTTCGTCTACAAAAGTCCGACGGACGCCGACGGACTAAAGCTGACTGACAATCCGATCGTGTGTGGGCTTCCCCGACTTTCAGCGGACTTTCAGCTGACTTTTCCAGCCTCAAATCTGATGGACTTTAGATTTGAAACATGCTTCAAATCTTTACGTCGCAACTACGCCGGACCCAGAAATCCGCTCATCTGTGTGCTAGTCCGACGGACAAAAACCCACGCTAGGGCAGCTATTGGCTACTGGCTATCAACTTCCTTATTTTAGTCTGGTGTACGTCATCACGTACGAATCCGTCGGACTTTTGTGTGATCGTATGTAGGCAAGTCCGTTCGTAAGAAAGTCTGCCGCAAGTCCGCCAAAAGTCCACCAAAAGTCTGACAAAAGTCCGTTGAAAGTCTGTCGGACTTTTGTAGCCAAAAAGTCTGACCGTGTGTACGCGGCATAAGCTTCTGACTTGCCCCATGCTCTAGCCCTAGATGTGGCCCCCAACACACTTCACAGATGTAGACAGAATTTTATTTTGGAGAATTGAATTGAAAACTACTGTTTGTTCTGATGGCTTTTCTAACGCCTTTTATGAACAATTTAAAGAACCCCTAGTTCCTATCCTAAACTCTACATTTAATGCCATATCTGAATGATGTTTGTTCCCATGCCAATCTCAGAAAGTCCATATCACTCAAATATCAAGACCAAAAAGATCCCACTCAGTTTTCAAGCTATCGACCAATATCGACCAATCTCCCTATTCAAAGTAGACCTCAAGATTTTTTGCAAAAATATTGGTGGATAGGCTTCAACATCCTATTCCTTCTGTAATTAATTTAGACCAAGTTGGTTTTGTACCTAGGCGTGAAGTCCGATAATATCATCAAAGCTCTGTCCTTTATGTCTTACTCACAAAAGCAAAATATCTCCATGTGCCTTTTCTCATTAGATACCGAGAAGGCATTTGACCACCTTAATCAGGGCCAGATCTAGCCTAGTGCACCTGGGGGTGCAGTGAAAAAAAGTAAAGGGGTCTGCCTTCTGAATTAAAAAAAAGATACAGTACATAACTGCTAATATAATGTGACAAAGACAATGCACTGGGTAATGCTAGCCACTTTTTGCTGCACTATGCATCACACCGCAGATAAAACAGGTAGATCTATGGAGGTCGTACCTCCTAATTTTTCTGACTCCCAAGCTCTCCCTCCTGTGCCCAGCACCCATTATCTCCAGCTCTCCCTTTCCTGTGCCCAGCACCACTTATCCACAGCTCTCCCTCCTGTGCCCAGCACCCCTTTTCCACAGTTCTCCCTCCTGTGCCCCATATCATTTATCCACAGTTCTTTCTCTCCTGTGTCCAGCACCCCTTATCCACTGCTCTCCCTTCTGTGCCCAGAGCCCCCCTTATGAACAGCTTTCCCTCTTGTACCTCACACCCTTTATCCACAGCTCTTTCTCGCCTGTGCCCAGCACCCCCCATTCACAGCTCTCCCTCCTGTGCTCGGCACTCATTAGCCACAGCACTCACTCCTGTGCCCAGCACCCATTATCCACAGCTTTCCCTCTCCTGTGCCCAGCACCCATTATCCATAGTTCTCCCTCTCTTGTGCCCAGCCCCCCTTATCCACAGCTCCCCCTCCTGTGCCCAGCATCCCCCGTGCACAACTCTCCCTCCTGTGCTCAGGACCTCTCTATCCACAGCTCTCCCTCCTGTGCCCAGCACTTCATATCAACAGCTCTCTCTCTCCTGTGCCCAGCACCGCTTATCCACAGCTCTCTCTCATGTGCCCAGCACACCTTATTCACAACTCTCTCTCTCTTCTGTGCCCAGCACCACTTATTCACACCTCTCTCACCTTTGCCCAGCACTCCTCCTATCTGCAGCTCTCCCTCCTGGGCCCATCACCCCCCTATACACAGCTCTCTCTCCTGTGCCCAGTACCGCTTATCCACAGCTCTCTCTAATGTGCCCAGCAGCCCTTATTCACACCTCTCCCTCCTGTACCTAGCACCCCTCCTATCCACATCTCTCCCTTCTGTGCCCAGCGCCCCCATATTCACAGCTCTCTCTCCTGTGTCCAGCACTGCTTATTCACAGCTCTCCCTCCTGTGCCCAGCACCCCTTATCTATGACTCTCCCTCATGTGCCTAGCACCCCTTTGCCACTGCTCTCCCTCCAGTGCCCAGCACCCCTTATCCACAGCTCTCTCTCTCTCTCCTGTGCCCAGCTCCCCTTATTCACACATCTCCCTCCTGTGCCTAGCATCCCTCCTATACACAACTTTCTCTCCGGCACCCAGCACCCCTCATCCACAGCTCTCCCTCCTGTGCCCAGTATCCCCCTATCCACAGCTCTCCCTCCTGTGCCCAGAACTGCTAATCCACAGCTCTCCCTCCCATGCCCAGCAACCCTTATTCATGCATCTCCTTTCTGTGCCTAGCATCTCTCCTATCCACAGCTCTCCCTCCTGTGCCCAGCACTACTTATCCACAGCTCTCCCTCCTGTGCCCAGCACTGCTTATCCACAGCTCTCCGTCCCATGCCCAGCAACCCTTATTCATGCATCTCCTTTCTGTGCCTAGCATCTCTCCTATCCACAGCTCTCCCTCCTGTGCCCAGCACTACTTATCCACAGCGTTCCCTTCTGTGCACAGCACCCATTATCCAAGGCTCTTACTCCTGTGCCCAGCACCCCTTATCTATAGCTCTCACTCATATGCCCAGCACCCCTTATCTACAGCTGTCCCTCCTGTGCCCAGCACCCCTTATCCACAGCTCTCCTTCCTGTGCCCAGCACCACTTATCCACAGCTCTCCCTAATTTGCCTAGCACCCCTTATTCACAGCTCTCCCTCTCCTGTGCCCAGCACCCCTTATCCACACCTCTCCCTTCTATGCCGAGCACCCCCCTCACCTTTTGGCGCTGCACACTCCAAAACCATTCTCCCTTCTAAGGCTCACTTCTCATTTCAGTCACAGCCGACAACATTCTATTAGGCAATGGCCAGTGCAGGCTCTTTATTTCTTTTTAAGCACACAGCACACTCACTGCTCTCTGGCAGCGGTAGAATGCAAGGAAGCATTGCCAGCGAGTGGCATGACCACCTAGGGAACCAGTCGAGAAATCTGGGACAAGTATCCTGGATGCCAGCTCTAGCAATGCCCCTGTCCCAGCATCTCAGTGGAGCTATGTAGGTGATTAGCATGATAGAGATTAGTAGGAACATTTATACCAGCGCAGCATCCAAAGCAGCAAGAGAGGCACATCTGAAATTTAGGGGGGAGGCGTAACCCACTCCAGCATCCCCTTAGGTCCAGCCATGACCTTAATTGGCACTCCCTAGAAGTGGCTTTGGAACAAATCAGTCTGCCTTATGTGTTTTTCCAGAAAATTATGATGCTATAAGCTTGTCCTATGGTTACAATCAGAGTAACTGGTTCTCTATCTGCTCCAGTATCCATATCAAATGGAACACAACAGGGATGCCACCTTTCACAGCTTCTATACATAATTGCAATGGAACATTTAGTGAATTCCCTAGGGGCTAATGTCATACAAGGCACTGAGATTAAGGGTAAACAACACAAGTTAAGTTTATGACTTTAAGACTTACTGATGACCTGCTACTCTATGTATCAATTTTACAATAGCTGGAACAATTTGGCTGTTATATAAATTTTAAAATCTATGCCTTCAAATCTCAATGCCTTAAAAATCACGCTGTCTTCTAGCACTCAGGAGTCTCTACAAGATAGGTTCCCTTTCTACTCAGCACAGAGATCGATTAAATACTTAGAAGTGCAGATTCTGACACAACTTGGCAAATTGTATGAGCTTAAATATCTACCAACACTGGAAGATGCACAACGTCAAATCCAAAGTTGGTTACTTATGAGGCACTCGTGGCTAGGTACGATGTCCCTCATTAAGATGGATATCCTTCCACGTTTTCTATATATCATTCAAACTCTATCGTTCGGGGTTCTTCATCAATTTTTTCACTCTGCTTGTACTGCTTAGCTTAAGTACCTGTGGCCTGCTCCCCTACTTGAACATGTTATGATATCCTAGTTAAAGTGGTTCTAAGTTTTACCTTAATGCATTCTATGAATTAGGCTAAAAACCTTCTCCCCCCCCCCCCAGCCCTTATACTCACCATGATCTCAATCCAAAGGCATGCATGAGAGCAGAGGTACTCACAGCTCTCTCTCTCTCCTCATTGGCTCAGACACAGCAGCGGAAGCCATTGGCTCCCACTACTGTCAATTATAGCCAGTGAGGAGGGAGCAGGGGTCTGATGGACACATAGAGCGGGGCTCAGGAACGAGTATGTGTGAGTGGCCCCACAGCAAGCGTCTTGCTTTGGGAAAACTCAGCGGGGGCTTGCCTCATCTATAACTATACTCTACGACAGTAGTAGTACTGTGCAGTCCTAGACTGGTTCCATCACAATCAGTCTAAGCTCTGGGTTAGTATAGAATGCAATATTACACAGCTAACATCCCCGGAATTGGCTTAATCCAGCTTCTCATCCAGCCACTTTATTACTCTCCCCTTAGTAGCTTCTCTTCTACATGTTTGGGATCATGCCATTGGAAAACACAATGTTTCTTCCCACATAGGTCCTATGATGCCGATTCTGAAAAACCCAGAATTTCCCCAAGGCATGCACTGCAAAGGTTTACTCCAATGGCAGGAATTGAATCCATCTCCCATAAGACAAGCCATTGGACTGACGAAATTAAGCCTCTTAAAGAGCTTATGACTCCTCAGTTGCTATTCCAGAGTTGACAGCTCTGGTATTTCATGCTTCGACATTTCTATGCTAGGCTTGCAGGAGTTGGACGACCCCACTGGGACCTGATGTCACGGTTATGCAGTAATGTTTGTCTGTCAGCTTACCTCTCCTCCATGTGTTCACCTTTAGAGGCCAGCCACTCTCACCTGGCTGCCTAAATAATCTTCCCTCAGCATAGCTCCACCCCAGCCTCTAATTAGGAACACTATTTTAACCTGTGCATTGCAAGCCAACCTCACTGATCAATATTGTGATTTGGCTTCCGTGTGCTCATTGCTCTGTGTCCTATATCTGATACAGTTTTCCGATCTTGGCTTGTTCTTGACTATTCCTGCTTGCTTGTGATCCTGACCTTTTGGCATGTTCTCTGTCAATTCCTGTCTGCTAGTCGCCCGACCTTTGGCTTATCTCCTTACTATCCCTTGTTGTCCCGGACTGCTGCTTTCTCTCTGTCCTCCTGTAGCCTACTGTGAGCCTGAACTGGGAGACCCTGGGGGCCGCAACCTGGAGACAGTATTATCCTTTTTTTACCAATAAAATGATTTTTTCCAATGCCAACTGAGCCTTTGGCTCCACTTGCTCACCTCATTCAAAGTCCCAAAACTTTTTTTTTTGTCTGTACCAGGGATGGAGACTTCTGTCGCATTCAAAGTCCCAAACCCCCTTTTTTATTTAACTTGCTATAGGTGTAGTCCATTTATGTACCTCATTAAGCCTGACTGGAAAACTCTGAGGATACTGCTAAGGATGTTGCGAAGAGAGGTTCAGCCATTACTGTTCACCTTCATCATCACAGCAGTAGGCTCTTTATCTGATTCAAACCCCTTCACATGCTCTTTCTCTCCCTTGATGCAGTAGCTCTGAGCTCAGTGTTTGACAGCTCACTCTGGTGATGGTGCAGGTGAGTGACAACATTAGGCTTCCCCTAGCAACATCTTTAACAATGTCCTATAAGTTTCCCAGTCAAGCTTCATGAGGTACATTAATGGCATACACCTATAGCAAGGGCATTATTCAACTTTAGTCAAAGCAGCACAGTTTCCCAGATAACAAAAAAAATTGTGCTGCAAGGTGGAAAATGACTTGTTAAGCTATTGCTAGATTTACCAAGCTTCACAAGTTTGTTGCACAATTGCAGCAAGTGCATGAATCCAGATCAACTTTCTTTGCAAACATTCTGCAAGTCTACTGCAAGTTCTGGTTCTTGTGCAATAGTTATCCCACCACACCCCCTGTGGCTGAATTTTCATGCTGTACACTTGCAGAGCTCTTGCTATAGACTCACCAATGCAACTTTGTTCTTGCTAAAAACTTGCCACACAAATATACTACAAATTGGAAAAGTGTCAACTAGACACTTCAAGTGCTCTGAAAGTGTACAACTTGCCAATGAAAATGTGCAGCAGGTTAACAGACTTACAATTCAACACTGCCACAAATTTGTGGCAAGTTATCCTTGCTATCTTTTATCTACAGATGCCCTAGTATCTGCATAGGTAGTTTTTTGGTAAAGGTGAACTAATCCTTTAGGCCGGGTTCACATATGTGCGGCAGCGGTTTCCAGTCTGGGGTCTGGTGCGTTTCTATTCACTGATTCAGTTGCGATTCAGGTCTGAATTTTTGCCTGAATTCCCACCTGAACCAGACCCAAAAACACACAGAAATTATGGTAGATAGGGGGCGCTAATGGTTACCAGTAAAAGAAAAGGAAACCAGTGAAACAATTAAGTCTCAATGTGAAAAACTTTTCATGGACATGAAAACATAATTATACTAGTAAATATAGTAAGTGAAAACATAATTATACTAGTAAAAGTAAGTGTAAAATATTGGTACACATTAGCGCTTGTGCAGGATTGTGCCTGCTCACCTGGGACGGCTGGATGCTGGATAACAATAGAAAGAGAACCCTTCTTCCCCCGGTATTCAGACATGGGATATATAAAAAAACAATAGAATCTTCCATAGCGTAATACAGTTTATTAAAAAATGTTAAAAACAGAAGGTAAAGCCAAATGGCCGCTTACATGGATGGGTGCCTACCCGGTACTGGGGCTGCTCGCTCGTCTATGTATGGATCTCAGCATGGATGCCATCACACCACCTCGATGGTCAGCGTGAGTTCCACCCGATGAAAGCAACAACCAGGAATACCGGACGTAGGAGGAGATCATGTGACCAGGTACCGCTCTGACGTACGCTTTGTATGAACGTCTTCAGGGAAGCGTTCCCTGAAGACGTTCTTACCTGAAGACATTCATACGAAATGTACTTTGGAGCGGTACATGGTCACGTGATCTCCTCCTACATCCGGTATTCCTGGTTGTTGCTTTCGTCGGGTGGAACGCACGCTGACCATCGAGGTGGTGTGACGGCATCCATGCTGAGATCCATACATAGACGAGCGAACTGCCCCAGTATCGGGTAGGCACCCATCCATGTAAGCGGCCATTTGGCTTTACCTTCTGTTTTTAACATTTTTTAATAAACTTTATTACGCTATGGAAGATTCTATTGTTTTTTATATATCCCATGTCTGAATACCGGGGGAAGAAGGGTTCTCTATCTTTTATTATCCAGCATCCAGCCGTCCCATGTGAGCAGGCACTTTCCTGCACAAGTGCTAATGACTCTCTTTTTAACTAAAGGAGTCATTGGTATCTGGTAAGCAGATATCCATCTACCACTGTGGGGTGTATCTAAATTCTTTGTGAAGGTTTCTCCATTTATCTATATAGAGGAATCTACCTACATTGCAAGATTACCATTCATTCACTGTTTATTTTGTGCTTATCCATACATTGGGACTTTAATATCACTATTGTTGTTTCTACTAATGTGTGCCAATATCTTACACTTACTTTTACTAGTATAATTATGTTTTAACTTACTATATTTACTAGTATAAGTATGTTTTCATGTCCATGAAAAGTTTTTCACATTGAGACGTAATTGTTTCACTGGTTTCCTTTTCTTTTACTGGTAACCATTAGCGCCCCCTATCTACCATCATTTCTATAGACCATTTTTTTGCTCAACAAGGGGAGCAGCTTACTATTTAGTTTTTCTTTATTAATTTATCCTCACAAACAAAATTTTTTTTGGCGCAGAGTTTTCTTTTCTATTCCAAAAACACAAAGGACCCTTTTGGAAACCGTGCCACGGCCGCCCCGGACGTGTGTGAACCGGCTCCATTGAAAGCCAGTCACAGTCACATTTCATGCGAATTGGATGTGGTTTTCAACGCATCCAATTCGCAGATATGTGAACCAGGCCTTAAGGCTTTGCCATGGCCAAGAGCAAGATCTGTGTGAAGCAGAGGCACTGCTCTGGCTCAGTACTCATACTGATTCCACCCACAATCATAGCTGTAAATAGAAGTCCCATATTGCCCAGTAGTTTGAGGAGAACCTCCAAATGAGCTGCAAGGTATTCAGGGAAGTCTTATCCGTAATTTTTTTATAAAGAGCAGCAAGGAGAGGCAGAGCGCACAAGATTTATCCTGGGTTTTGGTCCACTCTAAATGCAATATATATAATCTAGCAACCTTAACCTTAATTTTTTTTGCAGGAGAATCCATATGAGTTAAAGTATTGGCTGGAAGACATTTATACGCCTGGGTATGACTCTCTATTGAAGAAGATGGAGAAGGAGCAGAAAAAATCCAAACTCTGTAAACTCTTGTCTTTTTTGGCACTCGCTGTTTGCATTCTCATTGCCATAGTAACAGTTACTGTTTTGTTTACTTAAAAGTATTTCTTTGGTTAATATTTTAGCATACTTTTATAAAACTGTAAAAATTTCACAGAATTAATTTAACATACAGCAGGTACTATTTTTATAATAATAAAACAGAATGTCACCATCTGCCTGGGTGTGCTTTGTACATTATGTGGAATGCCATGTTTCCAGCCAAAGTGTCAAACTTTTCATTCCAATAAGCCAATGTGACTCCTATATGTAAGATTTTGAATAAAACCACAATTAAGTCATTTTTTCCACATTTAACTCATGTGCAGTATATAATATCGTGTGGCCGGTGAGGGAGGGACACTTTGCAAACAGGTGAGTATTTCACTGACCTGCTATGTCCTGCATTATGATCCTGCTGCTGGTGAGTTGTCAGAGGCAAATGGATCTCTAGTCTGACATGGCCTTCATGTTGCACTCACATTTGGCTGTTTTTGGATGCATTTTGCATGGAAATGAGTGTACAATTTTTGCAATACACTTTGAAGTGCACACCAATGGGCTTCATTGCATACAATATGTAAATATACATGCACACACATCAATTAACATTTTACACCAGAAGGCAAACTTTAGAGAGCACACTGACATGCATTTTCATGTGTTACATTGATTCCAATAGAATCACATGTGTGTAAAACAGAAAGGTGTGACTGAGCTCTTGAAGGAAATGTACACTTTCAAATATGTTTTGTTGCTTTAACTAGGTATTAGTGCAGTTTAATTCCCTGCGTTTGCCTTACCATATAATGATGGCCTCACATAGTGTGGCTTTGGTTTATAGTGTCATGGTAGAATGATTCTCTTAGGCACCAGACTTCTAGTTCTGGGTAACATAGCATCCAGCGCACGCCTAGTCATTTCTCTATGTTGCCTCACAAATGTGGGAGTGCTCTTGTGATGAAAACACATCTATTTCAGCATGGTAAGCTCTGGTAATAGCTCTCATCTGCAAAGCACTAGACTGAGAGACCCAGGGAATTTCAGATTTGTCGTTTTTCACATGAAATGTCAGTTCTCAGACTACAGACAGAGGTGATGAAATAATCTGTGCAATGCTATGTGGCATGCCTCATGTTTCAAACAAACAGAAACTTCTGACACGGGAAAGTGATGGTTTACTCTACTATAAGCTGTATGTATAGACTAGGGATGGGCCGAACACCCCCCTGTTCAGTTCACAGCAGAACTCCTGAACAGGGAAAATATTCTAACCCGAACGGCGAACTCCATTGAAAAATCAGAAGTGCCCATTTTGAAGACTTATATGGAAGTAATTGGCCATAAAAGCGGTATGGGGTCTGGGTACTGCCCTGGCAGACATGTATCAATAAAAGAAAAAAAAAAGAAAAAAATATAATTTTTTCAGGAGCTGTGATTTTAATTATGCTTAAAGTGCAACAATAAAAAAGAAAAATTCCTTTAAATATAGTGCCTGGGGGGTCCTCTTAATGTGCCTGTAAAGTGGTGCATCTGATGCATGCATAAAACATGCTGCACCAAAAATGAAATTTCTAAAGAAAAGAAAATGAGTCAAATTTCATTTAAAATGACTCGCAGTTACAATTGTTGGCATGCGGCTATTGAAAAAATAAAGAAAAAAACTGTGTGGGGTCCCCCCCCAGTCCATAGCAGGCCCTTCGGAGCAGAACCCCATGCCAAAATCCAAACCAGACCCTTATCCGGGCATGCAGCCTGGCAGGTCGGGAAAGGGGGGGGGGGGGTGCTGTTTTTTTCTTTATTTTACCCGTACTTTTTTTTTATTGTTCAACTGTCAGCGGGGAAACCCATTGACAGCTGATGACTTATTGGTCGTTAAGGATGCCGTAGCCGGCTTCCCAGCCCTGCTGCTTAACAACCAGCTTACCCTGTGCCCTGGTTGGGCAAAGCTTTGTCCAATCACGAACCATGCTCAGTGCATTGCAGGGTGTTTGTCGGGGCAAACACCCTGCAAATTCGGGTTCTGTGAATGGCCAAACAGGCAAATGTTTGGCCCAAACTCATGCTTAGGCCAAACCTTTTGCTCATCCCTAGTATAGACCAACAAATGGCACCATGAAATTACATGATCAAGGCACATCCTATGCAGGTGAAAAACCCAAAGTGCAGGCAGAAAAATTTTTAATGCCTTAGGCCCTTTTCACAAAGAGGCGCTTCTAAACTGCCACTAAAACACTGAGCAATTTTGAAGAGCTTTTCAGGCTCTTTTGAAGAGCTTTTCAGGTGCTTTTGAAGAGCTTTCCATTCATTTCAATGGAGAGTAGGGATGAGCTTCGAGTTCGAGTCGAACTCATGTTCTACTCGAACATTGGCTGTTCGCAAGTTCGCCGAACAGCGAACAATTTGGGGTGTTCGCGGCAAATTCGAATGCCGCGGAACACCCTTTAAAAGTCTATGGGAGAAATCAAAAGTGCTAATTTTAAAGGCTTATATGCAAGTTATTGTCATAAAAAGTGTTTGGGGACCCGGGTCCTGCCCCAGGGGACATGGATCAATGCAAAAAAAAGTTTTAAAAACGGACGTTTTTTCAGGAGCAGTGATTTTATTAATGCTTAAAGTCAAACAATAAAAGTGTAATATCCCTTTAAATTTAGTACCTGGGGGGTGTCTATAGTATGCCTGTAAAGGGGCGCATGTTTCCTGTGTTTAGAACAGTCTGACAGCAAAATGACATTTGGAAGGAAAAAACTCATTTAAAACTACCCGCGGCTATTGCATTGCCGACAATACACATAGAAGTTCATTGATAAAAACGGCATGGGAATTCCCCACAGGGCAACCCCGAACCAAAAAAAAAAAATGATGTGGGGGTCCCCCTAAATTCCATACAAGGCCCTTCAGGTCTGGTATGGATATTAAGGGGAACCCCTAGCCAAAATTAAAAAAAAAAATTGACGTGGGGTTCCCCCTAAATTCCATACCAGACCCTTCAGGTCTGGTATGGATTTTAAGGGGAACCCTGCGCCAAAAAAAAAAAAAACGGCGTGGGGTCCCCCCAAGGATCCATACCAGACCCTTATCCGAGCACGCAACCTGGCAGGCCGCAGGAAAAGAGGGGGGGACGAGAGTGCGGCCCCCCCCTCCTGAACCGTACCAGGCCACATGCCCTCAACATTGGGAGGGTGCTTTGGGGTAGCCCCCCAAAACACCTTGTCCCCATGTTGATGAAGACAAGGGCCTCATCCCCACAACCCTGGCCGGTGGTTGTGGGGGTCTGCGGGCGGGGGGCTTATCGGAATCTGGAAGCCCCCTTTAACAAGGGGACCCCCAGATCCCGGCCCCCCCCCTGTGTGAAATGGTAAGGGGGTACTTACCCCTACCATTTCACTAAAAAACTGTCAAAAATGTTAAAAATGACAAGAGACAGTTTTTGACAATTCCTTTATTTAAATGCTTCTTCTTTCTCCTTCATCTTCTTCTGGTTCTTCTGGCTCTTTTGGTTCTTCCTCCGGCATTCTCGTCCAGCATCTCCTCCGCGGCGTCTTCTATCTTCTTCTCCTCGGGCCGCTCCGCAACCATGGCATGGGGGGGGAGGCTCCCGCTCTTCTCTTCATCTTCTTCTCTTCTTCATCTTCTTCTTCATCTTCTTCTTCTTCTTCTCTTCTTCCTTCTTCTCTTCTTCATTTCTTCTCCGGGCCGCTCCGCAGCCATGCTGGCATGGTGGGAGGCTCCCGCTGTGTGACGGCGTCTCTTCGTCTGACGGTTCTTAAATAACGGGGGGCGGGGCCATCCGGTGACCCCGCCCCCCTCTGACGCACGGTGACTTGACGGGACTTCCCTGTGACGTCACGGGGAATGCCACAGGGAAGTCCCGTCATGTCCCGTGCGTCAGAGGGGGGCGGGGTCACCGGGTGGCCACGCCCCCCGTTATTTAAGAACCGTCAGACGAAGAGACGCCGTCACACAGCGGGAGCCTCCCACCATGCCAGCATGGCTGCGGAGCGGCCCGGAGAAGAAATGAAGAAAAGAAGAAGGAAGAAGAGAAGAAGAAGAAGAAGATGAAGAAGAAGATGAAGAAGAGAAGAAGATGAAGAGAAGAGCGGGAGCCTCCCCCCTCATGCCATGGGTGCGGAGCGGCCCGAGGAGAAGAAGATAGAAGACGCCGCGGAGGAGATGCTGGACGAGAACGCCGGAGGAAGAACCAGAAGAGCCAGAAGAACCAGAAGAAGAAGAAGATGAAGGAAGAAAGAAGAAGCATTTAAATAAAGGAATTGTCAAAAACTGTCTCTTGTCATTTTTAACATTTTTGACAGTTTTTTAGTGAAATGGTAGGGGCAAGTACCCCCTTACCGTTTCACACAGGGGGGGGGCCGGGATCTGGGGGTCCCCTTGTTAAAGGGGGCTTCCAGATTCCGATAAGCCCCCCGCCCGCAGACCCCCACAACCACCGGCCAGGGTTGTGGGGATGAGGCCCTTGTCTTCATCAACATGGGGACAAGGTGTTTTGGGGGGCTACCCCAAAGCACCCTCCCAATGTTGAGGGCATGTGGCCTGGTACGGTTCAGGAGGGGGGGGCGCACTCTCGTCCCCCCCTCTTTTCCTGCGGCCTGCCAGGTTGCGTGCTCGGATAAGGGTCTGGTATGGATTTTTGGGGGGACCCCACGCCGTTTTTTTTTTTTTTTTTGGCGCGGGGTTCCCCTTAAAATCCATACCAGACCTGAAGGGTCTGGTATGGAATTTAGGGGGAACCCCACGTCAATTTTTTTTTTAAATTTTGGCTGGGGTTCCCCTTAATATCCATACCAGACCTGAAGGGCCTTGTATGGAATTTAGGGGGACTCCCACATCATTTTTTTTTTTTAATTTTGGTTCGGGGTTGCCCTGTGGGGAATTCCCATGCCGTTTTTATCAATGAACTTCTATTTGTATTGTCGGCAATGCAATAGCCGCGGTAGTTTTAAATGTGTTTTTTCCTTCAAAATGTCATTTTGCTGTCAGACTGTTCTAAACACAGGAAACATGCGCCCCTTTACAGGCATACTATAGACACCCCCCAGGTATGAAATTTAAAGGGATATTACACTTTTATTGTTTGACTTTAAGCATTATTAAAATCACTGCTCCTGAAAAAACGGCCGTTTTTAAAACTTTTTTTTGCATTGATTCATGTCCCCTGGGGCAGGACCCAGGTCCCCAAACACTTTTATTGACAATAACTTGCATATTAGCCTTTAAAATTAGCACTTTTGATTATTCATGTTCGTGTCCCATAGACTTTAACGGTGTTCGCGTGTTCGAACGAATTTTTTTCCTGTTCGCATGTTCTGGTGCGAACCGAACAGGGGGGTGTTCGGCTCATCCCTAATGGAGAGGTGCATTTTTTCACCTCCCTGCCAGCGCACTGCCCCAGTATGAAAGCATTCATTGATTTTAATGGAAACAGGTTTTCGTGAGCTTTTCAGGTGCTTTTTCTTTAGCTTGAAAGCTCCTGAAAAGCGCCACAGTGTGAAAGGGGCCTAAATGTAGTTCTCAGAGCATGGACACTACTCATCTATTCTGTGGTTCCGGTGATAGCATAGCATTGTGCTGAGATGCAGTGCCAGGCTGCACAAAAGAAGTAGCACGTGCATTCGTTTTTAAGTATAACAGAGCGAAATAAAGCCATCCTTGATGACTTTGGGATTCTGAAAAAATGCTCACTGGGCCTCCTGTTTCCTTTTACTTGTGTAAACTAGTTAGCTACTATCAGTGAACTGTTGCTATGGATCAGGTGCAGAGTTTAATGCAGAGTATCAAGTAGCTGGAAGCTCAGGTTGCAATTTTTCTTTTAAACCGAAGTGTGCAGGACAATGTCACAGCCAGAAGCAAGGAAAAGCCTTCTGAATGACACAGTGAAGCCAAGGTGTTAAATAGATTGTATACCCACCAGTGAGAGCAGAACACTACACAGGCACTTAGTACAGCCCTAAGCAGAGGAATGAAAGAAAATTAAATTTAAGAGAAGTCTCCTGAGGCAAAAACAATATAATATGATTAAACTTAAAGTAACCTTTTGAAAATAACAGAATGAAATAGTGCAACTTTTCCTATACAGAAACCCGTATATGGAAGGACCTTTATATGATTTTACTTGGAAATAAAATGAATGGGATTAGTAAAATGCTTTTAAAAAGCACATGCATATAATAAAAATATAAAGATAAAAACAACCCCTTACAACCCATAAATCAATTTACTGTGGCACCAGGATCTTAGTACGGTAAGCTACCAGTGTAAAGTGAGGCGATTAAAATAAAAACAAGAATACAAGAAAATTCCTAATTTGTGTTAGGAAGACTTGGGGTATTCACTGATTAGATATTGGCTGGACAAATAAAGTGAATCAAAACTATGCACACTAAAGTATTTACATGAGATTGTACATCCCAACAAACAACCACCCTCATTCAATGCACACCATAACCATCTGATCACTCATAATAAAGAAAGCCTGAAAACGAAAGTGTAGAAAATGATGGCTGCGCCCCTTTTATTTGGGATTAAAACAGAATATGATAACCTTTATTATACCAGACCTTTAACATTAACACTCAGAGCAATACCACCGTTAAAACTTTAACCAAACCACCTGCTCAGTCTGTCAGGACTCAAACACCAAGTAACTGTACCAACCATCAGGTACCGCCATAAACACTGTCCACCCACACCTGTGAGCCAAATTACCCCAGTGAAGTTAAGCCCCGTACACACGATAAAAATATCGTACAAAAAAAAATACCGATTTTAAAGCAAGCGATCCCACAATATTCTGATTGCTAGTACACAGCTTTCGTCTGAAATTTTCCAAAGGGACAAACACAAAAAATGTTCTTGTACGATACCAGTACCGTACAATTTTTGTTTAATCAGTGCAGTTTTCATCTAAAAATACAATACAAATACATTACATCACTTTTTTTTATTCTGTTGTACGAGAATTTTTGTACTTTAGTAACCTATGCGTTTTCGATATGGAGACTAGCATGCAAGAAAAAAGCAGACAATCATTTGGGGGAGAGGGGAGATCAAACTTGACTGAAGATTCAGACTATTGTACCAGATCACGGATGTTGGAACTTATAAAGGAAAACACTTCAACCCCATTGGTTGCCAAATTCACATTCAAATTTCAGGGGTTTTTTTTTAAACTATCCAGGATCAAAGCAGTGAGGCTCTTCTGGTAATAGTTGTTCTCTATTACTTATCAGTGACCAGGATGTAAGCCGGGGGCAAGGAGCCACAGAACCTGAAACGATAAACAGAGAAAGCCAGCAGAAATTAAAAATCTTTTGTTGCTTTAGTTCAATTAAAGCTGTTAATCATGAAGCTAATACAGGGAGAAAAAAAGGGGTTGATGATAAGTTCCATGAGGACACTTGGGTAGCCCCGTATCTCCAGCGTATTCTGAACAAGCAGTAGGAGCATTTTAAAACTTAACATTGTTTTAAAAATCAACATTGTAATAAGCTTAGCATACTTATTATTATAAATATTATTATTATTCGAAATGATTTATATATTGCCAACAGTTTACACAGCGCTTTACAGCATGAAGGCAGACAGTACAATTACGATACAATTTCATACAGTAGGAATCAGAGGGCCCTGCTCATTAGAGCTTACAATCTAAGATAAATCATCAGTATACAGTTTATGTAATACCATTTTTCCACTAAACTAATATTTTGTAAAACATGAAAGCGCAAACGCCAACGTTAGAACCAACTATCAGAAAAAAGTCTGATAGAAACTCAAACAAATACATATATTCAAAAAACGTGATGACGTCACTGTAGCAGGCTCCACCCTGTGTGTTTTGTCACTACCAGACGTCGTCTGGGGATCCACCTGGCCAATCCCCAGACGATGTCCGGTAGTGATGAAACGCGTAGGTTGGAGCAGGCAATGGTGACGTCATCAATTTTTTTCCTCTCAGGAGGTTGATGGACAAATGAACCAGGAAGTGAAGCAAAGCCTGTGGAAACACAGTGGTTCTTTTCACAAGACATGCTGCTGTATTGGTTATGAACGGCTTTTATAAGTGCAACCCACTTATTTTATTAAATTCATTTATATTAAGTACTGCACTATGGGAGCAATTCCTTGTTATATTTTCAAGTCTTACTAGCAAAGCTGCAGTTTCAGACAATATTAAGGGTCCTAGGGAGACCGATTTCCCTGAGCTGGGTGAGACTACTATTCTAGTGGTCACGGAGAGCTGGTAAGTAGGCTACTTACTCACTTGGGTGCGGAGCTGTATGCACATTGTGTGAAAGATCTTTCACGGTTTCCTTCTGTACAGCTTATCATCTCTACTTAACAGGGATGGTTGTTGTCATTTTCTCATTTATGGACAAAATTTTTTTAGGACTCTGCCTTAGTCTTTCTTTTTACCTCTTTTTCACTTGTAAATTGTATAATCTTGCTATATCACAAGCTCTGCATCTATTTCGAATATATGTAATATTTTGCCATGGTCTGCAAAACTTAATTCTTTTGCTAAAATCAACTAAAATGATGGCCCCTTATACATCATCACTAACTGTCCATCCATGCTCCTGTGTAGGAGTGAGTACACAGTAAGAACTATCATGTGCCCTACACATCCAAGCATTCAGTGCACCTAAGGAAACTCACCCATTTACCCTCTGTCTGCCCCATCCACTTGTTAGTCATTTCATGGATATGCTAAGGACACATGGTAGAATTTACACACTCGCCATCCTACCTCAGCAGAACTGAAAGGAAGAGCGATACATCCATATCTGGCATTACACACTCGGGCAAAGCTGACAATACCCAGTAAGCAAGCATCTGCATCACTTTAGGTCTGACATCTGTCCTCACTACTGGTAGTAGTACATATGCTGGACACCCTAGTATCA
The DNA here is from genome assembly GCA_037952925.1 of Lithobates clamitans. NCBI lineage: Eukaryota > Metazoa > Chordata > Amphibia > Anura > Ranidae > Lithobates > Lithobates clamitans. Next base: position 4,064,593 of record JBBGZY010000675.1, read on the forward strand.
AGCAATTTGAATGTTAAGATCAACAGTAATTGCTTTTTTAGTGATTATTAATTTTTAGGGATACAAAATAAGGTAGTACTGAGTATTACCAGGGAGGCGGTCTTTTTAGGCTAAGAAACAGTGGAGAAGATATAGCAGTATAAAAAATATAAATTTATTGAAAAATACAAATATCTAAAAAGCAAAATGACAGTTGCAACATAAAGCATCTATGATTATTGTGCCAAGTGAAACGGGTAGAGATCAGTTTTCAAAGAACACAGGAAAGTTTTTGTACCAACATCCCTAGGGATAATAGAACAAGAATTTGTAGAATATGGGACTGTAAGGTACACCAAATGTATGAAAAACACTATTAAATAAAATTATATAGATATTTATTGACAACAATTTAAAAAGACAATGAAAAGTGAAAACAGTTTACAGTCACAGTCAGAGGTAAACATCCATTACCAAATATTGACAAATGAAGGAGACAACTGTAATCACATAAATCTAAACGTAGCCACGTCCATAGATTTCAACATGTTTCGGCTTCATCAGGAAAATGGATGAGGATATTTGATTATTCAATAACAATACACATGATATGATCAACCTTGGATGTATAAAAAGAAACAAAAAATAATTATATAGGAAAAATGTTTGAAATGACACATAACATTTGTATTTATACATGTAAGTAGCTCTATATCTTGCACAACCATGACTCCAATCTTTCGCCCACCAACTCCAGACTCCCCAAGCTACCACAGACACCACCCCTACAGCTCCATACCTCAATATGAGTTTCGGGGAGACCGCAGGGTCCGGGGTGTCCAGGGAGGAGGGGAGGGGGGAAGGGGGAACCCTCAAAATTCACTGCCTCTACAGTTCAAAGAAGATGCCAGATCACCCGTAGGGAGGGATGTGTGTTTTTGTAGTTAATAAGCCGTCCAAGAAAGAAAAATGATAACGATATCTGTAATATATATCATAGATAATAAAGGAACACATATATTAAGGAAAAGAGGGGCATAAGTCCACAGCACCACCTAGTCAATGGACCGTACTCATCGTTATCCAATAAAAAAAAACCGAATATTTATATTGGGAGCTCATGCAGACATAAGGCACAACGCCAAATATAAAGATGCATCTATAAGAGAATCCAAAAAGGGCACAGCTCATTCGTGGTTTCTGAAACGATATATGTGTATATACACATACATCAATATCCCATATGAGAAATATATATATGTAGTGTGTCTCTAAATCCTTAAGAGCATTTGCTCACCTCAAAGATATCACAATGCTGTGTAAGGAGCTATACCACATTCCAACTGCCACAGCTGGGAAGGAGCCCAAGGGCGGAAAACATCAGAAGATAGTCCGCTCCTATGCTCCAAACAGAGCAAGGAGATGGCTAGTGGTGATCTAAGAAAAAAGAAACAGAGAAGACAGGCACGCAAGGCAGTGCTTAATTCCGAGTTGGATACACAGCAAAATACTGAACCAGCTATCTATCATTATGAGTTTACCTAGTACCGACATCCGTGTTCAACATGAGCTCCCAAGCTGCCAAAGCAGACATCGAATGTGTGGGATTTAAATATCCCTCCCCATGGTGCCAAAATGCAGTGCATGACATCACGCCGCACCAGCGCCAAGCAGACGCAAAAGGATGGTCCAAGATCCATGGACTGAATGACCGGAAAACGGATACCAGAGCCCAGAAGTATGTAATACTTCCGGTAGCCAAAACAGCACCATGACCCACATTGGGGACAGTGCTGGACCAAAGAGATGGAAAGAATTGGAAGGATGGTAAATAGTGGCACATGGTCACAGGTAAACCGGAGCGCCATGGAACAAAGGGATACCTCAAGGTGGGCGTGCAGCGGGGTAGCACCACCCCAAAGGGGGAGTTAACCAGCACCACTCCACACCCTTGGGCGTCCATACGGGGATCTAATGGCACTGGACCGGGGAAGTGGCAAATGAAGGGAAAAAAGGAGGGGGAAAAAAAAAAAAAAGAAAAAAAAGAACTTAGATGTGGTCATGACTGTGCATCACAATATTTAATTTACAATATTCCACAAATTGTTTTTATCTGTATATAGATGATTATAAAGGTGTATAAAGTATCACAGCTAACTCAGTGTGCATTACTTTCCCTATTCTAAATCAAAATTCTAAATAGCAAAAGGCAACCTTAGACAGGACAAACCATCAGAAACTGATCATGGTATGATATGCACCTAAAGGTCACATGATGTTCAAAGATGATGAGTGGCTCAGAAATGAAAGGATAGATGATAGAATGAAATTAAGCCTATGGCCCCAGTCAGAACCAGCCTGACTGGTTCTAATGACTGAGTCGCTTAAAATGCAATATTGATGAACGCAGTTTTATTGATGTTTGAGAGTGTAATTTTAATTAGCTGTATTTTAATAAACAGTATTTGCAGTATTATACTATGGAATCTTTTCTTTCCTCTAAGTCCCAGTGGCATTATGAGGGGTGAGAGTGAATAAAGAAGATATAGATCAGAGGAGCCACTAGATTTTAAGGGCTTTTTACTAATAATGAAAATGAGAGGCAAATTTAAAATTGAAAACGTGATAATCACTGTAACAGGCAATCGCAGTGTCCCTAACCCCCTTCCCCACTATGGTGACAATGAACTACTCTGATGGCAGTATGTAATAAAAAAAAATGAAAAAACTAAAAAAAAAATCAAAAAAGAAAAAAATTATGTTAATAAAAACGGAATATAAAATTATTTGTTTACGTTTTTTTTACAAACTGCCACCAGTCAGTATCCCTGATTACCACCACGCTCATTTTATGAAGCTGTACAATAAAAATGAATTTCTTCATTTTCCAAACAATTGTGACAAAAATTACAGCTTCAAAAAACTCAGCATGCCTCTTACTAAATATCTCGGACTGTCTACTTTCCAAAAGTGTTTCATTTGGGGGGTATTTGTACTATCCTGGCATTTTAGGGCCTCAAGAAATTTGATAGGCCGTCAGTACATCAGGACTAATCAATTTTCAAATATATATACCATAGTTTGTAGACTCTATAACTTTTACACAGACTAAATAATATACACTGATTTGGGTTATTTTTACTATAGAATAGATAATACATTTTGGCCTAAATTTATGAAAAAAAGATTTTTTGTTTGCAAAACTTTATAACAGAAACTTTGAAAAATGTGTTTTTTTCATAATTTTCTCTCTTCGTATGAAAAAAAATATATATAAATTTAATTTGGGTACAGTATTTCATGACCGAGCAATTGCCAGTTAAAGCAGCACAGTGTAAAAGTGTACAGCGTACTAAATCATACCAATTATACCACAATATATAAATAAAAGGCCAATACATACAAATAAAAATATTTTCACATAGAAAGGTGCTCCCTTAATGTGTATAATACCACAAAGAAACTATAATATGTTGAAAGCAGCATTAATCCTATACTCAAAGTGCTAACGCTTAAATGAACCTTGCAAGTATCAAGTTATATACACAACAAAAACATAAATTGCTATATTCTATAATCTGCAAAAAATATATTAGTGCAATAAAATGCCATAGAGTGCATAAAAGTCTCCATTCCACCATGCGTTTACAAATTGTACACACCAGAGGTAAATAATCAAATAACAAAAAACAACCAAAGTCCATTAAGTGCTGCACTCAAAAGTGAACTTTCATATGTGATCAATCCACTCCGAAAAAGTAAAAATCTTGTGCACACTCCTTTGGACAGCCTTATGCCCCGTACACACGGTCGGATTTTCCGATGGAAAATGTGTGATAGGACCTTGTTGTCGGAAATTCCGACCGTGTGTAGGCTCCATCACACATTTTCCATCGGATTTTCCGACACACAAAGTTTGAGAGCAGGCTATAAAATTTTCCGACAACAAAATCCGTTGTCGGAATTTCCGATCGTGTGTACACAAATCCGACGCACAAAGTGCCACGCATGCTCAGAATAAATAAAGAGATGAAAGCTATTGGCTACAGCCCCGTTTATAGTCCCGACGTACGTGTTTTACGTCACCGCGTTCAGAATGATCGAATTTTCCGACAACTTTGTGTGACCGTGTGTATGCAAGACAAGTTTGAGCCAACATCCGTCGGAAAAAAATCCTAGGATTTTGTTGTCGGAATGTCCGATCAATGTCCGACCGTGTGTACGGGGCATAAAACTCACCATAAGAGATGGACCCTTGTTCTGTGACAAAAGGTCAATAGCGCATTAAGGTGTTAAACATCCTCTCCTTCTCCTTTACAGACCTAGATTTGCTCTACTTATAGAAAAGAAACGGGGGGGGGGGGGGGGGGACTCATCGTGTAAAGCCATAAGTACCTCTTTATTTCACAATTTATATGCACTCACAATTGCTGGTGTCCATAGATTACTGGCACAATCAAAAAGTATAGACATACAGTGGAAACTGCAGCCGCTGCATTCCACTATACAGACACAGTTCACAAAACACTCCCTAGGGACACATTTAACCCTTTGATTGCCCCTGATGTTAACCCCTTCCCTGCCAGGGTCATTAGTACAGTTACAGTGCATATTATTTAGCACTGATCACTGTATTGGTGTCACTGGTCCCCAAAAAAGTGTCAAAAGTGTCACTTAGTGTCTGATTTGTCCGACGCAATGTCGCAGCCCCGCTATAAGTCGCTGATAGCTGCCATTACTAGTAAAATAAATAAAAATTCTATAAAAATATCTCATAGTTTGTAGGCACAAACCAGTCAATGTACACTTATAGGGATTTTTTTTTACCAAAAAGATGTAGCAGAATACAAATTGGCCTAAATTGATGAAGAAATTTGATTTTTTTTAATTGCTTTTGTTGGGTAGGTTTTATAGCAGAAAGTAAAAAATATTGTTTTTTTTTTTTTCAAAATTGTCGGTCTTTTTTTGTTTATAAAGCAAAAATATGTAGAAGAATACATGGCCTAAAAAATTGGGGGAAAAAATTAGCTTTTTTAAAAAAAAATTGGGGATATTTATTATAGCAAAAAGTACAAAATATTGTGTTTTTTTCAAAATTGTTGGTCTTTTTTTGTTTATAACGCAAAAAAATAAAAACCGCAGAGGTGATCAAATACCATCAAAAGAAAGCTCTATTTGTGGGAAAAAAAAGGACATCAATTTTATTTGTGTGCAGTTTTGCACGACCGCGCAATTGTCAGTTAAATAACGCAGTGCTGTATCTCAAAAAATGGCCTGGTCATGAAGGGGGGTAAACCTTCCAGGGCTGAAGGGGTTAATGCAAATGAGAGCTGCTCAGAGCCTAAACCAGTCAATCCCGCCCCCCCCCCCCCCCCCCACAGCCCAGAGATCCACTGAGAGAGGTGGGGGGGAGCAGAGTCAGCAGTCACCAGATCTCTGCTCACGGGGGACTGAGAACTGAGTGATCAGCAGTGTTTGATCACTCAGTTCTCAGCCTTAGAGCCGACGGGGGACAGATGCAGCATCGAACTCGGACCGATGCTGCATCCACCTAGATAAGTATGATTTTGAAAAAAAAACATACTTCTCTTTTAAATGCTTGTTCAGGCCAGGTTGTAAGGAATAAGGAACCAGGAACGGAGGAGTGAGGAGTGTGCCAGCTGTAGGGCTGGAAAGAATAAAGTAGGTATTTCAGTGTAGTCCCTACCACCTAGGCTAAAAGAGCATTTAACCCTTGCAGTGCTGTGCCTTACTAATTGTCTAGAGTTCAGCTTTAATTAGGCATTAAAAGAGAAGTTTGTAATTAAAAAAAAAAACAACAACACATCTAGGTGAATGTAGCATTGGTCCAATGATGCAGCTGTCCACTGCTGCCTCTAAGAATGAGAACCGAGTGATCAAAGACCGTTTCTCGGTCTTCAGCGAGCAGAGAACCGGTGACTGTCAGTCACTGGCTCTCTGCTCTGCCCAGCCAGTGCTCACTGGAGTGCTGGGCTGTGGAGGGGGCAGGAGTGGCTGGCTCAGACTCTCAGTGGCTCAGCTGAGAGTCTGAGCCTGCTGTCAGCTGAAAATGGGTCAGAGAAGTTGAGAACGAAGTGTACTCCTGTGATCTATAGGAGAAGTAGGGCCAAAAGAGCTGTGGCCCTACTTCTCTTTTAAAAAATATTCTATATATAATGTAACTTACACATATTTTTTGCAAGGGTGTTATATTTGATGAAATTCAAGCTGAACAGGGTAGTCTATGCAGTATGGACATACTGTATATTAGGTCTTTAAGCAAGCAAACTTTAAAACTGCTTTAGATGCATTTTTTTAATTAGCAGTCTTTTCTAGCCGCATCAAAGAGCAACAATCCCCTTGGGAAAACATCCTTCTCTCTGTTATCGCTTGACTTTGTACACTATCTGGCATTTCAGCATTCAAAAGTGTGCACACACGCAAATGGAATCAGGTGGGAATGCACGTTTAAAAATCAAGCTTTTTTTGTGGTTGTTGAAGAGCACATTTTTACACCTTTGCCTTTTAGGGACTTGAAGCCTAAGTCTTCCATCTGACTTTTTAGGAAACATACAAAATCTGATTTCTCAATGCAACATGTGTATTATTGCAAATAGCCAGGCTGTCTGCTTTTAAAACGATAATCTTAAATTTCAGCATCCAGCCCAACTTTATGTTCTTCCTGTTGATGCTTTTAGTAGGCCTTAAACTCAAATGATCTGAAAAATATTGCTTTGCTGCCATCTAATGGCTTCATATGGTTAATGCATGCTTTGTAATCCCAGCTTGCTTAAAGTGAATCTGGCATGCATTTTAAACCTTTTGAAAATTACACTACTGCTTAAAACCATATTAACATTATGTGTAAGAACTCCCCCCCCCCAGGATATACACTTTGCAAGGGAATTTTCAAGGCAATATGCACCCGAACTTAGTGAATGGGGTAAAAGAAAAAAAAAACTATGCCTTCCCATCATCCAATTTTGTGCAAGCAAAAATAGTGGGGTTTTTTGCATGTGATTGAGTAAATTTAGCAGAGTGAAACTTCACCACATTCACTAAGCTCTTGGGCAAATTCCCTTGCCAGTGAACAGCCTATTTGCCTTTAGAAAATGAACCCTAAAGAATAGTAAGTAGAGCATAAATTTAATAAAGCATAAGCAATGTATAATAGATTACCAGCTGCAAAAGAGAAGTGGATCCTTACCACTTCAGCCCCGGAAGTTTTGGCTGCTCAATGACCAGGCCATTCTTTGAGATACGGCACTGCATCGCATTAACTAATAATTGAACGGTCGTGCGACGTAGTACCCAAAAAAATAACATCCTTTTTTTCCCACAAATAGAGCTTTCTTTTGGTGCTATTTGATCATCTCTGCTTTTTTATTGTTCGCGCTATAAACAAAAAAAGACAGACAATTTTGAAAAAAAACAGAATATTTTGTACTTTTTGCTATAATAAATATCCCAATTTTTTTTTTAAAAAAAGCTAATTTTTTCCACAGTTTAGGCCAATATGTATTCTTCTACATATTTGTGGTAATAAAAACCACAATAAGTGTATATTGATTGATTTGCGAAAAAGTTATAGCGTCTACAAAATAGGGGAAAGATTTATGGCATTTTTATTATATTATTTTTTTTAACAACTGTGAAAATGTAAACATATATCACAATTTTTTTTAAAGACATACAACTCGATGTAACATTAACAGTCAAAAAGTGGTAAAAAATATATATAATAATATACAATAAATACATAGCATTTATGTTTGTACATGTTACATCTCTGTATATTGTATAGTTACCAGTCAAGTTGCTTCTGATGGTTGGCCGAGGTGTGGGGGAGTCAGCACATCCCTCCTCTCCTCTGTCCTCCAGATGGTGAACAACCCCCCCCGAGAGCGAGCATCGAGTCACCTCACCTTGCAAAGGATCACACAGAAACTACCCCTAAAAAAAACGGGGGTGGAGGGGGAGTGCTCGCACTGCACCTGTAGTCAAGTAACAATAATACTGGATTGGAAGCAAGAACGTAACAGGGATTTCTTATTCCCGAAGTGAATAAGCAGGTATTAAGTTGGCAGTAGATAGAATCGATGTAAATAGGGGTCTATAGATAGGTCCATAGATGTGCAGGGGGTGGGAAAAAAAAAAGGGGGAGAGGAGGGGGGGGAAGAATGAGTGGGAGGAGGTGGAGGAACATGGGAAGGAGTGAAGGAAAGAAAAAAGAGGGAGGAAAGGGAAGGGGGGATTTTGGAATAGAAAAGTGAGGAAAGGGAAAGTGATGATAGGGGAGGACTGGAAGGGGGGGGAGAAGGGGAGGAAAAGGGGTGAGAGGGTTAGTGTGGGGCAGGGAAGGGAATGAAGGGGATGGAAATGAAAGGCTCCTGCAGACAGGTATAGACCGTCCACTACCAAAAAGATATGTGGGGAAGTTACCGGTAATCATATTGTGAAATAAATTAGGGCAATGTGTGAAGTAAAAAAAGATCAGCCTTGCGGCTGGAGGGAGAAAAAATTGGACTAAAGGAAAGTGAAGGAGAAAAGTGATGGGAATAGGAAAAGCCAGTGATGTGATGATAAAAAGAGTGACACAACAAGGTGAACAAACAAACGGCAAGTAACAGACCAAACGTGATGAGTGTGAGTGCCTGAAGAAAAGATATAGTGAAAGCAATAAGGATTACCCTAAATAAGAAGCAATGATAGAATAAGAATGCCAGCAACTCTGAAAAATTATGAGTATGATGGCGTTATTAAATGAATGAGTCAAAGTAACAGATGAAAAATAACCATAATGTAAATCGAAGATAGCAGGGAATCAGTGAAACACAACATTAGTTACTCACCAGTCAGCCTGTACCAATAGTGTGCGAGTGTTTTCCTCCGGCAAGACACATTAAATGAATCAGATAATGATGAAACCTGGAATTCATCCCAAATATACCTTGGAATTTAGTTCCATGTTTGAGAAGTACATCACCCAATAGTGTCTTACACTAGGAGGAATACTATCCCTCATTGAACTTTGGGTTGGTATAGAAACTACTGGAATTAACAAATTTGGGATTGGTTCTCAGTTTCACCCACCTCTTTATGTAGCTCTGATGTCAGCCCGAGGAAATCTGTCCAAATAATGTTCCCCATAAAATACCCCTGCTTTACGCATATGTTGGCGATAGCAATGAGATTGGATCATCTGCAATGTTCCAGTCATATTCCCTATCCCTCTTCAATTTAAATGGTACAATATAAAACCGGAGAGGAGCTAGTGTCTGCCGTTCAGTAATCATTACACATCCCTCTAGGAGCATTGCTTTTTAACAAAAAGCCTATTCACAGTTCGTGTCTTATTTTTGACTTTTATGTCCACTATAATAAATTATGTTATGTTCATCAATTATGCAATAATATATTTTTGTAGGTAATGGCGACTTGCAAATAATGCACGCTCTAGAAGCAACAAGGATGATTTACTATTTGTATGGAAGTTGATCTCTGTTATTGTCTATGGGGCAGGATGTGTGGATGGTTTTCCCTTCCCCCTTCCTCTCCTTTTTTCCTCCCATAGTCTCCTTTCAACTGTCCATCCCCCTGGTGGGAGGATGCTCATGTGGTTTTGGGATGTGATCGGCGGTGTCCCCTGTCCAGGGGGCGGGCTCCAGTCATACTCACCTTCCTGGCAGGGTAAGAGGGCTGGCGCAAGGGCCCTGCGCCTTCCTGATGCGTCCACCGGGTGGCAGCACCCGTTTTGGATGCTCTCCTCCTCCCTGCCAGCGGCATCCCAGATCCCCTCCGGGCGCCGTGCTCACGCATGCATGACGCTTCGCGCATGCACGTGACGTCACGGCGCCTCGCATTTGCGGCGGAGGCGTCGGGTGTTCCCGGAAAGATCCTTTCTCCGGAATGCCGGGGGGGTCACACAGCAGACGCCCACAGGCGTCACCCCTTCCTTTAGCTGGGGGGGTAAGCCAAGGAGTGGTTGGTGTCTGCACTTGCAAGCAATAAGTACCAATCAGCATTTAGATAAATTAATCGGGCGGCGGGGGAGGCTAATTTCAACCTCCATTTCCCGCCGAACACTCGCACACTATTGGTACAGGCTGACTGGTGAGTAACTAATGTTGTGTTTCACTGATTCCCTGCTATCTTCGATTTACATTATGGTTATTTTTCATCTGTTACTTTGACTCATTCATTTAATAACGCCATCATACTTATAATTTTTCAGAGTTGCTGGCATTCTTATTCTATCATTGCTTCTTATTTAAGGTAATCTTTATTGCTTTCACTATACCTTTTCTTCCGGCACTCACACTCATCACGTGCCTTAATTTATTTCACAATGTAATTACCGGTAACTTCTCCAAATACCTTTTTGGTAGTGGACGGTCTATACCTGTCTGCAGGAGCCTTTCATTTCCGTCCCCTTCATTCCCTTCCCTGCCCCACACTAACCCTCTCACCCCTTTTCCTCCCCTTCTCCCCCCTTCCCGTCCTCCCCCATCATCACTTTCCCTTTCCTCACTTTTCTATTCCAAAATCCCCCCTTCCCTTTCCTCCCTCTTTTTTCTTTCCTTCACTCCTTCCCATGTTCCTCCACCTCCTCCCACTCATTCTTCCCCCCCCCCCCTCTCCCTTTTTTTTTTTTTTCCCACCCCCTGCATATCCATGGACCTATCTATAGACCCCTATTTACATCGATTCTATCTACTGCCAACTTAATACCTGATTATTCATTTCAGGAATAAGAAATCCCCATTACGTTCTTGCTTCCAATCCAGTATTATTGTTACTTGACTACAGGTGCAGTGCGAGCACTCCCCCTCCTCCCCCGTTTTTTTTAGGGGTAGTTTCTGTGTGATCCCTTGCAAGGTGAGGTGACTCGATGCTCGCTCTCGGGGGGGGTTAGTTCACCATCTGGAGGACAGAGGAGAGGGGGGAGGTGCTGACTCCCCCACACCACGGCCAACCATCAGAAGCAACTTGACTGGTAACTATACAATATACAGAGATGTAACATGTACAAACATAAATGCTATGTATTTATTGTATATTATTATATATCTTTTTTACCACTTTTTGACTGTTAATGTTACATCGAGTTGTATGTCTTAAAAAAATTTGTGATATATGTTTACATTTTCACAGTTGTTAATCATCTGCCCTCTGAAGAAGACCCTCCAAGGTCGAAACGCGTCAGCACATCAATAGTAAACTTGATCGTGTTGCTTTGGATATATTGTACTATATATTGTTGTCGGCTTTTTAACAATTCGCTGCACTACAGTTCATGTCTTGACTTTTAATGTCAGAAGTCATCAATCCTATTTAATAATTTTTGTACTAATAAACCAATTTGACTATCTTATTACTCTTTTTTATTATTGGCTGCATTAAAGCCCCGCTCAGGGGGGGGTTTCGTCTCTTTTTAATGTTTTATTGTTATTATGTTTTATCATGTTTGCTTTTCAGGTATGTATTTTTTTTTTATACTTTACTGTTTACTGTGTTTTATTGTTAACCATTTCTTTGTTTTCAGGTACGCCATACAGCTGCAGTGTGGATTTATTTATCTTGACAGCAACAGCGTTTGCTCCCATACATAAAGCGGTAACTCCAGCGCTGTAGGAGGTGATTTCACCACCACAGTTAAAAAAAAGAGCATATATGCCGAAGCATGGGGGCAGCAGGGGTGGAGGAGCGATTTGGTCTCAACTTTTGGGGCTGATGCCTCCACGCTTCGGCATATATATATATTTTAGGCACAAATTGCGTTAAAAAATGTTTACTTTTTTACTATTTTTTTTTTGTATTTGCTTTGTAGGTATGGCATGTCTTACTGTTATACTGTAATGTTACTTTGTTTTATTGTTAACCATCATTTGCTTAGCAGGTACGCCATTCAGTTACAGCGTGGATTTGTTTATCTTGACAGCAACAGCTTTTGCTCCCACGATACATAAAGCCATGACTCCAGCACTGTAGGAGGTGATTTCACCACCACAGTTAAAAACAAAATGGTGCATGTATGCCCATCATTAGAAGTGGGTGGATGAAGGGAGGTATTCTAACGGTGGGCATACCCACCGATCAATCTCTTTTTTTTCATTTAGCCCACAGGGTGCATGAAAAAAAAGATTACAATATATGCCCAACAAGGACCAGCAACGTACTGGTATGTTGCTTGACTTTGAGTGGTTATACCAGAATGATGCCTGTGGGTTTAGGTATCATCTTGGTATCATTCTTTTCAGTCAGCAGTCGGCTTTCATGTAAAAGCAATCCTAGTGGCTAGTTAGCCTCTAGGCTGCTTTTACAAACAGTGGAAGGGAACATCCCCCACCTCTCACCGTCTTCCATGGTTTTCTCTGGCTCTCCTGTCCCAACAGGGAACCTGAGAATGCAGCTGGTGGTTCCACCAGCTAACCATAGAGATGATCAGAGACCAGAATGGCTCCAATCATCTCTATGGCCTAAGAAACCAGAAGCTACGAGCATTTCATGACTTAGATTTTGCCGGATATAAACAGCGCCATTGGGAAATTGGGAAAGCATTTTATTACACTGATCTTGGTGTGGTCAATTGCTTTGGGGGCAGAGGAGAGATCTAGGGTCTAATAGACCCCAATTTTTTCAAAAAAGAGTACCTGTCACTACCTGTTGCTATCATATGGGATATTTACATTCCCTGAGATAACAATAAAAATGATTAAACAAAATGAAAGAAATAGTTTGAAAATAAAATAAAAAAGCAAAATAAATAATAATAATAAAATAAAGCACCCCTGTCCCCCCCTGCTCTCGCGCAAATGCGAATGCAAGCGTTGGTCTAGCGTCATATCTAAACAGCAATTGCACCATGCATGTTAGGTATCACCGCGAAGGTCAGATCGAGGGCAGTAATTTTAGCAGTAGACCTCCTCTGTAAATCTAAAGTGGTAACCTGTAAAGGCTTTTAAAGACTTTTAAAAATGTATATAGTTTGTCGCCGCTGCACGTTTTTGCAATTTTAAAGTATGTCGTGTTTGGTATCCATGTACTTGGCCTAAGATTATCTTTTTTATTTCATCAAACATTTGGGCAATATAGTGTGTTTTAGTGCATTAAAATTAAAAAAAAGTGTGTTTTAAAAAAAAAAATGCGTTTGAAAAATCGCTGCGCAAATACTGTGTGAAAAAAAATGCAACACCCACCATTTTAATCTGTAGGGCCTTTACTTTAAAAAAATATATAATGTTTGGGGGTTCAAAGTAATTTTCATGCAAAAAAAAAAAAATTTTCATGTAAACAAAAAGTGTCAGAAAGGGCTTTGTCTTCAAGTGGTTAGAAGAGTGGGTGATGTGTGACATAAGCTTCTAAATGTTGTGCATTAAATGCCAGGACAGTTCAAAACCCCCCAAATTACCCAATTTTTTAAAGTAGATACCCCAAGCTATTTGCTGAGAGGCATGTCGAGTCCATGGAATATTTTATATTTTGACACAAGTTGTGGGAAAAAGACAATTTTTTTTTTTTGCACAAAGTTGTGACTAAATGATATATTGCTCAAACATGCCATGGGAATATGTGGAGTTACTCTCCAAAATACATTCTACTGCTTCTCCTGAGTATGGGGATACCACATGTGTGAGACTTTTTGAGAGACTAGTCGCATACAGGACCCCAGAAACCAATCCCTGCCTTCAGGCTTTCTAAGGGTGAAAATTTTTGATTTCATTCCTCACTGCCTATCGCAGTTTTGGAGGCCATGGAATGCCCAGATGGCACAACCCCCCCCCCCCCAAATGACCCCATTTTGCAAAGTAGACACCCCAAGCTATTTGCTGAGAGGTATAGTGAGTATTTTGAAGATCTCGCTTTTTGTCACAAAGTTTTGAAAATTGAAAAAAGAGAAAAAAAACATTTTTCTTTTCTTTCTTCATTTTCAAAAACAAATGAGAGCTGCAAAATACTCATCATTTAGCACCTCAAGATTTAAGATAAGGCAATCATAAACTAAAAGCTGTGTAAATTTCTGAAAATGTACCCTAGTTTGTAGACGCTATAACTTTTGCGCAAACCAATAAATATACGCTTATTGACATTTTTTTTACCAAAGACATGTGGCTGAATACATTTTTGGCCTAAATGTATGACTAAAATTAAGTTTATTGGATTTTTCTTATAATAAAAAGTAGAAAATATCATTTTTTTTGGTCTTTTTCTGTTTATTTCGCAAAAAATAAAAATGGCAGAGGCAATCAAATACCATAAAAAGAAAGCTCTATTTGTGGGAAAAAGGACACAAATTTTGTTTGGGTACAACATTGCATGACCGCGCAATTACCAATTAAAGCAGCGCAGTGCCAAATTGTAAAAAGTCCTCTGGTCTTTAGGCAGCCAAATGGTCCGGGGCTGAAGTGGTTAATTGCCATTTTAACCTGTGTGTGCCACCTTGTGTGTCTGCACTAGGAATAAGCCAAACACCCCCGGTTCGGTTCACAGCAGAACTTGCGAACAGGAAAAAAATGTGTTCGAACACGCGAACACAGTTAAAGTCTATGGGACACGAACATGAAGAATCAAAAGTAATCATTTTAAAGACTTATATGCAAGTTATTGTCATGAAAAGTGTTTGGGGACCTGGGTCCTGCCCCAGGGGACATGTATCAATGCAAAAAGAAGTTTTAAAAAGGGCTGTTTTTTTGGGAGCAGCATTTTAATAATGCTTACAGTGAAACAATAAAAGTGTAATATTCCTTTAAATTTCCTTTAAATTTCAGGTGTCTATAGTATGCCTGTAAAGGGGCGCATGTTTCCCGTGTTTAGAACAGTCTGACAGTAAAATGACATTTCAAAGGAAAAAAAGTCATTTAAAACTACTCGCGGCTATTAATGAATTGTCGGTCCGACAATACACATAAAAGTTCATTGATAAAAATGGCATGGGATTTCCCCACAGGGGAACCCCGAACAGAAATAAAAAAAATGCGTGGGGGTCCCTCTAAATTCCATACTAGGCCCTTCACGTCTGGTATTGATATTAAGGGGAACCCCGCGGTATGTAAACGGGTGACCCTGCCCCCCTCTGACAACACAGGGAAAGTCACAGGGAAGTCCCCGTGCATCTGAGGAGGGCGGGGTCACCGTGGGGCCCCGCCCTCCATTATATAAGAAATGTCAGAAGAACCGAAGCGTCAAACGGCAGAAGACTCCCACTGAGGCGATCGTGTGGACGGAGCGGAGAAGATGCCTGGAGAAAGATGCGGGACGAGAAGAGAAGAGGAAGAAGAAGATGGAGAAGAAGAAGATGAAGAAGAAGATGGAGGAAGAAGAAGAACACCGAAGGAAGACCAGAGGAAAGAAGATGAAAGAAGAACAAATTAAACAAATAAAGGACTTGTCAAAAACCGTCTCTTGTGTTTTTTAACATTTTTGACACTTTTTTTGTGAAATGGTAGGGGTACTTTTGTACCCCATTACCATATCACAAGGGGGGGGATCTGGGGTCCCCTTGTTAAAGGGGGCTTTCAGATTCTGATAAGCCCCCCGCAGCAGACCCCCACAACCACCGGCCAAGGGTTGTGGGGATGAGGTCCTTCTCCCCATCAACATGGGGACAAGGTGCTTTGGGGGGCTACCTCAAAGCACCCTCCCAATGTTAAGGGCATGTGGCCTGGTATGGTTCAGGAGGGGGGGCGCTCTCTCATCCCATCTCTTTTCCTGCGGCCTGCCAGGTTGCGTGCTCTTATAAGGGTCAGGCATGGATTTTTGGGGGGACCCCACGCCATTTTTTTTTAAATTTTAGCGCAGGGATCCCCTTAATATCCATACCAGACCTGAAGGGCCTGGTGTGGAATTTAGGGGGACCCCCATGCATTTTTTTTATTTTGGTTCGGGGTTCCCCTTGGGGAGATCCCATTCCGTTTTTATCAATGAACCTTTATGTGTATTGTCAGACCGACAATTCATTAATAGCCGCGAGTAGTTTTAAATTACTTTTTTTCCTTTGAAATGTCATTTTGCTGTCAGACTGTTCTAAACACGGGAAACATGCGGTGTTCGGGGCAAATTCGAACACTATTAAAGTCTATGGGACAATAACATGAAAGATCAAAAGAGTTCATTTTAAAGGCTTATATGCGACTTATTGTAATAAAAAGTGTTAGGGGACCTGGGTCCTGCCCCAGGGGACATGTATCAATGACATTTTTTTTTTTAAACTGACGTTTTTTCGGGAGCAGTGGTTTTTATAAAGCTTAAAGTGAAACAATAAAAATGAAATATTACTTTAAATATTGTGCCTGGGGGGTGTCTTTAGTATGCCTGTAAAGTGGCACATTTTTCCGGTGTTTAGAACAGTACCACAGCAAAATGACATTTCTAAAGGAAAAATTGTCATTTAAAACTGATCACGGCTGTAATGAATTGTCGGGTCTCAGTAATATAGATAAAACTCATTGAAATTAAAGAGCATGGGATCCCCCCCAGTCCATTACCAGGCCCTTTGGGTCTGGTATGAATTTTTAAGGGGAACCCGAACCAAAATAAAAAAAAATTGCATGGGGGTCCCCCTAAAATCCATACCAGGCATTTCGGGTCTGATATGGAAATTAAGGGGAACCCTGCTCCAAAATTTTTAAAAAAATGGCTTAGGGGTCCCCCTCAAATCTATACCAGACCCTTATCTGAGCACGCAACCTGGCAGGCCGCAGGAAAAGAGGGGGGGATGAGAGAGAGCCCTCCCTCCTGAACCGTAACAGGCCACATGCCTTCAACATGGGGAGGGTGCTTTGGGGTAGCCCCCCAAAGCACTTTGTCCCCATGTTAATGGGGGCAAGGGCCTCATCCTCACAACCCTTGCCCGGCGATTGTGGGAATATGCAGGCGGGGGGCTTATCAGAATCTTTAACAAGGGGACCCCCAGATTCCGGCCTTTCAAATGTACCCCTACCATTTCACAAAAAAAGTGTCAAAATGTTAAAAACGACCTTTACTAAAAAATAAAGAAATAAAAATGTCCCACGATGTCCATTCATCTTTTTCTATTACATCGCCCGGACCGAAAAAGAAAAAAAAATCTGAGACCGATCTGCCTCAATGGGAGGCTCCCGCCATGTGATGCTTCTTTGCTTGTGACAGTTCTTATATAACTGAGGGCGGGGCCACCCGGGTACGTCACCAAGTGGCCCCGTCCTCAGTTATATAAGAACTGTCAGAAGCAAAGAAGCATCACACGGCGGGATCCTCCCATTGAGGCGGATCGTTCTCGGCTTTTTTTTTTTTTTTCTTTTTCGGTCTGGGCGGTGTAATAGAAGAAGATGAATGGACATTGTGCAGAGGCCGGGAGCTAGGGGTCCCCTTGTTAAAGGGGACATCCAGATTCCGATAAGTCCCCCCGCCCACATACCCCCACAACCACTGGGCAAGGGTTTTGGGGATGAGGCCCTTGTCCCAATCAACATGTTGAGGGCATGTGACATGGTATGGTTCAGGAGGGGGGCCGTTCTCTCACCCCCCCTCTTTTCCTGTGGCCTGCCAGGTTGCGTGCTCAGATAAGGGTCTGGTATGGATTTTGAGGGGGGCCCTACGCCATTTTTTTTAACAATGGCACAGGGTTCCCCTTAAAATCCATACCAGACCTGAAGGGTCTGGTATGGATTTTGGGGGACCCCTACGTCATTTTTTTTTAATAAGGCACAGGGTTCCTCTTAATTTCCATATCAGACCCGAAGGGCCTGGTAATGGACTGGGGGGATTCATTACAGCCGCAAGCAGTTTTAAATGACAATTTTTCCTTTATAAATGTCATTTTACTGTGGTACTGTTCTAAACACGTGAAAATGCGCCACTTTACAGGCATACTATAGACACCCCCCAGGCACAATATTTAAAGGAATATTTTATTTTTGTTGTTTCACTTTAAGCATTAAAAAAATCACTGCTCCTGAAAAAACGCCCGTTTTTTTTTAAAAAATTAGCATTGATACATGTCCCCTGGGGCAGGACCCAGGTCCCCAAACAATTTTTTTTTTACAATAAGTCGCATATAAGCCTTTAAAATGAACACTTTTGATTATTCATGTTCATGTCCCATAGACTTTAACAGTGTTTGTGTTTTCTTGACAAATATTTTGCCTGTTAATTTTGCTCAGTGTATATATATATCGATATGTCTATATATATAGATATATAGAAATGTTTATATCTATGTATCTATCTATCTATATATATATATAGATATGTATAGATATATATATGTAGATCTATAGATATAAATCTATATCTATATCTATAGATATACATATCTATATAACGAACGATAGATAGATAGATAGATAGATAGATAGATAGATAGATAGATAGATAGATAGATAGATAGATAGATAGATAGATAGATAGATAGATAGATAGATAGATAGATAGATAGATAGATAGATAGATAGATAGATAGATAGATAGATAGATATGCTATTATAAAAAATGTTATGATAGTTGGGCCTGCACTAGAGAGGTAGCATTCTGTGTTATGGATGTTCAATGACCCAGTCAATCAGCAAACCTTGAGGATGGTTTTGAGAGAACTGCAGGAATCTCCCCACCCAGAAGATAAGCCTGAAGATTCTGGCTGCTAAGATTCCCTGGCCTTAAG
The DNA here is from genome assembly GCA_037952925.1 of Lithobates clamitans. Classification (NCBI taxonomy): domain Eukaryota; kingdom Metazoa; phylum Chordata; class Amphibia; order Anura; family Ranidae; genus Lithobates; species Lithobates clamitans. The sequence continues at coordinate 4,083,209 of JBBGZY010000675.1, forward strand.
GAACCAGCTGACAAGAGAATGAATGTTTGAGTGGAAAATATGCATGGTAACCTTTTTATGTTGCTTTTCCTTGGAAGAGAGAATAAATTGCTGAGCTGGTCTGTGTAGCCTAAATGAGCAATTCAAACTGCCTGGTTCGGGGGCTCTTTGATTGAAATATTTTTTTGAAACTTGTTTTTCATTCTTTGTGATTGTGCGTAATTGCACAGGTACTATATAGAGAAACTTACATCATTTGCTGTATATAATCAGTTTCCTTGGAGTGATTGCAAATGAATTCTATGATGAACAGGACCAAGCAATTGTAGATATCTTCTATTATTTTCTCTTGATTACTAAACTAAAAGATCAAATGCCCAAACACTAAATTCAGAGAGTTTAGAAAAAAGACCAGAGACTCTAGAAAGATACGCTTTCAGGTATTTTGTGCTCCCTTCATCCTTTCATCCAGTTTTCCATGTTTTAGTTCAATAAACCTGTTCCAGGTTAATCCTAGTAATGGGGCCCATTCATACCATAAGATCAAGGTTCTTGAGAACTTTTTGCCAAATAAGTGGACCTAGGGCATTCACTAATATTGCTACAGCTGTTATTGTTAGACAAGTGGTTCTATGTTAATAGTTTATTATTGTTGCCCATAACTTAATGGGTGTATATATGTATATATTTAACAATTGGTGACAAAAGTACCATATTTATCGGCAAATAACACACACTTTTTCCCCTTGAAAACAGAATGCAAATAATGTGTGCGTGTTATACGCCAATATTTTCCATTAGTCTGCCTGATAGGAAAAGGCGGGCGAGCGCCGCCGTATTACACAGAACGAGGATCTCCTGCTTACTCGCCGGCCGCTGTTATACGAAGTCCTGCCTCCTGGACAGGCTCCTATGATAGACGGCACCCTGGTCCAATGCCAGGACATGTGCTTTCTATCATAGGAGCCGGTCTAGGAGGAGGGACTTCCAATAACAGCCGCAGTTGAGTAAGTGGGAGATCCCCGCTCTATGTAATCCAGCGGCTCTAATCTCCAAGCACTGGTAAAACTGCACTGATGGGCACTGATTAGGCTGCATTGATGGGCAATGGTGAGGCTGCATTTAAGGGTACTGGTGAAGCTGCACATGGGCATTGATCAGGCTGCATTGATGGGCAATGGTGAGGCTGCAGATGGGCACTGATCAGGCTGCATTGATGGACAATGGTGAGGCTGCATTGATGGGCACTATTCAGGCTGCATTGATAGCCAATGGTGAGGCTGCATTGATGGGCACTGATCAGGCTGCATTGATGTGCACTGGTGAGGCTGCATTGTTAGGCTCTGGTGAGGCTGCGTTGATGGGCACTGACCCTTATGTTGCTTCAAAGTTCTTTATTTAAAATTTAAGTTTTTTTCCTGAAACTTTCCTCTTAAAAAGAAGGTGCGTGTTATACCCCTGTGCGTGTTATATGCTGATAAATACGGTATATCTGTTCTTTTGTTATTATCTCACATGCATTATACCAGTTAGGTCTGTGATCGGGTGTGCGTGTGTAGTACTCACCTTGCTGTATGTTAGTAGGCAAACTTGTTTATTGTAATAGAGCATGAAGCTCATGTTTGTCTAGTTAACCCTGTGACCTCTGGTCTGGGATTCTACAGCTATTTTTAGCTGAAGGGCGAAGGGCTCAATAACCAGCATAGGCTAGAGTCAGTTTAAGCATCTGACGTCCACTTCTGGTAGTTATAGGTTTGGTTACATGACAGATTAGACACTACTAGGGTCTATGCACAAAGGCTCTGGGTTCCAGTGCCATGCCACGGTTTCTGCAGTTGAAAAGCTATATTCCAGGCTGGTTGGACAACGTCTGAAGGGTCTCCCCATTACCACAGATCTTGTCTTTAGGTATCTGACACCAAGACAAATGCTGCGTCATGATCATCCTTAGCAGTCCCTGCAACTGGAACTTTCTGCAATGTTGGTCTGGAGGTATCTCTATTAATAACTATATATACCGAGATATATGTGCACAATTCCACAAGGACTCTTGTTGAGCTCTTTGCTGATATTACCTGTTTGTACACTGGATGTACTGTATGAACTATTATTATTCTTTTCTTATATAAAGCAAAGCTTGTATTATTTTCATACTGGTGTGCAGTAAATACTTATGGTTAATGTTATATGCTGGTTGCAGTCATTCCTCTCCTCCCAAATACTTTGATTAGATTACTGGTTAATTTCCCAGGAAGGATATCTGATCATAAACGCCCTGTCCTGGGTAGAAGCGCTGCCAACTTTATTATCAAGTCTACTCTGCCTACTCTGCAAACTTTCCGGTTCTTTTAATTACCTACATGTTTTGCACAATATTCTGTATCGAGAGGGCCATTTTGTTATAAACATCCCCACCCCCCTTAGCCCCCCATCCCAAAAAAAGTGGGCTACAAATGTTTCCAATTAGCCAACAGCTTCTGCCTATCTAATATAAAAGACCTTCAGCAATAAAAGGGGCTCTTATTGTGTGTGGACCTGATCTTTCTCTATGCTACCTGGCTCAATTTGTGCTGCTGTCTGTGTCAGCCAAAGATAATTCAATCAAATAGAAATAATGTTGATGCTTGTCATTCTTGGAGAAGGAACTGTCTTTCTATGATAAGTCAAATACTGTATATCCAACGCTTTTCTTTGGGGTCCGCCGCGACCCTCATTCCACAGTGGTGCTGGGCGTTTCACAGAGGAGGATTGAGTTTGAATTTGATTTGCAGTGTCATTTTGGCTTGATTCAAGAGGCTTTTTTGTGAGTGCATTGATTGAAGATTTTAAGTTGAATACATTTTATATGTTTTACGGTATCACACTATCTTGAGTTTTTTTATGCATTGAGGTGACACTGGGATAAATAAGGAATTCGGAGCTATCACCCTCAGTTGACCAACTATATACCCATGCCTTTTTGCCAAAACACGAGAGTGTGAGGCATATTGAGCCGGTGAGTGTTGAATTCAAGGGGAGAGGAATCACTGACACTGAGTGAATTGGTGGACTGTTTCCAGATACTGCACATTTTCTTCACGGTGATCTGTCTATGGATTAGACACGGTGATCTGTCTATGGATTTTTTATGGACTAAACTACCTAGTCGCACCTTTGATATTATCTGTGATTGAAATTGCTCTGTGTATGGTATACCTTCACATGCACTGTTACGATTTTCACTGTCACATTGTACATTGATTAGATTTTTATGATATAGACTGTTTCACGCATGGTACATTATATATATATTTTTCTTTTTTTGCTAAATGCATTAGATCACTTTTGAATATCAGATGGTATAATCACTGTCATTTAGCGCCACTTATATTGATTTGCAGGGGTCGTTTATGGGCTCTTGGAAACAATAGGAAGTTCTGCTCAGTTTATATATATAAAGTGGCAGCTTTGGATTCACTTCACTAGGGTTTTTTTCACATCCTTTTTTTTTTTTTTTTTCACATCCTTTGTAGGGGGCTAGCACCCCTTTGTCTGGCATTGAGCGCAGTGGTGAGAACTCAAGAGGGGCACATCGATTTGAGTTTTCACATTTGTCACAAAATACTGTATATTGACTAATATATTATCATGTTTCTATGACTCTGTAAGTAGTTCCGGGTTGTTTTCCAACCCATTCTTTTGGTGCTGCATTCCATACTATTTTTTTAAACTCACAGAATTTGCTTAGAATACTGAGTGCTGAGAGTCTCTCATATAATGCAGGTGTCTAGACAAGGGGTTACATTTTCAGTTAGAGTTTACTGGTAGAGCAATGCTTAGCAGGAAATCTGTCATTGGTTTGATGGGTGTCACTTTAGTGTCACTTTATAGGTATCTTGGCTTTTGTTAGTATACCCTGCAATAATGGATGCCACCTAGAAGCGTCAATGAGCACGCCAAGTCAAATCACTGCAACTTGTCTCCCAATATTTCACCATGTGCATTTGTTTCTGGACCACAGGAATTTACATCCTAAAGCTGCATACATTTATTATGATGATGATTCATTTCAGTGGCAGCTGGTGCTCCATTTTTTGGGGGGGGGCGGCAAAACTGCCCGCCACCCCTACGGTCGGTTGGTTGCAACCCCCCCCCCCAATCACGCGGATAGTACACAGAAAGGGGGCAGTAAATATTAATCACCCCGGATCTCCATCCTGAAAAGATCTCCATGCATGCCGGCAGCAGCAGTCAGGAGAAAGCAAAGGGGAAACGTAGAGGGGGGGGCACACAGGTGGGCCCATGCAGCAGGGGGAATCGGATGTGGACAGGGGTGGACAGGAAGGGGGAACGGGGGTGCAATTACGGGAACCGATTGCCTGTGTGGCTCTATCTGCAGCAGCTGAAAGCCAGCGGGAGGGAGAGGGGGAGAAGCTGCTTTCAATTAGAAGATCGGTTCCTGTAATAATGTCCCCACCATTCCAATAACCCTCTCTGACCACATCCGATTCCCCCTGTTTCCTGGGTCCCCTTGCTGGTCCAGGCCCCATACAAGAGAACCAGTGGTACCCCTTTATCGGTGGCCCTGCGCGCCCCACTTTATTTGGTGCACATTTGCGATTGGTTAGTGTAGAGAGAGAGAGAGAGACCCTGTCTGAAAGTGACAGAGAACTGATCTCTAGTACTGCTACCACCACTTGCTTCAGGGTTACTTGAGCTACCACCTGTGTCAGCTACATCCCAGTCCACCACCCCCAGCAGATGCCGTACCAGAAAGATTAACTTAGTCTGCGCTGTGACCCAATGTGCCCAAGGATATACCACTGTACAACTGCACTAGACTTCCACATCCCAGTATCAGCCGACCTAGTTATACTACTCCACCATTCCTGTGTCTTAAGGACTGTGTTCAGCTGGGACTCAAGTAGTGCCTGTATGGAGTGGTTGCTTTGCTGGTCCATGAGAGTTACTGAACCTGTTGCTAAATATTACTGAGCTTGTTACTGAGTGCTACTGAGCCTGTTAAGGCAAGAGATTATACACCTGAGTAAGACATTGCTGCTAGTGCTTACTTCTGTGCTTTGCAAGTGAAAGCGTTATTTATGAAACTGCCTTGGACTCAGAGTGTGCTACTTCCCAGTGTTTAGTAGTATACAACTGGCCACTCCCACAAGTCTGGATCATATTGCTTTGTGTATTACTGTTAGTGTAGGGTGGTTCTGGCAGCCATATGGCTCTGTACACTTTGGCGCTGTATCTAAGGGTATAGATCAATCTACATAATTCAGAAAAGAAGGTCAGGACAGAAGAATACATGAAATGTAAATAACTATGGAATAGTGGGAAATAGTAATTCAACCCCTTTTACAAAAGTAATACAAACTGATTGCATAATCTATTATAAAAACAAATATATACAAACTGATTGCATAATCTATTAAAGTGGACCTTCAGTCTTTTTTCATCTTTCCATCTATTAAATCTTCTGCCCTTGTTGTTTTAACTTTGGATAGTAAAAAATGTTTTCTTCTATAAGGTAACCACCTTATACAGCCCACTTCCTGTTTCTTTTCTGGTAAAAAGCCTAGGCTTATGACATCATGCACAGCTCTCTCTCTCACTGTCATGAGAGTTTGCCAGGCAGTGAGGAGGGATGAGTCATAAGAGGGCCAATGAGAGCTGCAGGAATGCAGATCTGGAGGAGTGCCTCTGTGTGTCTGTGTAATTCCAGTAAGTGAACAGGCAGCATCTTCAGCTGCCCACAGTTAAAATGGCTGCAGCCAGACTTGGAGGGAGATTTCCACAGCATAGTTGGCAAGTACAGAATCACAGTATATATAAAATAATATGCAAAGTGGTGGAAGAAAGTTTCACAATGGCAAAGATGTTTTTATTACAATTATGTAAGCAGACTGCAGTTCCACTTTAAAGTGTATGTAGCAGGAAATATAAGGAGATCTTTCCAAAGTGAGATACCCCCTATTAGACAGCTATGAAATATAAGAATGGGTTTTCCAATTAGAAGATTTCTCCTTACATCCTGTTTTTTTATTACAAGTCAAAAATATTGCTTTTATCGCTTTCCATATTGAAGACAACGGTCAGCAGGGCTAATAGTGGGGATGACTCTCCCCAGCAGACTCAGATTTCAGTAATAAAACTGGCAGGGGTTCTGACCCTTCCACCCTTTATCCAAAGCCAAAAAAAGAATGGTTTGGCTTTACATACGCTTTAAAGTTACCTTATAGCTTTAGTGTAAGGAAGGTTGAATTCTCGTCAGTAGAAGGAAACCATTGCTGGCAAATGCATTTTCGTATAATGCTGCCCATACTTCTGCGCATAAGATCAGTGCACAAAAATATATAAACTGAAGCCCTGCAGAAGGTAGTTGCTGAGTTGTCTTCAGCTTGTCCTTATTTACCTGAGACCTGATTCTGACTCACAGTGTGTAGAACCCTCCTAGTTTAGTGTAGGCTGCTAGGTAAATTCAGTTCAGCTCCTCTGTACACAGTGGAGCAGAGATTGATTGCTTCAGGCTGTTCAGTGTTTCATAGGCTGCTGTTCTGCTATTTCACCCATCTTCTAGATACTTCTAGAAGTACAGTGGGAGAGAGAGCAGGAAAGACAGCCTGAATATTTATGGGATTCCAACCAATCCCATAAGAGGAGGAAGAGTGCCCATAAATAGCCAGAGGCTGGGCAGCAGAGAGCAGAGTTCCTGGGTCCAGTCCTGCAGGAGGAGACCCCTTGTGCGAGTGCTCTGCCCCTGGAGCAGAGAAAGAGAGGGAACTAGAGGAGCCAAGGGAAAGTTATTGAGGTCTCAGCTAGGCTTAGCTGGAGGGGGGGGGGGGGGGGGGCTGTTGAAGAGAACCTTGTCCAGAGACAAAATGGACCCAGAGAGGTGTTGGTAGGAGGTAATCTAACCATTCTAGGAGTGATTATTTTACCCCCCCTCCCTTTACAGAGGAGAAGTGGCTGTTGGGTGGTTCGGTCTACTAAGCAAGTGCAGTGCAGCCAGGGGCTGTGCAAAACAGCCAGGAGCGAAGTCTGCCCAGTACAACCAGGAGTTGTGCAAAACAGCCAGGAGTTGTATGAGACAGCCTAGAGAGTACAGTGCATCCAGAGGTTGTGCAATACAGCCTGCATTTTTGTACAGAGCAACCAGGAGTCAAGTAGTCCTTAAGTCGTACATTTGTACAGTTGCAGGGTATCCCATGCTTCCCATCCCTATCCAAATTCCTTTTGCAATAAAAAAAAAAGAAAACAAAAAAAACCCTAGACTGATGTTTAAGCCAGAGGAAAAGTGCTGTAAATGCTGAATGCTTGTCTATGTATGGACTGAAGGGGGGGGGGGGGAGCCAAACTACCAGTGGATATTATGGGGTAGCACTACACTTGTTTGACCCGGCTTGCCACCTGAGCTGCCTCTAGGCACTTGCCTCTCTGTTGTGACTGTAGCTTGCCACTTTCACTCTGCTTACTGCCTTCTTCCTTGTACCCAGCTGTTACTGACTTTGGCTTGTTTCTGGTACCATGTTGTTCCTGTGCCTGGTTCTGCTTCCTGATTCTCAGCTTTTAGCTCTCCACATCTGGATGAAACAGATACTGTACAGTTTGGCCTGTGACTCTGCCATTTGTGTCAATCTGTGCCCTCACACTCTTTGGTGCCACCTTCAGGAGTGCTGGGCAGGAGGTTGAGGCGGAGCCCCTCATCTACTCAGTCTCCACCAGGTATATAATATTCAGATATCGAAAAGCGGTAAGTCTTATTTTTTTTTTCCAGTAGCAGTACCAGTCCAAACTCCCCTTCTATACCAGCAGCTGTGTGAGAGCAGTGGTCCATTGTTTCTCTTGATCAGCGCCGCCGGCTATAGCCGGCAGTTCTGATGAGTGTATTCTGATGGCAGGGAAATCTCCTCGCAGTATAAATGCAAAGGCTCAGTGGGAAGGAACCCCCACCCCTTTAACATTGAGTGTGTGGATAGGAGAATCAAGTCATTTTCTCAACCAGCCCTACTCCCCAACATGGATGAAAACTTTCTCAGTAACATTATGTAACCTGCATTTATGACAGAATAAAAATAACACATATACTTAGATGGCATTTTAGCTGCATTTAAAATGTTAATTATTCAATTATCATAGGATTCCTCATGCAATGAATGTATGTATGAATTCATGTTTATACTCAGTGAACTAATGATGTGCAGAATTATGGATGCAGCAACAGGCTCATCTGCAGCTCAGAGGGGGCCCATTTATAAGGCAATAGAAACCTCCAATAAAAAGAACAAATGTTGATTACTTAGGATGCCGCCTCGTTCCTCACATAAAGAACAGAGTATATCAATACACAGAAAATGCTAAAGTGTTAAGAAATCACTTGGGATAACCTCTTTACTAATAGCATGTCTCTCAGAAACATACTGCTTACTAGCATGTGTCAATTAGCTTACTGGGAGCCCTATACAAACTGGAACATACCAGAGGATTTTAGGGAAAAAATGGGGGAAAATTGGGGTCAGCAAAGACTGAATCTGTTTTTGGAAATAAAATAAATATATTGCCATATCCCGGGTCACTAATAAGCCCATAGTAAATAAAGCATTGCCAAGTAGCAAGTGCCAGAAGTCAGTCAAGATCAGACTCATAACCAAGTAAAAAGATTGAGATTAACCCCTTACAGACCGGAAGATTTTCTCCCTTAATGACCAGGCCATTTTTTGAGATACAGCACATCGCTTTAACTGACAATTGCGCGGTCATGCGACACTGTACCCAAACAAAATTGATGTCCTTTTTTCCCATCAATAGAGCTTTCTTTTGGTGGTATTTGATCACCTCTGAGGTTTTTATTTTTTGCGCTATAAACAAAAAAAGAGCAAAAAATTTGAAAAAAAAAACTATATTTTTTTACCTTTTGTATTATTAAATATCCAAAAAAACAACAAAAAAAACAATAAAAAAAAAAATTTCTTCATCAGTTTAGGCCAATATGCATTCTTCTACATATTTTTGGTAAAAAAAAAAATCACAATGAGCGTATATTGATTGGTTTGCACAAAATTTATAGCGTCTACAAAATAGGGAATAGATGTATGGCATTTTTTTTTTTTTACTAGTAATGGCGGCGATCTGCGATTGTTAGCGGGACTGCAGGACTGCGACATTGAGGCGGGCAGATTGGACACTTTTGACACTCTTTTGGGACCATTGACATTTATACAGTGATCAGTGCTATAAAAATGAACTAATTACTGTGTAAATGTCACTGGCAGGGCAGGGGCTAACACTACAGGGTAATCAAGGGGTTAAATGTGTTCCCTGTGTGTGTTTCTAACTGTGGGGGGATGGGACTGACTGGAGGAGGAGAGAGATTGTTGTTCCTAATTACTAGGAACAGCAGATCTCTCTCTCTCCTCCCCGGTCAGAAAGGGGATCTGTCTGTTTACACTGACAGATCCCTGTTCTGGCTCTCTTTCCTGCGATCGCAGGTGGCCGGCGGACATCGTGGCCTCCAGCCATGGGCATCGGGTCCCTGCACACTGGCTCTTAAAGGAGCCGATGTACCGCTTCGGTGATTCGCGGGAAGGAGCCGACCTGTCACAGTATGTTTAAACAACTGTGATATACAGAGACAAAAAAAAAAAAATTGCTAACATTACATTATTGACCTAAAGGGTAACCACTTTTGTGAGAAAAAATAAAAATGTCAGAAATAAAAAATAATATAGCATATACAATTGAGACAGTCATATTGTTTTTGATACAAGTCAGCCTCTAGGCATCCCTGCAAAAAATGTCAGTTTCAGTGAGATGTTCCAAAAGGGTTAATTACTTCTAAAGGGATGCCAATCTCCTCAGAACATGACAAGTGCATCAGCTGAAAAAAAATGAAAAAGTCATTACCATTCAGTATGCAAAGTAGTATGCAAAAGACATAGAAGAACAAACCGCTTTTTATTCAGAGCAGAAGCATGTAGGAATCTGCAACAAAGTTTGTTAAAATCACTGCAATGTACGTTGATCACCGTGGGGATTGTTTTTTTTTTTTTCAACAAAAGTGGCATTCCTTTTAATCACTTCAATACTGGCCAATTTAACCCCTTTCCTGCCCAGGCCACTTTTCAGCTTTCAGCGCTGTTGCACTTGGAATGACAATTGTGCAGTCATGCAACACTGCACCCAAATTCATTTTTTTATATTTTTCTTCATACAAATAGAGCTTTCTTTTGGTGGTACTTAATCACTGCTGGGATTTTTATTTTTTATTAAAAAAAAAGAAAAAATACCAAAAATTTTGAAAAGAAATTTTTTTTTTAGTTTCTGTTAGTAAATTTGTAAATAAATAATTTTTCTCCTTCACTTATGTGCGTTGATGAGGCTGCATTGATGGGCACTGATAAGCTGCGCTGATGAGGTGGCATTTATGGGCACTAATGAGTCGACAGTTATGGGCACTGATTAGGTGGCACTGATGAGGAGGCACTAATATGCCACACTGATGGGCACTGATAGGTGGCACTGATAAGCGGCACTGGTGGCACTGATAGGTGGCACTGATAGGTGGCACTGGTGGGCACTGATCTGATGGGTGGCAATCGAGGGCACTGATGAGCAGCATGGTGGGCAGTGATAGGCGGCATGGATAGGCAGCACTGCTGGGCACTGATGGGCAGTGCTGATGGACACTGATTGGTGGCACTGATGGGCATTGATGGGCAGCACTCATGAGTAGGTACTGACAGGCTGCACTAACTGGCATCACTTATAGGCACTGATTGGTGGCACTTATGGTCACTGATTTGTGGCACTGATGGGCACTGATTGGTGGCACTGATGGGCACAGATGGGACTTTCCTGTAATCAGGGCACTGATGATCAGTGCCCAGATTACCTACCCAGGTCACCCCTGCGAGGAGATGCCGCTGATCGGCACTCCTCGCCACACACTCTGTCAGTGTGAGACGAGGAGAGCAGATTCATAGCACTTCTGTATTTACATGTGACTGGCTGTGATTGGATACAGCCAGTTGCGTAGACCCACAGGCAGTTAGAATGCATGCTGGAGTCTAGTGGCCATCAACCTAGGGCAGTGATGGCGAACCTTGGCACCCCAGATTTTTTGGAACTACATTTCCCATGATGCTCAACTACACTGCAGAGTGCATGAGTATCATGGGAAATGTAGTTCCAAAACATCAGGGGTGCCAAGGTTTGCCATTACAGACCTAGGGTCTCCTTCCTAATACACCTTGCAGATTAGAGAGTTCAAAAGTTATTTAAATTATCGTAATTATTGTAGTCATTGCCTTGATATGTTAATAACCAACATGTATGTGTATATGGATTGCATTTATGGTTTATATTACCACTATTAATTATTGTTTTTTATCTTGTTAATCATGGCCCTATTGTACAAAAATAAACATATTTATACTATTGATAGCTGGTTGTCCCTGGGACTGCATGCTTCATACAAAGTCCTACTTGCCCTCATTGCTCCCCTTTTCCCATATTTCTCAATAGATAGGGATGGAGGTACATGACCTAATTGGTCTTGACCTCATATATATACAATTGTTTTCTTTTCAGAAGCCTAGTGGCCCGCGGCTTCCGCTGTACTAATAGCCTTTCCATGATTTTAATTTTTGCATTCAACATTTGCATTCAATTGCTGTAAGCACAACAGCTAGAGAAGCATGTTTAATAAAGTGGAAACTTTTTTTACACTATGAGAGGCCTGTCCTTTTTTCTCCACAAATAAACAATCTTGCCACGAGAGACATCGGTGATGCTGCTGCAGGAAAAGGATACCGGTGAGCGGTCGGAGGATTGGTCTGGGAGAGAGACCAACAAAACAATTTTTTACTCCTCCATGTCATATGACAAGAGGGTCAACTACATCTGGTGAGTGAGGACCTATATCAAATATGTGGTGAATTGGTGACACAGGAGTTTTTCACTACATTTGAAGATAGTACAAGACACTATCTGAAGTTGAAGATTGGCTTATTGCACATCATATATTTACTTGGGACTGAGCACCAATTGTTTTTGGTTTCACTGTTTGCAGTTTTTTGGGAATGAATATTGTAACACTTATTTCTGTTTTAGGTTACAACCATTGTTTGATGATTAGTTAAGATTTATTGCAGCACTAAATATTTGCAGTAATTGTCTAACATTGCAAGTGCTATTTGCACACAGGGACTAAACCTGTGTGTCTTTTTTCTTCGAGCTATATACCATTTAATGGTTTATAATAGCAGCTGCATTGAGTTATTGTTGGTGCAAGTGTTTTTTATTTCAACAATATGAACTGTGTTGCAATTGTATACGCTATATATATTTTATTATTATTTGCTCACAAAAGTGGAGTTGCCCTTTAAGTTTAGTTATGGAAATCTTTACATCAATTTCCAGTTTGGACCAATGTAAGTGTTTCTGTGCCATACCTGTGAGATCCCACCACTACTACAGTCATCTCCACTAGCTGTCCAGTGCCAAGCTGCTGCCCTGCATTGTGAACACAGGAGGTCACTCATTCAGCATAGACGCCACTCAGGGAACACTTTGCATTTTTTCAATGAATGCAAAGTGTTCTACAATTGGATGAGGTGGCTGGCGGTGTCATCGCGATCTTGACCTTGTCCAACCAGAAAGCAATGTGCATTAATTGAGAAAATAGAAAGCATTCTCTGAATAGAGCCCGTGCCAAGCGAGCAAGCCCATGTGCTCAGTATGCAGCAGGGCAGTCACTCGGCCCAGGACCCAGAAGCTAGCGGGCATATCGCTGTAGTAGCTGTGTCTACTGCAGTGATTTCATGCCTCCATGGGGATCCTACAGGTATGACACATATATACTTACAATGGTCCAAGCTGGACATATGTAACTATGTAAAAATTTACAAACCTAAACTTCAGCTTTAAGCACTGTAACACTTGAATGGCATAAAGATAAATAATTGCACTCATAAATGTTCCATAATAGTAAAGCTTATCACAGCCACTAGAGGGTCCAACAGTATGAGTCTCTGGGCATACAGAACTTCCAAACTTATGTAAAACATAAGCATGCTTTTAAACACAACCTAATGCATAAAATGGCCAAACATTTTTTAATAATATAAAAACAAGTATGCACACAAAAATAGGCTTACCGTATATAGATAGCAAATCAACCCTTTTATAAGCTTTCTGACTGATGCATGGCTTATTCATATTTATAGTGTACTGGGACCCATTGTCACTTATATATTAGAAGCACTATACACGTGATCCAAGATGTAAGAACATTCTAATATTACAATAGCAAGAAGCCTATGTTCACACTAGTACTGCTGCATAATCATGCATTTTTCAGAGCACATTTTTACACACATTTTTAGTGTATTTTCATGCTTCATGTGTTTTTTTTTTTTTGTAGGAGAAGACTGGGTTTTAAACACAAAACTCTGCTAAAAATGCACTAAAAGTACATGTATGTGCATCTTATATGCACTTTCCATGCGCTCTCATTGGGTCTATTGGGCCAAAAACACACTGTGCTGCACTAAAGAAGAACCTGCACCTTTTCAAAAATCGCATTGCACCATGTTGCATTGATGTGAACAGGCAATATAGGGAATAATGTGATTTTCATTTTCAAGAATGGCAGCGTGCCAACAGACACAAAAGTAATCAAACTAGTGTGAACGGGGCCTAACAATGAATTGGTGTGAGCGTTTGCCCACTATGCATAAACGACTAAAGCCATTAAGAAACTAATGGGATGGTGAGAATATTATGTGACCACTAGATGGAGTAAGAACACCTAAGAAACATGAAAAAAAAAAAAAAAACATACAGTATATCAACTATTGCACAACACAAGAGTGTAAGGATAGTGCTAAAGATAGAACAATATAGTTGTAGCAATAAATAGAAACTAAGAGGCTATAAAAAAAAAATATCAGATAAAGGAGGGTGTATTAAAGGTAAATATCTAAAAAAAAAAAACATGATGTATATACTGTAAGAGAGAGTAGACGTAGAGCACCTGTACTAGTGATAGACTTAACAACAAATTACAACATTCTCCTATCAGAGTAGGTAATAGCACAATAACCAGGAAGCCAACTACAACTGCTACCTCTTTTAACATTCCCATCATCAATACTTTTTGAGCGGTGAATAAATTCAGGAGGGAGCAGTAAGGAGTTGGTGAGTGGCGCAAGTCTTTCATAAACACAGCTGCTGTTAAACCCTGCCCTGTCCTGGTTCTGCCTATAGTTCCGCATTAAAGATTTTTAAAAATCAATATATCGTCACTTAGATGGGGTATTTCATATCTCCCTGTATTTTTGCTTATGTCACCCCTGTTTTAATAGTTAGATTTTTTTCTATGTTTGATCCATGGTTAGATTTGAGTTGTGAGTGGAGTCCCACAAGAAGGTTACTGTCTGCAATATTCCATCATCAGAATAGCTAGATGTGAGCAAAATGTAACAGTTTAGTGTTCTACAAATGAGGCATTTATCAACATGATATTAATCTTGTGCTACTACACTATTAAAACTGCAAATATAGCTGAGCCCATAACACAAACCATAAAAATGTTTTTACAGTGTTTATTATACTTGTCTCCATAACAAGCTAAGAATCATTACATTACTTTCTAGTTAATAAAAAGTGAATACCCTCTTAGAAATGCACTATCACACAGTAACCACCAGAGGACAAAAAAGCATAAGAAAAAAAAAATAGAACGTGCTTGTTGGCTTATCGGATGTTAACTGAGGTTAATGACAATTTATTATCCTGTAAAACCTTACATATAATGGAACAAGACACTTGCCAATGGAAAAGCACAACTACTTGGAAAAATAAAAAAAAAGAGAAATGGTTGTTTAAAAAAAGAACTTTAAAGCTGACCTAATTTAAAGTACTTTTTTTAATAGGTTGTTTGACTTTTAACCACTTTATTACTAGAGGTGAGTTTACACCCGACAGTAAACTGCTATGCTCTACTGTGAACTCATTTTAGGGCCTACAGTATCTCTGTGCAAAATTACCCATCCTCATCCCTACCATTAACCCTTAATTATTTTTTTTTCTTCTTTGATGCTTTTTTTTTCTTTTATTTTTTTTTTACAATTCTGAATGCAGTTTTTTGTCCATGTGCATCAGCCATTTGCCCTCATGAGAATTCTTCAGAACCACCTACTCAGAACCCTTTGAAGAACCTAATACCAGATGAAATTTCTTATTTAGAGGGTAACTGCACTTTTATGGGGGAAAAAAAGCAAATAGAAAAATAATATAGCGTATACAATTGCGACACAAGTCATATTGTATTTGAATGTTATTAAAAATGACCTTTCCTTTTCAATCTGCAGTTCTGTAATTTTCTGTAAAAACGCAATGCAATCCTTGAGGTGTTCTGTACACAGAACGTGTACAGATCGCCCCCCAGAAACATAATTTCCTGCTTGTGTAATTGGCTCACTGATTTTCCCCGAAGTCTGAACAAAGATACAAGTCAGATTTCCGGCATCCCCTGAAACAAACATGTCATTTTTTGGTGAGATACTCCCAATAGGAAATCATGTCTAAAGGGATGCTGACCCTGCAATTTTCCTGATTAGAGCCCTGCAGGTAAAGCATCTGATTGATGATTATGAAACCACTCTCATTAGACTCACTTTCCACATGGACACAGAGAAACACACAGAATAACAAAAGGCAGAAATCTGTAACAAATATTGTTAAAATCCTTGTAATGTACTGTACATAGTTCACCCAGAGGAGTTACTCTTTAAGTTCTTTTTGAGGTACCCTTGGCCTCTGCATCTTATCTCTGAGGTGTTATTACCATTGGTGTTAGTATTCAATATGATTTACCCCATCAGTGTTCAATGTATTTTTTATCCTCCCCTTAGCCATTTTGGTGAACCTTATGAGTCCACTTGGTCATTCAGTAAAATAGGGGGATATAATCTTTGCTTTATGAACTGCATTGGAATTTGTTTCATGATAAGGATGTCAGTGGTTTGTGTATACAGGGAGTGGAAAAGATTGTGTTATCTAGAAGGAGGGGAGGGAAACAAATTTAGATTACTGTGCAAAAGAGAAGTGTATTGGATTTTTCATCTACACTAGAAAGCCCATTGGGCTCAACTTTGAATGGGACATCTCACACTTCTACGAATAAAGATTGCAGCACCACATTATCTGATGTTTAAATTATTCCTATATTTTTCCATATTTTATTCTTTTATATTTTTTCCTTACCCCTCTTTTCTTTCTCTCCCCCTACCCCCCACAACCCCCCCCCCCCCGCCATTTTCTCTCTGCCCCACCCCACTTTTTTTTTTCTTTCTTTTCTTGTTGTCTTTATACATCCTATATCTCTCTATCGTCTTTGGACGGACACTAGGAGGACACACATATATATACATATACTGTAAGTTAGTCTGACATATAACAATTTAATGATTATAGTCATAACAATTTAATGGTTTTCATTTGCCTTTAAGGTCTCATCCTTTGGGGGTTTCTCTTTCTGTACATAGATTCTTTGGGAAGTGGGCAAGGACCTGGTGGTCTTTATTGGTGGATTTGCAATCATAAATTATTTGTTTAAACATTAAACTTATTCTATTTGGACAAGAGGTTCTTAAGAGGGAATATGATCACAATATACCAATGTTTCAATGCTGACTTTAGCATTGGGAGAAAACTATTTAACCTAAGGTTGCTAAGGAAGACACACAACCACACAATCTAGTTGGAAGAGAAGTCGTTCAATGCATAAGGGGTTCTTTATTGTTAGAGTGTTAAGGGTGTAGAAATCCCTTCCACAGTTGGTAGTGTAAGCAGGGAGTGTAGATAAATTAGAAAAAAAACTCTTATGCCGCGTACACACGACCGGTTTTCCCGTCGGAATAAACTCTGAAGCTTTTTCCAACGGAGTTCCAACGGAATTCCGCTGAAACTGTCTTGTGTACACACGATCACACCAAAGTCTGATCGGCAAGAACGGGGTGACGTACAGCACGTACAACGGGACTAGAAAAAGGAAGTTCAATAGCCAGGAGGCAATAGCTTCCATCTCGTACTTGCTTCAGAGCATGCGTCGTTTTTGGTACGTCGGAACAGCATACAGACGAGCGGTTTTCTAGATAGGAATTGGTTCCGTCGGAAATATTTAGAACATGTTCTATTTCTAGGTCCGTCAGAATTTTCAAAAAAAAAGTCCGATAAGGCATACACACGATCGGAATATACGATGAAAAGCTTCCGTCTGACTTTTTCTGTCGGACATTCCGCTCGTGTGTACGCGGCTTTAGATGTATTTCTTAGCAAATGCAATGTACTGGAATATTACAAATGGCAGTGACATATACATGCGTGCACACACACACAGGCATAATCAAGTTGAACAGGATGGACTGGTATCTTTGTTCAACCTTTCAAACTACGTAACTGTGTAATAGATAAATGGAAACAAAATATTAGGTGACTTGTTGTTAGCTCACCTATACTAATTTTTGCCAAAGTAAAAGTTTTGCCATTGTAAAAGAACTTTTTTTTACTGTTTTGCCCTCTCTGTCTTGCAGATGGCAGTGTTTGATGCACAGCCCCATGAGCTCAGGAACTAGCACTCCTCTTCGTTCACTACCCACACATGTGCAGTCCACTTTCTTTCATTCTCACAGGATGCGGAGCTGCAAAACAGCACATGCATGGGTAGGGAACAAAGCCAAGTACTAGTTCCTGAGTTCCTGGGGCCATGCATTCAACTCTCGGTACGTCCTGCCATCTGCAGGTCAGAAAGGGTAGAGCAATGAAATGAGCATCTAAAAAAGTAGAATATATATATAGAGGTATTTTTGGACAGAGTCTAGAGAGTAATGCATCCACATCCCTGGTGTAGAGTGCATAAAAGAAGTTTAAAGGGAACAGATAAAAAACTTTTTTTTTAATCTATTCCCTTTAAATTTCTTTTATTCATCTAAAAATGTAAGCATTCTTTTACAAAATAGAGTGCTGCATGTTTTTGAACTGAGGACATTGTAATATTTTGGGATGTTATGTCTGTCAGCGCACTACCACTGCCCCACCTCTCCACCCCATCCAATCAGAGAATGACTTGCCTTTATTCAGAAAACGCAAAGCATCCTCTGAATGGTGCCTGTGTCAAGTGGCAGACCTTCTGTGTTCAGAATGCAGCAGGGCAGCCGTTTGGCATGGGATCAAGAAGCAAGTGGAGATCACTGAATTAGCAGTGTCTGCTTAGTGATTTTCAGCTTTCAGGGGCATTGGCCAGGTGTGGTATATACATTGTTACATTGGTCCAAGCTGGATCAACATAACTACGTATAAAAATCCATGCCTGGAATTCTTCTTTAAGGCTGGTTTCACGCTCTTGCGAATTGGTTTCTCCGCATCCAATTCGCATGTCAGGAGATTGTGACAGGCTCTTTAGGGAGGTGGTTCACACATCTCTGGAGCGGCTCTGGAGAAAATTGCACAGGAGTCCTGTGCATCTTCTGGTTCGTTTCAGGTCCGAATTCAGCCAAAAATTTTAACTGAAATCTAACCTGAAACGGTGAACGGGGACACACCAGACCCCTGCTGTGAGCCGCTCCGTTCAGCAGTGTGAACCCAGCCTCAGACAACAAATACATCTTATGCCGCGTACACACAAGCGGAATTTCCGTTGGAAAAATCTTGGATGGTTTTTCGGACGGAATTCCGCTCAAGCTTGTTTTGCATACACACGGTCACACTAAATTCCGACTGTCAAAAATGCGGTGACGTACGACGAGACTAGAAAACGGAAGTTCAATATCCAGTGTGCCACCCTTTGGGCTCCTTCTGCTAATCTCCTGTTTATCTCGTGTTAGTAGAAGTTTGGTGAGAGACAATTTGCGCTTTTCAGGCTTGTGCTTTTCAGATAGTTACTGATCTTCAATTTGTGCTTGTGGGTTTGTATCTGGTTTTCAGTGTGTGTAGTCAGTTCGTATCTGTTTTTCAGTGCGTTCTTTTCCGCTCGTTTCTGATTTTCAGCTTGCTCTTCACAGGCCTTTCTGTTCTTCAGTGTGTTCTGTTAGTTCGTTCTGACCAGATGACCATTTTGAAGCCATGTTGCAGGTACGTACTCATTGTAGAGTTCGTGCTATGTGGGGGCTTAGTGTTGGGGTTCTTGCTCTGACCCAAGCCCAGTCCATGAAGAGGGTGGGGAGGAGTTCATGGACCAAGAATTGGTTGCTCCAGTGTGACCAATTCTCTCATATGCCTTTGCTGCATGAGATCCAGGAGAATAACCCTGAGGATTTCAGGAATTTTCTCCGGATGACGGACCCCCCTTTTCACCGTCTGTTGGCTTTGCTGTCCCCCTATATTATGAAGCAGGACACCTGCATGTGGCAAACCATCACTCCGGAGCAGAGGCTAGTTGCCAGGTTTCGGTACTTGGCGACGGGGAGCAGTCTACTGGACCTCAAGTTCTCTACAGGCATCTCCCCCCAGGCTCTGGAGATCATTATTCCAGAGACCTGTTCTGCCATCATACAGGTCCTGCAGAAGGACTATATTAGGGTAAGTTTTCTCTTTTAACATCACATTCTATGTATTTAATGTATGCTAATGTTTTGTATTTCTTTCATCGTTCCCTAATTACCACGATTGTAATATGCTGTGAATGTCCCCTTTGTGCCCATGCATGCTGTTAGCTTTTAATGCTCCTTTTTTTTTTCTTCATGCATATTTGCCTTCACTAACCTCCCCAGCATGCTATCCTGGGCCCATATACACCTAGCCTAGTCACTTAACAATGTATTTTGTCAGCTCCATTGTAGTGCTTTACCCTAAACATCCCCTAAAATGTGTCCAAATGTTATCGTTGTCCTTAAATTCAGGCAGAGTGGCAGAGGTTTTTTTTGGGGGTCCAAAACTCATTTATAACCCCCCCCCTAAAATGTTTCCGATGGGCCATCAAAGGGGGTGAGGAATCTGATAAGTGGACCTTATATTTTTGTCTTTAAATACTCCTTAAAATAAATGTTATACTGATGTTGGCCAAGAATGTTTGTGTCTAATCTGCTTGCAATGTTATGCGCAGAAGTACAACTGCGGAGGGGCAATCGATGGGAAGCACGTCCACATCGTCCCATCACCTCACTCGGGGTCATACTATTTTAACTATAAGGGGTTTCATAGTATTGTGTTGATGGTGGTGGTGTCTGCGACATACGAGTTTCTCTATGTGGACATGGGGAAGAATGGCCGGATGTCAGATGGTGGAGTCTTTGCAGTTCTACACACGTATGTTGATTATTTTACGGGTAGGGGGGCCATTGCTATGCCAGCAAATTTGTAAATTTTTTCGATATTAAAAAAAAAAAATTATCTGATAAAATCTTAATTTTGATTTACTGCTTGTGTTCCTTTTAGCTGTCTCCTAGGTTCTCCTAGTGCACTTGTAGTGCCAAGTGTTTTTTCCATTATTAAATAACACCCATTGCCACTGTAAACACCAACTTAATACAAAAACTGGTATTGAGCATTGAAAGAAGAAGCCACACATTGTTGAGTATAAAACCTTTTACTCCGTGCACATTCACATGTGCATTGTAAAACTTTTTTTTTTTTTAAACATCTTGTTTTTATAAAGTTTTACCTAGAAAATATTTTTTTAGTACATAGACAGGCATGTTTCAAAACATAACATACACAAGTCAGGAACTTACAAAGTTCAACACTGAAAAACTGAAGGCAATATCAGACATTATAGTGTCAAAAATGTGTTGATATTGCCTTCATGGGGTGATGTCACCCCTGTAAAAGCCAAATTTTGAAAATGCACACAAATTGGGAGTCAAACTGGGGATTTCCCTCCTGATCCCATGCCTAATGTCAACATGTGCCATCTCCCATCATGGGGGATCAATGGACGTGTTTTGGGGATGCAACCACTTCCTCTCACCTACTTGAGTTACAAAGAAGGGGTTGCACCCACAAAACGCATCTTCAAAATTTGTCTTTTAATATGCATCAAAAATTAGAAAAAAATGGTCCCCAAAAACATAAAATGGTGTAATTTTGTTTTTATTTAGATTCTTTCTAGTACATTAATCATGTTCTTCAGTTTTTGTTCTATGTCATTTGCTTGATGATGTCTAAATCCTGACTACAAAACATTATGTCCTGGATTAGCCTTTGTGCACTGTCACTCGTGAAATTAGGAGATTGTTCTTCCACAACATGCACATCACCTAAAAGAAAAAATACACACCATGTATTATAAATATGCAGGCATACATCTATTACCTGAATCTGTGGTCTCAGACACTCACCTGTTGTGGTGACAATTTCAACCACCTCTCCTTCCTCCACATCCTCCGGTTGTGGTGTCCTCTGTTCCCTTCTTCAGGAGGTGGGGGGGTTCCTGGTGTCCTCAGACGTTCAGAGTCTTTTCTCCCCTATGAGAATGAAACAAAAGGTATACTTAGCACACCAATATTTGAGGCCAGAAAGACATGATTTTTTCCCTTACCAAAGCTTGAATACTTACCTTTTTGGACAAGTTTCACACATGGAGACACCCCAAATATCCACTGGAGTACCTGTGTGGGACACCCTAAAAAGTTTGTTCTTGTATCCCACACTAGTGCTACTGAGTCCAGATGTGTAAACAGCTGCTGAGTGTCCTCTCCTTACATTAATACCTAATAAAGTTTGCAAATCTTTCTAGTTTCAAACACATCTAGACAACAATGTCCTAAATTTCCTTTAATAGAAATTAGCATGACCAAATGTAGTTAACCCTGTATCTGCTCAAAACATCGTATTTAGTTGGCAAACGAACAATGTTTTCTACGACCGATTACTGTGCCCATGAACATGAAAGTAGCCATTTTAAACTGTACAACAGTAAAGAAAAGCACATGGAGCAACATGCAAGTAAATATAATAATAATAATAATAATAATAATAATAGGAACACAGGACAAGTACTTACTTTTTAGAAGCACTTTCTTGATCCTTCTGTACTGATCCTGCTCCCTGAATTTCAGGTCTGTTCAGCGTTTCCTCAATTGCTCCTAGGATCGTTGTACCCCATAATTCATGTGCAGACTCTTCACAACTTTAAACATGATCCTGGCCTTTCTCACATTTGGGTTTAGTTAAGGTCCATACTTGGGAGAGAGTATCACCGCTCCAGGTGGGTCAGATCAAGGTAAAAAGGCATCTCCTTCAGTCTAGAAGTCCAGGTGCTGGCAATGCTATGGCAGTTAGACATCAAAGAAATTCTGGACAGCCGCACTCCAAAAATATTTGCCTTTATTCAATAAGGTGTCATCCAAAATACAGGTCACAGCAAAATGGAACAAAGCTTACGTGTTTCGCACTACAAGGAGTGCTTAGTCATAGCTTTGATGTCTAACTGCGTAAGGTCCATACTTCCCATCATAGTTAGCCCTCTTCAAGATGTCCACCATCTCCACCATGTCTACAAAGGTCATATTTGAGGCCTTAAATCTCCTGCAGGATGGGGACATTTCTGGCTTCGGGCTTTCCTCCTCCTTACTGCATTACACACCTGCTGTGTCTCCACCATGTTCCTCTCCCACTGCGACAAAAGAGAAGGGGCGGGGAATATTCTAGAAAGAACGCCAGGGGCGGAAGACAGGGGCAGAGTTTCACGCATGCGCAGTGTATATAACGCTAACACGCGTGTGTCGTACGTATGATCTATGAGTGGAGGAAGTGTCGATCGTGAGAACGAAGGTAACATTTTAAGTTGGGACATCAGTGGCCTATACTAATTTGAGATTGAGGCCTATATTGGCATAAGATTAGGAGAGCTTAGCCTGATATTAGTGTTTTTGTCTTGTGTTTTGACTTGCAGCAAATATGAAACAATTCAAAGACCCGGAATTCATGAGCCAGTTCATAGACAGATACAGGGATATGAGAAATTTGTGGGAGGTTAAAAACCCCTTATATCGAAATAAACCTGCTAGGAAGGCATCGCTGGATAAATTGCTGCAATTTGTGAAGACGCAGGTCCCCGACGCAATCATCGAGTTTGTGGATAAGAAAATTGGTAGCAAGTTGCCCTGTAAGGAAGCCTATGCTCTTAGCTCTCCACTAGCCCACAGTCTTGTGGCTTCACAAGGGGGTTTCTAAAACCCATATATGGGTGAATACAGGAGGACTCAATCCTCTAAAGCCAGGGGATCATCCCAGTCACCGGCTCATCCACGACCTTCCAAGGGTATTTCAAGCTGCCCTCAACACACGGCGGCGAGATGGACAAGATGGTGCCGACTTCCTCCGCCTCCTCCACGCGGCTTCCGCAACCGACAAGCTCCCAATTCCCCGCCCACCCACGGAGCGCATCTGGATCGGCACAGGAGAGGAACGGGCTGCATCCTCGGGACCCGGGAGCGGTGAGTCTACCCCCGCTCCACACCTCCCAAGCAGCGCCGCAGCATGATCCCCAGAACTCAGCACTAGGCCTCACTGCAGCTACACACACACAGTGCTCTGAGGCCTTCCCACGGCTGCTGCGTGCAGCCTTGATCCCGGACCTGTTTGTGGGGAGCCCTGACTCCCCTACTCCCTCGCTACAGTCAGACGACTTCCTCCCTGCCGGATCCAGAGTGTGCTCGGGCCCTGGGTCCCCTGCAAGCAGGGCAAATTGGAGGATGCACGCCTCAGCAGGTACACTATCCTGCCCCAGCTTTCCCCCAGCCGCAGAGACAATCCTGCCCCAGCAACCCCAAATCTACAGAAAGGGGGCAGGCCATGCAATTTCTTACGCTCAGGCAGCGAGCTCCCTGATCCTGGCCCATATGGACGGGCATGCAAACAGCCATCTCTCTCCTCCACAGCTCCCTGAGTGGAGAGATCTGCGGATCCCCCGGATGCAGCCCTGGGCGCCAGCTCAGAATGCACCCCTTCACCCTCAGCGAGAACCCTCTCCATCGCCCTTTCTACACCAACAAATGGGGATTGATCCCCGCTACCAGCAGAACCCCCCATGGCAGGTCTACCTCCAAGCCATGCCAACTAAAGAGGACATTAAACTGCTCATTGAAGAGGTCGAGTCCGCCTGCCGAGCAGAAATCCAAGTACGTCACGCTAATCTTAAACATCTCTCGGAGAGAGTGGAAATGGCGGAGGAGGAAATACAAGAGACCAAGCTGGTGGTGCACCGCACCCAAATACAAGGAGCCAACCACCACCTAATGCTCAGAAGCCATATTGAAGATTTGGGCAATAGGGGGCGCAGAAACAACATCCGTGTCAGGGGCCTGCCTGAATGAGAGGGTCCAGAAGATCTGCACGACACCCTGCAAACTCTATTCAACAACCTCTTGGGGGAACCCCCGAATAAACCCATAGAGATGGATCGAGCATACTGTGCCCTACATCCCAAAGGACCTTTCTCCAGGCCCCGTGATGTCATCTGCAGGGTCCATTCCTACCCCCTAAAAGAGGACATCATGCGAAAGGCCTGTACCATCAAGAAGGTGGTCTTCGACAATACACAGATACAGATATACCCAGACCTTTCTTGGATTACCTTACAGAAACGCAGACTCCTTCAACCCCTACTCCTCTCACTACAAGAAAACGACATAGTCTACCGCTGGGGTTTCCCTTTCAGCCTTACAGCCCGTTGGCAAGGAAAATCAGCAGTGTTACGCTTTCCTGAGGACTTAGACAATTTTTGTGACACCATGGAGATCCCCATCTCCCGTCTCCAAGAATGGGATTTGGTGGACACACCAACGCCACCTCATTTGGTCTGGCAGAATTTCCCCCCGTCCAAACTCTCTAGGGGACGGGACTCTCCCCGCGGGCCTACTAAACCTAAGCATGGCTGACGGTCATAGGTTTTTTCTTCTCCGACAGCCATGGCACGTATAACTCTCTGACTCTTCTGACCCACCCATCAGCCTTACTTGCATTCCCCTTAGGCCTCCTGCCCGCTATTTTGTTTTGTTTATTGGGCACCCCCACTGGAGACTCGAAAGTGGTAATCGTTCTGGTCACTAGTCCCCCTATAGGATTACTCTACTAAAGTCCCCTTATTACCCTGTTGAGGTATCTGGTTACCGATCACTACGGTTCTCTATGTCCCC
Organism: Lithobates clamitans; assembly: GCA_037952925.1. Lineage (NCBI taxonomy): Eukaryota > Metazoa > Chordata > Amphibia > Anura > Ranidae > Lithobates > Lithobates clamitans. The sequence continues at coordinate 4,108,312 of JBBGZY010000675.1, forward strand.
CCGGCCTGGGTCCTCCTTTTGGGCCCTGACTGGGAAGACTTATTGGAACTTATTAGGTCCCGGGCAGTATAAACTGCTTGGGGCTTCATTGCACTGTTTATTTTTGATTACTATGTTTCTAACTAATGTGTTTTTCTCCTTTCCTTCTGTCTCCTTCCCTCCCCCCCTTCCTGGCTCGCCACGTGCTCTGGACGAACACTCGGACATATCTTGAAAAGCTTGCTTCCAGACAATATCCTCAGGTTTACCAGGCATTTAACCCCCACAAGTGAGCAGGAGTGGCCATCCTTTTTAAACGTGGCTCCCCCTTCACATGCTCTGAGTCATTTGTAGATCTACGGGGACACTACATTATTTTGCGAGGTCAGTAGCAAACACAGGCTGTCACTTTTTGTACCCTGTATGCCCCTAATACCCGACAAATTCATTTTCTAACCAAAGTATTTGCACGATTGTTCAGGACATCCAACGATTATCTGATAGTCGGCGGGGACTTTAACTTATCCCACTCGGTTGGACTGGATCGCCATGTACTGAACTCCACAGACCCACAAACCCGAGCTGCCAGGGACTCAAAATTATTTCGCCATATCACCAGACGCTATGCCCTATTTGACACATGGCGGGCCCTACATCCGGGAGATAGACAATACACATTTTTTTCTGCTCCCCACCGCATGCACTCCCGCATTGACTACTTTTTCGTCAATAATGCCACCCTCCGTGCCACTAGGGAGGCCCAGATCCTACCGATCTCCTGAGCCGATCACGCGCCTGTAGGTATGACCTTGGAAATAGGTACCCCTACCTGCAAACAGTGTAACTGGCAATTAAACAACTTCCTCCTCCAACACATCCCCTCCAAATTGGAGCTAAAGTCCGTACTGCAGCATTATTTCCTTGAAAATGACACCCCTGATATCTCCCCCTCCACTCTCTGGGAGGCCCACAAAGCGGTCCTCAGGGGGCACTCTATGGCGATCTCCTCGGCCATGAAGAAAGATGTGAAAGCCTCTAAACTCCAAGCCGAAAGGGACCTTAGGGCCCTAGAGCTCCAACTACAAGCCTCACCGTCCATATCCCTCCTAAAAAAAAATTATCTGCTTACGAACAACACTCCGAGATCTGGCAATAGGCCAAGTAGAGAAGGCACTCCTTAGACTAAAACAAACCTACTACGACAAAGGTAACAAAGCCCACTCTATATTGGCGTGCAAACTGTCAGAAACACTCCCACGCGACTACCCCCCACCAAATAAAAGACAGGAAGGGCGCCCTCCTCTCACACCCTCAAGACATAGTTCAAGCATTTGAGGAATTTTACACAGCTCTATACAGTGACCCCGAGATCCCACACAGTCCCCTCCCCCCTGACCTGACTGACCGCTTGCAGCACTACCTGGAAGATAGTGGTATCCCCAAGCTTCAGGCGTCAGACCTACTTTCCCTCAATGCATCTATTACAGCAGAAGAACTGACAGCCACCATTAAGGTCCTGCCATCACATAAATCCCTCGGCCCAGATGGCCTCCCCTATGAATATTACAAATCATTCCTCCCCATTCTCCTACCACATATGTGCAAGCCGTTTAATGCTTTCCTTCAGAAAACCCCTATTCCCTCGGACATGGAAAGGTCATTTCTCACGTTAATCCCCAAACCCGACAAAGATCCTTCATTATGCGCTAGTTACAGGCCGATCGCACTCTTAAACTCTGACCTGAAAACTGCCCTCTTTGATACATAAGGATCAGGTGGGCTTTGTCCCCCTCTGTCAAGCAGGGGACAACACGAGATGGATTATTGACCTAATAGATGTGTCAAACAGGCACGGACTAGAGACTTTGGTTCTTGGGCTAGATGCCAAAAAGGCTTTCGACTGCCTTGGCTGGCCTTTCCTGTTCGCGACGTTGAAATGCATGGGGTTCCGGGGTCCCTTCCTACAGGCTATTCAACACTAATACACAAATCCCACATCCTAGGTTAAGACCCCCTTTGCCCTGTCTTCTGCCTTCCCGATTGTGAATGGGACCCGCCAGGGGTGCCCACTCTCACCACTACTGTTTGCACTGTGTGTTGAGCCCCTGGCGGCTTTCATTCGTAGAAACCCGGACATACACGGGGTCCTGGTGCGGGAGAGAGAATATAAATTAGCATTGTTCGTAGACAACATTATACTCACCCTGACCCAACTTAGAACCTCACTGCCCAACCTACACACCGAACTTGACCTCTATAGATCCTTTTATGGCTATAAAATAAACGCAGCTAAATCGGAGGCTCTTCCTATCAATATCCCAGCAGCAGAGACGCAACACCTACAGCAAAGCTTTCCATACCACTGGAAGATACCAAAAGGCTTTCGACTGCCTTGACTGGCCTTTCCTGTTCGCCACGTTGAAATGCATGGGGTTCCGGGGTCCCTTCCTACAGGCTATTCAGCACTTATACACAAATCCCACATCCTAGGTTAAGACCCCCTTTGCCCTGTCCTCTGCCATCGTGATTGCGAATGGGACCCGCCAGGTGTGCCCACTCTCACCACTACTGTTTGCACTGTGTTTTGAGCCCCTGGCGGCTTCCATTCATAGAATCCCGGACATACATGGGGTCCTGGTGCGGGGGAGAGAATTTAAATTAGCATTGTTCGCAGACAACATCATACTCACCCTGACCCAACCTAGAACCTCACTGCCCAACCTACACGCCGAACTTGACCTCTATAGATCCTTTTCTGACTATAAAATAAACGCAGCTAAATCGGAGGCTCTTCCTATCAATATCCCAGCAGCAGAGACGCAACACCTACAGCAATGCTTTCCATACCACTGGAAGACGACAGCCCTGAAATATTTGGGAGTTCAGATCACCCCATCTTACGCTATCCTATACCGAGCTAACTTTCCTCCCCTGTTCCGGTCCATAAGGGATCTGCTACAGAAATGGAAGGTTCACCATATCTCCCTCCTGGGGAGGGTGGCCTCTGTTAAGATGACCATCCTCCCCAAACTCCTCTATCTCTTCCAAACACTGCCCATCCCAATTCCATATGCAGACTTGAGAAAACTCAAGGCAGATTTGGTGCGCTTTGTCTGGAATTATAGAAGACATAGAATATCTCAGTCAGTCCTGACGACGTCGCGTTCCGATGGTGGGTTGGCATTTCCTGACTTGAGTAAATATTACCAAGCTGCCCAACTGCATGCCCTGGCCTCCTGGTTTCCCCAATGATCCTACAACAGATGGACAGAAATCGAAAAAATATGGCTGGCACCCACACACCCAAATAGCCTGCTCTGGAATGCGAATGTGGAGGTGGACTCGGCCCAACTTTTGGGTCCCATGCTCCATCTTAGATCACTCTGGCGCAGACTATCTCGAGCACATAAGCTGGGCTCAGAGAGATCACTCTTAACGTCCTTCCTTTATAACCCCAGGATGCGTGCGGGTCTTACACACCAGATGTCTTCGCCTTGGGCGACACGGAATTTATTCCACTTTGGCCATTTAGTGCACCCCTGTACACGCAAAATGCTCTCATTCGCTGAACTTCAAAAAAAATTTGATTTACCTCGCCAGGTGTTTTATGGGTATTTGCAAATAAGACACTATGCCCAATCTTTCGCCCCGAACCTCCAATTCTCAGTGCCAACGCTCTTTGAGAGCTTGTTGTTGGAGGGCTCCGCACGCAGAGGCTTAATTTCAGATATATATCGGTTGTTAAACTCCTACTCCTTCCCCACCCAGGGTAAGCATACATATATGCTTCGCTGGGAAAAAGCACTAGGAGAGGAAATCCCAGAGAAGACATGGTGGACGATCTGGTCTCAGGCAGCAAAAAGCTCCTTCTGCACGCTCTATAAGGAGCACTCCTATAAAATACTTTACTTTTGGTACCTGGCGCTGGACGTTCTCCATGCGATTTACCCTTCCAGCTCGGATAGATGTTGGTGCTGCCAGGGAGCCAAGGGGACCCTATATCACGTCTATTGGACCTGCCCCAAGATAGTGCCTTTCTGGACAGAGACGCAGCTCTTACCCGTCCCGCCATCTAGGAGTACAGGTTCCCAGAATCCCCGAAATCATTTCTCCTTGGAGTTTCTACTCTGCAAATTCCCAAACACTCCAAAAAACTGCTTAGACATGTCCTGACGGCCGCGAGGTGCCTTGTTGCTCTCCATTGGAAATTACAAGCCCCGCCCACCCAGACTTATACACCAGAATAAAAGACATAGAGCTGATGGAAAAAATGACAGCTAGATTACAAAATAGATTGGAAGCACATGACAAAGTCTGGGAAGAATGGCATAGACGAGAGGACCCGCCCTGAGCTGGTGGTCGAGCCTCCCCACCTCTCCCCCTCCCTCCCCACCTCCTCCTATCTTTCTCTTCTCTACTGTGTTCTTTTTTCTCTCTCCTCTTTGGATTTTGATGAGGTCCATGACGGAACCGACTTGACAACTACTAACTCTTATGTGGAACCAGCTATGAATGCCTTCTGTTTGGTTTATTATCTACTAACATTCGATGTACACTGGCTTTATTGCTGGTCTGTTGAAGTCTATGCATCACAGTGCCAGTGTTCTGTTTATTCACCTGCTTTTATATTCAATAAAAAATTGTTATTTGAAAAAAAAAAAAAGAAAATTGGTAGCTTGAGAAGCACATATAGGAAGGAGCTTATTAAGGTCCAGGCTTCCATGAAATCAGGAGCAGCAGCAAAGGATGTGTATGTACCCAGTCTGTGGTACTACAACAGGATGCGGTTTCTGGAGGACCAGATTGAAGCCAGGGAATCACTTTCTACACTTCCATCCACCCTTCCCTCAACCCTTCCCTCAGCTGATGTTTCCAAGGACCAACCTGGGCCTTCCATCCTGGAAGAAGTTGAGGAGCCCAGCTGGAGTCAGGTATAGTATTTTTGAACATATTAATTGTCCGGAAATTATTGTTGTTAACTAAATGTTATTATTGATAACAAATGAATGATTGAACAAAAAGTGTTTGACATATCAATAGACAGTAGGGGCCAAAAATGATTAGGACAAGAATGAAAAATGCTGGGCTCAGAATGATAGTCTTTTCTATTTATTAACATTCAATTTGCAACAGTCATTAGCTGAAAATTGTGTGTGATTGATGAACCAAAAACTAAAACTATGTCCCTTTTTCATACACAGGAAGACCTCAGCAAGGACGAGGCTCTGGAATGTGGCAGACAGGAGGAGGCGAGGTCAAGTATCAACCAGGAGGAGGGGGAGTAAGTGTCAGCCAGGAGGTGGCCAGGTCCAGTAGCCTCACCCAATCCCAGGTGCCTCCCCTCTGCCATACAACAAAAAGAGCCAGGAAGGGGAGTAACGTGGGTCTCATTAAGGACACTGATACGGCCCTGAAAACACCCCCCGACGCTGAAGAGGCCTATGGCTGCTATCTATGTAGCTGCGAAATTGCAGCAAATGGAGGAGGGCCAATGCCTCATGTGTGAAAATATTATTTTTCAGGCCCTTCAGAAGGGGTTGAGGGGCCAAATTAGTGAGAACATGCACTTATGTGCCTCCTCCTCCTGCCACAAGTCCACCTCCAGAGCCACATCCTCCAAGGAAGGCTGCAGGGAAGCGTGGAGGGAAGGCTGCAAGGAAGGCATGAAAGTGATGGCCTGGGTTCAGTCTGGTCTGACAGAAGACGCAGGCTGTTGTAGTACCACAGCCTGGGGGCATATATGTCATCTGCTGCTGTTCCTGATCTCTGGGAGATCTGGACCAGATTGTTCTCCCTATTATATGGACTTCTCAGGCTACCAATTTTTATTTACAAAGAGTTGATGTGTGCCCTGGGGTACAAAGGCTTCGCAAATTCAAGCATCTCCAGGGTTGCCTTCCTCTGTTATGAGCCAGAATAAATGGAGATTTATTTATATGGAAATACTTGCCTATGTGTTTTTCTTCAAAAAGGACAGTTTGTTTGTGAGTAGGCAGGTAAATTTCAAAAATACAATGTCAAATTAACAAGGGACAACCTCCTTGAGCTTTAAACATACAAGATAATAATGTTGTTGTGGAAACTTGACATGCAAAAAAAAAATTAAAAATAATCAAAAAAACAGGAGGTCTTGAATAAAAAAAAAATAACAAAGATGACTATAAAAAATTATTCTGAACATTATTATGGAGATCTGGCTTTAAAAACAAAAATGATTATTCAAGAGATCACGAGAAATAATAAAGAAATAAGTTTGTCAGAACTCTGTGAATATCAGCAGCAAAACAAATTCATTCTTCTAGCATTATAAAGAACAAAAGAATGCGCTGCATTAAAAGATCCAAAAATTTACAGCATGACGAATGTGCTATGTCCATTACCAACGCTGGTTTTACCAGGCCGAGCGCTTCCGTCTCATACTTGATTCTGAGCATGCGTGATTTTTTGCACGTCCGAATTGCATATAGACGATCGCATTTTCGACCGAAAAATAGAGAACATGCTCTCAATCTTTTGCTGGCTGGAATTCCGCCAGCAAAAGTCCAATGGAGCATACACACGGTCGCACTTTCTGACCAAAAGCTCTCATCAGAGTTTTGCTGGCGGCATTTCCGATCGTGTGTATGCGGCATTAGTGAATCAACCTCATCGGGTCAGTAAAATGTTGGCAAGAGGTTTAGAGATCAAACCAAAGTCATTGTATCCCCTATAACCACTTTTATTTTCCAGTGAGAAACAAGTGATCAGTACTTGAGATAAGGTATTTGAATTTTTTATTGTTCTAATATGTACCTTACATTCTGTATTCAGGCTGTTCGAGCCAGCAGTAGCTAATTAACTGTGTTTGAAACAGCTCCTCATCTCACTGCACTACTGATTACCCTATATAAAGTTCACCAATAAAATTACTCAATATGCTAAATATGCATTTTGTCGATGTAAAGTACAGATTGTCTCACCACATAAAAAATAAATTACTGATTCCTAATGTCTGAAGTTAAAGTTATTAAAGAAGTTTGCTTTATCCAATTAAGTCTGATTTATTTATTGCATGCCCTTTCAACCTTATACAATTTCCTGTCAGATTGTGTTTTCATGTTATCGCTCACCTTTAAATAAGCAACTCTCAGCTCAAAATGTTGTTGATGGATGGGTAGCTTAAAGCATTATAAACATTCCTACATGCGCCTTGCGTTTTTCACCTGCATAAGATGTGCGGTGATCATGCAGTTTCAGGGTGTCATTTGTTGACCTGTACACAGCCTATAGTACAGTCATGCCCTGTATACAAGACTGGTTTTCCCGTCGGAATAAACTCTGAAGGTTTTTCTGACGGAGTTCCGACGGAATTCCGCTGAAACTGTCTTGCATACACACGATCACACCAAAGTCCGACCGTCAAGAATGCTGTGACGTACAACACGTACGACGGGACTAGAAAAAGGAAGCTCAATAGTCAGTAGCCAATAGTTTCCATCTCGTACTTGCTTCAGAGCATGCGTCGTTTTTGGTACGTCGGAACAGCATACAGACGAGCGGTTTTCCATCGGAAATATTTAGAACATGTTCTCTTTCTAGGTCCGTCAGAATTTTCGACTGAAAGAGTCCGATGAGGCATACACACGATCGGAATATACGATGAAAAGCTCCCGTCTGACTTTTTCTGTCGGACATTCCGCTAGTGTGTACGCAGCATAAGTCTTCACATTCCAGTTTCTGACATTTCTGTTTGTGTAGAAACATGAGACATGCATGATGGCATTGCACAGGTTAATGTGTGACCTCTGTCTATAGTTTAAGAACTGACACTCCCTGTGAGAGCTAAATAGTAATTATATGTGACACAGACACAAACAGGCACATGGCAGGGTCATCTGTGCCCATGTGTGTCGGGGTACCTCTCACGTGGAGCACACTCATCAATGCCTGAGACCAGGCGGAGACTGCACTCAGTTGAAGAGTCTAACATTAAGGCAGTTCAACGACTTAGAGATGAGCTTTCACTGTGTGCAGTAATAAAGTGCAGAGTTTCTCTGAAAAACGACTTGTCCCATGTCACAGCACACTGTAACTTGTATGTTTGCATTAGGAGGGACGTGCTGAGCCTGCGCCTCTACTCCACCAGTCCAACGTACATCTGTTATCTCATTCCCAGTAACAGAATAGAAACACCTAGCACGGACCTCATGCGTGCTCTTGTGCCACCTTACCAGGTACCGCGTTTAATGACTAGTTGCTTGTAGGCATGTGCAATTCGTTTCATTCCGAATTCGTTTAACGAATTTCGACAAATTCGTTAATGCAGGAATATCCGAATTAACGAAAACCTGTTTAACGATTTTTTTCCGAATATTTGTAAATTCGATAAAATTGGACATTCGTAAATTCGGGCATTCGTACATTCGCAATTTACGAATGTACATTCGTATATTCGTACATTAGTAAATTTGTAAATTCGGAAATCTGAAATAATAGTTAACTAATAAGAACTTAACTATTAGTAATTACTAGTAACTTTTAAAAATCATAGGTATTGTAATTTGCTTTCAAATTTGGCTGTTAGAGAATGTAACACATACAAATTTATCCGAAGTTATGAATGATCCGAAAAAACGGAATGGAACATAATGAATTAATAATAATAAATAACAATAATAATAACAACGTTTTATTATTATTATTTATTATTAATTTGTTCCGTTCCATTTGTTTAGATGCAGCATTCGTTTTGGATAATTCGTAACTTAGGATAAATTCGTATTTGTTACGTTCACTGACAGTCAAATTTGAAAGGAAATTACAATACCTATAATTTAATAGTTAGTTACTATTTCAGATTTTTGAATTTTCGAGTTTTTGGATTTTCTAATTTACAAATGTACGATTTTACGAATTTACGAATGTACGGATTTACAAATGTACAAATGTAAAAATGTACGAATGTACAAATAAACAAATGTACGAATGAACGAATGTTCGAATTTACGAATGTATGAATGAACGCATTTACGAATGAACGAATTTACGAATCGCGATCATAACGAATGACCCTAAAAATGAAAAAAATCATAAACTAATGAAACGAAAACGAAAATGAACACATTTTTTGGCTGTGCACATGTCTAGTTGCTTGTAGCTTGTACCTTTACTTGCTTACCCTTAGCAACTACATTCATCTTTTTGTTTTTGCCGAGTTAACCTTTTTTTAGTAGTGTTACTTCATACTACATAGTGTTTTACAGACCAAAGTTCTTTGGCAGACGCCAGAACCAATATGCACCCCTTTGAGTAACTTCATACCTGGCTCAGAACAGTCAATATAACTTTACTGAACATAATGCAGCATACAGTTTAATATGCACTGTCATGTCCCTAATCCTAACTAGAACAATGCAGTAGCCCAGGCACACCTCCAGGAGGCGAGACTCCAATATGGCATTGTCCATGGCTTGGGTGTCCTCCACGATTTTGATAAAAAGCCTGTAGCACTTACCCACTGATACCCGCACTCTCATTCCCGCTCCAGCAGCCTCGGACCTTAACTGATACCCCTTGTTATAGCACAGGGGGGCTTGCTAGGACCAAAAGCCTGGGAATCAAGCTAAAACACTTAGCCCTTCCCCAGTCTGAGCTGGCTGCTGGCTAACCAAACTGTACACACTTTTCAACTTTCCTACAGGCAGAGCAATTAGCAGGGAGATCACCATTCGGAAAGAGATATGTTTCATTACATTAGTACTCCCACATTTTTAATTCAACAAAGAGGATATGGCAATGCCTGGAACAAGAAGTCCTGAAGCAAGAAGTTGCCTGTCCCTTTAGCAATTAGGGGCAAGCTAGGTGAATGAATAAATGGACATAGGGGGATCAATCAGGCATGACACTGCTAGGGATTGAGCTCAGGAGTGTTCAGATCCTAGTCCGAACCCACCTGAGCTATCCCACCACAAAGCTGTCACTGTGCACTGCCAATCATAAGCGGGTGAGACATTCCTTACCCTACAGCCACATGTATAAAGGTGGCATGCATACGTGCAACTCCTGGCCGGGACAGTGACAGCTTAGTGATGAGATAGCTCAAGCAGGTTTGAACTAGGATCTGAACAGTTCTGAGTTCATCTCTGGACACTAAAAACTGCAGTCACAACATGACTGGGAATATATCTACACTAATACTTAGTTAAAACAAAAAAAACATTGACCTTTCTGCTTACACATCTTCTGTAATGTGATCTTGCCATTGAACATGTTTGGATGCAGTATGTTGGACACTATCCTGTTAAATAATTTGAAAAAAAAAACCACAAAAACATTTGGAAGTGTACAATACCTTTAGAGCTGGCCACACACTGAACAAATTTCAGCTGTTTCCAAATGGACCAGATACACTTCATCAGTGTGTGGCCCTGTCAGGCACCATTCCGACTGACATCCTGCCACAAAAAAACTGAAGATGCTGAGCAGGAAATTGTCAGCTGAACAGCGCCTGCATCCATTAACATCAGTCGACAGTGCTGTCTGTAAAAGTAGAATAGAGGTAGCAGGAGATTCAACCATATGTACAGTTTAGGGGTGATGGTGGAATCTGTTAGATTTCTTTCATTAAGCCCACAGGGTAAAAAAAAAAATATCATTGTATTGCCGGCTTAAAGCATATTTAAACCCAAAAACAAAAATTGATAGTATTGCAGGATACTAGTCTCTAGATGTGGCAGCTGCATTCGTTTTCTTTTTTCACCCTTCTCCTTGCGTTATGTTAACCTGGCGTTCCTGCCATAAACACACGTTTTGTAATACGGTGACAACTGGACAAGAAGTGTGTTATGACTGCATACCACTGTGTTTGGACTATGTAGCACATCCCTCTCTTTTCCATAATGGGGGAGTTGTAGTCAACAGAGTTAGCAGGGGACAATACTACATGATAACAGTCTATAGGTAAAAAGTACAAGAAGTGATCAGCTCACTCAAGATTTTTGGCTGGATGAACAGATTTTTTTTTTTTTGCACTCGTAGAACAGGAATAATTAAACGTTTTCTTTAACAGACCAAAACGGAGCCAATAGGGAAAATTTATTGTCAGAGTTTACATACACTTTAATTTAAGGTACTGCATTTATTACAAGCATTCAGAAATCTGCCCCATGTGTTTGAATCCTTCTGGTCAGATTTACAGCTTTGTGCTGTGGTAAACGCGTGCTGTGCCGTAAAACACGCGTGTAATCGTGGTTTTGCAGCACAATTTGGTATAGTGCGTAAAGTACTTTTAAGTATACTGCTATAAATACAGTACTCAAGGTCTGTTTGGAAAGGCTTTAACTATGTGCTGTGTCTGCTTAGCTGGATGTAGCCATTGTTTGCTACGTTTTTATTTTCTAAAATTGGCAAATCGCTCTGCAGCTGAGTGCTTTGCCTGAGCTTAAGAAGAACATTTACTTCTGTGACACGTCTAGCCGCAGTTGGTGAATGTCAGCCACTCAGCCTAAAAGAAGGGCAGTGGATGTGAGCACAGTGTAGATAAATATATTACAAATGTGACATCTACCCCAAATACAAAGTCCAGAGTGTGAGAAGCTTGTTCCACCTGCAGTGATGAGCAGTTCTGCAGCAGCAACAGCCGTTGTGGCCACACTTTCTGTAAAGTTCCATGCAACGCTGTATCCTGGTCTAGGCCGACAAGGCCCAGGCCTAGGGCAGCACTTTGCAGGGGGGCTGCCTGGAAAGAGTCCCCGAGGAAGATTTGTAGTCCAGGATGATAGGACAGTCAAAATTAAAGATGGCATATCGAAAGCAGTGTGGCCGCTTTATGGGGGCACTAGACTAATTTGCCTCTCCACCCAATAAGACTGGCGCTACACTAACGTACACATGATCGCATATTCCGACAACAAAATCCATGGTTTTTTTCAGATGGATGTTGGCTCAAACCTGTCTTGCATACACACGGTCACAGAAATCTTGTTGGAAATTCTGATCACCAAGAACGGGGTTACGTAACGGGTGACCCCGCCCCCCTCTGACGTCACGGGGAAAGCCATAGGGAAGTCCCCGTCAAGTCCCCGTGCGTCAGAGGGGGCGGGGTCACGGGTGGCCCTGCCCTCCGTTATATAATAAGTGTCAGAAGAAGAGAAGCGTCACACAACGCGAGCCTCCAATGGATGCGGAGCGGCCCAAGAACGAAGCAGGGAAGAGAACACCGGAGCAAGAAGCAGAGGATCGGAGGAAGAACCAGAGGAAGTAGAAGATGGAGGAAGAAACCGAAGGAAGAAGGAAGAAGACCCGAAGAAGATGAAAAGAAGAAGACTTTAAATAAAGGAATTGTCAAAAACTGTCTCTTGTCATTTTTAACATTTTTGACACTTTTTTTGTGAAATTGTAGGAGTACTTTTGTACCCCATTACAATTTCATACAGGGGGGGTGGGATCTGGGGGCCCCCTTGTTAAAGGGGGCTTCCAGATTCCAATAAGCCCTCCGCCCGCAGACCCCCACAACCACCGGGCAAGGGTTGTGGGGATGAGGCCCTTGTCCCCATCAACATGGGGACAAGGTGCTTTATGGGGCTACCCCAAAGCAACCTCCCAATGTTGAGGGCATGTGGCCTGATATGGTTCAGGAGGGGGGGTGCTCTCTCATCCCCCCTCTTTTCCTGCGGCCTGCCAGGTTGCATGCTTGGATAAGGGTCTGGTATGGATTTTTAGGGGAACCCCCATGCCATTTTTTTTTTAATTTTGGTGTGGGGTTCCCCTTAAAATCCATACCAGACCTGAAGGGTCTGGTATGGATTTTGAGGGGGACCCCACGCCATTTTTTTTATTTTGGTGTGGGGTTCCCCTTAATATTCATACCAGACCTGAAGGGCCTGGTATGGAATTTCGGGGGACCCCTACGCATTTTTTTTTCTTAATTTTGGTTTGGGGGTTCCCCTGTGGGGGAATCCCATACTGTTTTTATCAATGAACTTTTATGTGTATTGCCAGACCGACAATTCATTATAGCCGCGAGTAGTTTTAAATAACTTTTATTCCTTTAGAAATGTCATTTTGCTGTCAGACTGTTCTAAACACGGGAAACATGCGCCACTTTACAGGCATACTATAGACACCCCCCAGGTACGAAATTTAAAGGAATATTACACTTTTATTGTGTCACTTTAAGCATTATTAAAATCACTGCTCCCAAAAAAAAGTCTGTTTTTAAAACTTTTTTTGTATTGATACATATCCCCTGGGGCAGGCCCCAGGTCCCCTACCACTTTTATAACAATAACTTACATATAAGCCTTTAAAATTAGCACTTTTGATTATTCATGTTATAGTCCCATAGACTTTAACGGTGTTCGCGTGTTCGAACAAATTTTTTGCTGTTCGCATGTTCTGGTGCAAACCAAACAGGGGGGTGTTCAGCTCATCCCTACCCCCAAATTACCCCTTTTTGGAAAGTAGACAGTCCAAGGTAATTAGTAAGCGGTATGGCGAGTTTGTTGAAGCAGTAGTTTTTTGGAAAATTAATAAAATAAAAGACATTTTTTTGTACATACTGTCACTAGTGTAGAGCGTTATTTTATAACTGGTGTAGCAGTGATCAGGGACACTAACTGTTTTTAATACATTTTTTTTTTATTACATTTTTTATGTCTTTTGTTGTGGTTAGCTGTAATGGGCCAAAGCTAATCACATGGTACAGTTGAGCTGTGATTGGCCCTCTCTGTGCCATTTGATCACTGTGACCAATCACAGCTAGCAACACAATTGTATGCAATGGATAGCATGAAAGGAAGCCATCCATTGTTCACAATTGTCATGTGATTTGCTTTGATTGGCCACAGCAATCAAATGATACTGGCAGCAGGCCGGTAAAGTGAGCAGTCATTGGCTGTGGCTGGTGGACACAGCCAGTGACAGATTGCACCGCTGCATGGCCCAACATCCCCGTGAGCGTCACCTTCTAGGTGGACATCATATGACGTCCACTCAGAAGGCCCCCCAGCCGTCAATCTGCTATAGGCTAGACGAGAAGGTGTTAAATACTAGCAGTGCTACAAAAGGTTTGTGCTTTATTGATCCTTATCATAATGCAAGGCTATAGGGTTAATTTTCTAAAAGCAATCAGGCTGTTCATTTTGCAAATTAATTTTTTCTTAGCTTAGCGAATGAGATGATGCTCTGTTGACTTCCATCATCCAATCCTGTGCAAGCAAAAATACGGGTTTTTTTGTTGTCCTTGCACATGTTTGGATATTATTTTACAAAGGGAACAGCCTATTTTGCCTTAGTAAATCAACCCATATCAGTGGTTAATTGAACACAACACGATCTATATGTGACGGTTTGATATCTTATCTCAACATTTGTCAAAAGTGGGACACAGTAATTGCTTTGAAACAAGGGATAATTAACAAACCAAACAAATTAATTAAATAATGGAAAAAGTAAGCTTGTAAAACCATATCAAAATTAATTAAGGTATACTGTAGAAATAGCAATAAACTTAAAATATATATTTAGATTTGAGGAGGTTTATATGTTCTGTCAGGATTTCATTGTTGTGTGCTAGACAGATTCCCCTTTACTTACTACCGGTGTGTAAAAAAACACAAAAAAAAGCACAAAAAAAAAAAAACACACCTTACAAAGGTTCCTGTTAACAAAAAAAAAAAACTTTTTACTGCTTTGGTATAGTAAGGAGAAGTGTCCCCAACTGGGACTCCAACAGTGAAGAAAAAGATTATAACCCTTTTCCACTCTATTCAAAAACAAAAAAAGTTTACACTATAATTTTCTCTTGTGCAGGGTCCTAGCAATGGAATCATCTACAACGTAAGATACAGTCAGCAGTCCAACACACATTACAGAGTGTATACAGATTAAGTGTAGTATATTGGAATGCAGACTGCAATGTACACAATATGTAGGTCTGTGCAACAGGGTGTACATTGTATGCACAGTGCATAGGTTTTTATGCACAATGAAATGTGCTGCTGCTCTGACCTGTGTTTTGTGTTCTTCAAGGCTTGAATTTGCTAAATGATTTCTGGCTATAGGAATTCTGTAATATGCCTAATAAATGGCAGCTTGAGGCTAGGGACTAGCTTAAAGCTGTGACATTAGTTCCTATCTGTAGGTATTTTAAAGCCAATAAGATGTTCATTCAGGGTAAAGTCACAGAGACTCTTTAAAGCCCTCCCCCGACCCACTTATATTCATCTTCAACAAGCTCACCCACAGCTCCATTGTGTCAAAATGCTAGTGGGAATGCAAATGCGCCAGTATGCAGAAAGGGAATTATTGGCAGTAAGCTGTGTGGGTATACACGTAGGCGCATTGTACACACCTGCACATGCCCAATCTCAGGACTGGCACCAAGTGCCCTATTTAAAGGATGGAATAGTGACTATTAATCGTAGGATGATCTTCAGCTCCCTATGATCTTTTTTCCTGTGCTTCCTAGTTACCCTGCTGCCTGAACACCCTTTGCTGACTCTGCTTGTCCCTGGATATCTCTGTAACTTTCTCCTGATCTTGACCCCAGCTTGCTGCTTGACCTGGGTTCTGCTTGATCTCCCATGTTACACCCGGCTTGCCTTCTGACCTTGCTTCTGTTACCTGTTCCTCAGCTGTGCATGACCCCTGCTTGTCATTGGACCCTGACTCTGTTACTACTGCCTATCCATATATGACCCTGGCCTGGCTCCTGATCACTTTTCCTCTTCCAGTTATTTTACCATGTATGACCTTGGCTCAAGCTTCCAGACTGTGCCTCCCTACTTGCTAGCACCAGAGCCTGGCTATTCTACCTACCAGATATGACTTCCAGGTCCTACCCTGCACTTCCACACTATCAGTACGTGGGCTGCCTACCACACACTGCTGATCGTGTGGGTTTCTTCTGCCTGCATCTACCTCCAGCTTTGCAGACCATCCCTACTGATCATCATCTGCCATCCAGGTTCCTGGCATGTGCTTTTTACAGGGAGCATGTGACCTTCTTCAGATGCAGGCCTGGATACTGTCAGGTGAATGAGCTTGTTAAAGCTCCAGCACTATCCAACATGGAGATTATGCAGGTTATTCATTATTAATGATTTTTGCTTATCAGGAAAGTTTCATTTGCACCAAAGGCATTACTTCAGTTCTGCAACCCAACTTAGTATCAATGTCTGTAAGGAAAGGCTTGCCAATAGACGACATGAATCCTCTGTAAGGACTTCTGTGCGCAGGTTAATACATGTTCCCTTTTGTGCTTGCAAGAATTGGGCACTGGCGCACATACATGCTGTGGCAGATGTTGGCTCCAAACGGGCTATTTAAACTCAGCCAGTGCTCAGGATAAGTGTTGCTTTGTCTTTAGCCTCTTGTGTATCCTATGTTCTTGTGATTCTGTATCCTGATTCCAGTTGCTAACCTGGCTTGTCTTGACTACTCTCTGACTCTAGTAGAAGAGAACAAGAAGACCTGGACAGCCGCACACCGGAATGGATAAATCCGTCTTTTTATTCAAAATAAAGGATCGTGGGGTACTCAAAACACGACTGTGGGGTGGTACAAGAATAGCTGACGCGTTTCGCACTTACACCAAGTGCTTACTCATAGCACTCTCTGAACTCCTTCAACTTGTCCCCTAACCTCCGCTTCAGTCGGCGCCATTGGCTTCTGCTTTAATGATCGGTTCCAGACCTGGCTTACTCCTGACTACACACCTGCCTGTCCCCTGAACCCGATCCATCCTGTCTGTGCATGAGCCAGCCTGCCTGACTCTGCTACTCTGCCTGCTGTCACCAGTATCAGCTACCCACCTGCTTGCCTGCTCACTGGAGCAGTCTGACATCTTCTCCTGCCCTACGTGGACATCTGCCCTGCTGCTAGCAAGACCTACAGGTACTTCTGCACCTCCTATCTACACCATCAGGTCCCATGTCAGAGGTGTAAGAGAGTCCTTTTTCATCATATCAGGCTCTGCTACCAGGTACGTCATAATGTCTATGCCTACTGCTGAAACGATCTCCACCTACTGTCATACTTATGCAAGCAACTACACACATACTTTCAAACTTCCTCTGTGCATGCCTGCTGTGGCAAGTCCAAAATATTATGATTCTGGGTTGCATTTTTTTATTCCCCTGTAGGTGGAAAAGAGTCCAGTGATGTAGCTCAAACCAATCTTTCTGACTATGTGCACAAGAGTAGTTAAACTCAGTAGGTAGGTGCCACCACTTGTGATGCCATTCTCCTCTTGCCTGATAGAAGAAATAATTCTTCTGGAAGACTTATGATAAATATTAAAGGATAGGAGTATTTATGTGTGTATATTGTTTAGTACAGCTCTAAATGAGATAAGAATGAATAACTTGATGCTATTTCCAGGAGCTTATAAGGATGTAGAAAACAAGTATCTAAGAGAAGCACTCATCGTAGATTCGTGACATATGCCAAGTGCTTCTCAGTGCCTGGAGATTCAGTTTTGTATTGACCTGCGTGGTTCGATACAAACAGGCACTTAAAAAAAGCTATGTTACTTCAAAATTAACACAGAGCATCATACCCTTATTTTCTCAATGCAACCTGGCACTTGTTTGTATATAGCTCCAAGTGTAGACAATGGAATGTGATTACTGCACAAATTTACCTCAATAAACTTTATTACAAACCTGTAATCACATTGGGAACTGAAACTGATACCACAAAATTAACTCTCTGGCCTCTGTGTATTATTGCTATATACAGAGGCTGATTTACTAAATGAGTTGAGATTGTTCACTCAAAAAAAGTGAAGCTTCTCTTCAATTATCCAATCATGTGCAGATGAAATAGATAAACAGAAATTTGCTTTTTCACATGATTGGATAATTTAAATACATTTTATACATTTTGTGCAAACATTATAAAGTCATTAGTATATCTTTCTAACCATATCACTACCTTGGAAAAATATTTATCAGTCTAAAATAATTTCTAATGTACTTCCTATGCACTATTCTACAGTTTGGGTTTAAAAAACATAAACCCAAAATGTTAAAGATGAACTCCAGTGATTATTTCTTTTGCATACTTACAATGGGCCAGATGGCCCAATGGAAGTATGGATCTGTGATACCTGATCAGACACTGTGTAAGCTGTAAATCACTGTAGTAGAGGGCCTGCATCAACAGAATGCCTTGCATTTTTTTCAATGAATGCAAAGTGTTCTCTAATTGGAGAAGTGGGAGAGGAGGGGTAGTGATATCATTATATCCACCTTGTCCAAGCAAAAAACACTTTGGGGGAAATCCAGTGGAAATAAGGGGCAATTTAGGAAACAGCGATCACAGGTCAATTAGCTTCTGTATAAATCACACAAATAGGAAACATAAGGGGAATACAAAGACACTGAATTTCAAAAGAGCCAACTTCCCTAAACTACGAACCTTGCTAGAAGATATAAATTAGGATAACATCTTAGGAACAAAGAACACGGAGGAGAGATGGGTTTGCTTTAAGAGAATATTAAATAAGGGCATTAGACAGTTCATCCCATTGGGAAATAAATTTAAAAGAGTGAACAAAAGTCATGCATGGCTTAACTCCAATGTAAAAATGCATATAAAAGCAAAGGAGAAGGCCTTCAAAAAATGAGAAATCATCATCAGCATTCAGACTTTACAAAGGATGCAACAAGAAATGTAAGGGTGCAACTAGGGTGGCTAAGATAGAACACAAAAGACACATAGTGGAGGAGAGCAAAAATAATCCCAAGAAATTCTTAAAGGTATATAAACAGTAAAAGAGGAAGGACCGACCATATTGGCCCCATAAAGAATGAGGAAAGGAATCTGGTTACAAAGGATGGTGAGATGGCAAAGGTATTGAATTTATTCTTCTCCTCAGTCTTCACGAGGGAATCAGGGGGCTTCAGTACCAAAACGGCAGTGTTTATCCTCATGACACATCACAGGAAGCACCCTCATGGCTAACAGAGGACAGAATTAGAAATAGACTTGGAAAACTTAACATTAATAAGTCCTCGGGACCAGATGGCTTGCACCCGAGGGTTCTTAGGGAACTCAGTCAAGTAATTGCCAGACCATTTTTCCTAATTTTTACTGACAGTTGACTGACTGGAATGGTACCAGCTGATTGGAAAAAAACCAATGTAGCACAAATATTTAAAAAAGGGCCAAAATACATCCCTGGGAATTACAGACCAGTTAGCCTAAAATCAATAGTATGCAAGCTCTTAGAGGGGATGATAAGGGACTATATATAAGATTTTAGTAATGACAACGGTATCATTAGCAGTAATCAGCATGGATTCATGAAGAATCGTTCTTGCCAAACCAATATATTAGCCTTCTATGAGGAGGTAAGCTGCCGTCTAGATAAGGGGAGGCCTGTAGATGTGTTGTATCTGGATTTTGCAAAAGCATTTGACACAGTTCCCCATAAATGTTTACTGTACAAAATAAGGTCCGTTGGCATGGACCATAGGGTGAGTACATGGACTGAAAACTGGCTACAGGGGCGAGTTCAGAGAGTAGTGATAAATGGGGAGTACTCGGAATGGTCAGGGGTGGAAAGTGGGGTCCCCCAGGGTTCTGTCCTGGGGCCAATCCTATTTAATTTGTTCATAAATGACCTGGAGGATGGGGTAAACAGTTCAATCTCTGTATTTGCGTACGATACTAAGCTAAGCAGGGAAATAACTTCTCCGCAGGATTTGGAAACCTTGCAAAAAGATCTGAACAAATACATGGGATGGGCAACTACATGGCAAATGAGGTTTGATGTAGAAAAATGTAAAATAGTGCATTTGGGTGGCAAAAATATGAATGCAATCTACTCACAGGGGGGAGAACCTCTGAGGGAATCAAGGATGGAAAAGGACCTGGAGGTCCTAGTGTATGATAGGCTCAGCAATGGCATGCTGCTGCTAACAAAGAAAACAGAATATTGGCATGCATTAAAAAGAGATCAAGTCAAGAGATAAAGCGATAATTCTCCCACTCTACAAGACTCTGATCCGGCCCCACCTGGAGTATGCTGTCCAGTTCTGGGCACCAGTCCCCAGGAAGGATGTGCTGGAAATGGAGCAAGTACAAAGAAGGGCAACACAATTAATAAAGGGACTGGAGGATATTAGTTATGAAGAAAGGTTATGAGCACTGAACTTATTCTCTCTGGATAAGAGATGCTTGAGAGGGGATAGTATTTCAAGTTACAAATACCATACTGGTGACCCCACAATAGGGATAAAACTTTTCAGCGGAAGGGAGTTTAATAAGACACGTTGCCACTCATTAAAATTGGAAAAAAAGAGGTTTAACCTTAAACTGCGTAGAGGGTTCTTTGCTGCAAGAGCGGCAAGGCTGTGGAATTCCCTTTCACAGGCAGTGGTTTCAGCGGGGAGCATGGATGGTTTCAAAAAACTATTAGATAAGCACCTGAACGACCACAACATACAGGGATATGCAATGTAATAC
Source organism: Lithobates clamitans (assembly GCA_037952925.1). Classification (NCBI taxonomy): domain Eukaryota; kingdom Metazoa; phylum Chordata; class Amphibia; order Anura; family Ranidae; genus Lithobates; species Lithobates clamitans. Next base: position 4,128,745 of record JBBGZY010000675.1, read on the forward strand.
TGACATATAATCAAACACATAGGTTGGACTTGATGGACTTGTGTCTTTTTTCAACCTCACCTACTATATAACTATGTAACTATGTTACAGATCCAAGCCTATTAGAAATAGAATTTATTTGTGGTTTTTACTAGGGATGGGCGAACGGTTCAGCCCGAGCATAAGTTTGGGCCAAACTTTCGCTATTCGGACGTTCAATGAACAGCCGTTCGACCGTTTGCCCGGCACCTGAACCGACTACAATGCACTGCGGTGCTGAACAGTGCATTGCAAGCCGTAATTGGCTAAAGCAGTGAAAGCTTCAGCCAATCAGGGCACAGAGCACTGTCAGAGTCATGATTCGACACGGTTATCATGACTTTATCCAATCATGGCTCATTCCCGCTCCACAGTATAAAATTATTCTTTCAATGGCAGCCATTTTCAGTGTGATTATGACGTGGAGAGAAATAGAACAGGGCTCTGTCCAGTGCTATTAGTTAGTGTGCTATACTGTGCTATTTTGCTTCAATTTCATTGTAGAATATTAGTTTAGTGTCAGTCTAGGGATAGTGTGAGTGTAGAGAGGAGGACCATCATTCAGGCTTGCATAATGTGCAGCTAGAGTAGGGACAGCTCAGATAGTTTTACTGTAGTGTAGTGAGACCGTGTCATTCATACATACACTAGTGTAGAGTAGGGACAGCTCAAATAGATTCAGTGTAGTGTAGTGATACCGTGTCAGTAATCTTTACATTAGTGTATAGCTAGAGTAGGGACAGTTCAGGTAGCATCAGTGTAGTGACAGTTGAACACTGTCTATTTGATTGCATTACTGCCAGTTTAACGCCATTTACTTCTGTGTGCGTTACTGCCTGTTTAACGCCATATAGTTTTGTGCGTTACTGCCAGTTTAATGTCATTTACTTCTGTGTGCGTTACTGCCAGTTTGACGCCATTTACTTCTGTGTGCATTACCGCCAGTTAAACACCATATAGTTTTGCGTGCGTTACTGCCAGTTTAACGCCATATAGTTCTGTGTACGTCACTGCCAGTTTAATGCCATATTGTTTTGCGTGCGTTACTGCCAGTTTAACGCCATATAGTTCTGTGTACGTCACTGCCAGTTTAATGCCATATTGTTTTGCGTGCGTTACTGTCAGTTTAACGCCATATACTTCTGTGCGCGTTACTGCCAGTTTAATGCCATATAATTTTATGTGTGTTACTGACAGTTTAACGCCATATCGTTTTGCGTGCGTTACTGCCAGTGTAACGCCATATAGTTCTGTGTGTCACTATATGTTTGATGCATTATTGCAGTATATTAACCACTTCAGCCCCGGAAGGTTTTACCCCCTTCCTGACCAGAGCACTTTTTACAATTCAGCACTGCGTCGCTTTAACTGCTAATTGCGCGGTCATGCAATGCTCTACCCAAACGAAATTTGCGTCCTTTTCTTCTCACAAATAGAGCTTTCTTTTGATGATATTTGATCACCTCTGCCGTTTTTATTTTTTGCGCTATACACGGAAAAAGACCGAAAATTTTGAAAAAAAATGATATTTTCTACTTTTTGTTCTAAAAAAAATCCAATAAACTCAATTTTAGTCATACATTTAGGCCAAAATGTATTCGGCCACATGTCTTTGGTAAAAAAAATGTCAATAAGTGTATATTTATTGGTTTGCGCAAAAGTTATAGCGCCTACAAACTAGGGTACATTTTCTGGAATTTACATAGCCTTTAATTTATGACTGCCTATGTCGTTTCTTGAGGTGCTAAAATGGCAGGGCAGTACAAAACCCCCACAAATGACCCCATTTTGGAAAGTAGACACCCCAAGGAATTTGCTGAGAGGCATGTTGAGCCCATTGAATATTCATTGAATTGAATAATGACAAAAAAAAAAAAAAATTACAAAAAGTTGTCACTAAATGATATATTGCTCACACAGGCCATGGGCATATGTGGAATTGCACCCCAAAATACATTTAGCTGCTTCTCCCGAGTATGGGGATACCACATGTGTGGGACTTTTTGGGAGCCTAGCCACGTACGGGGCCCCGAAAACCAATCACTGCCTTCAGGATTTCTAAGGGCGTACATTTTTGATTTTACTCCTCACTACCTATCACAGTTTTGAAGGCCATAAAATGCCCAGATGGCATAAACCCCCCCCAAATGACCCCATTTTGGAAAGTAGATACCCCAAGCTATTTGCTTTGAGGCATGTTGAGTCCATGGAATGTTTTATATTTTGACACAAGTTGCGGGAAAGTGACAAATTTTTTTTTTTTTTTTTTTTTTTTGCACAAAGTTGTCACTAAATGATATATTGCTCACACAGACCATGGGCATATGTGGAATTGCACCCCAAAATACATTTAGCTGCTTCTCCTGAGTATGGGGATACCACATGTGTGAGACTTTTTGGGAGCCTAGCCGCGTACGGGGCCCCGAAAACCAATCACTGCCTTCAGGATTTCTAAGGGCGTACATTTTTGATTTTACTCCTCACTGCCTATCACAGTTTCGGAGGCCATGGAATGCCCAGGTGGCACAAAACCCCCCCAAATGACCCCATTTTGGAAAGTAGACACCCCAAGCTATTTGCTGAGAGGCATGGTGAGTATTTTGCAGCTCTCATTTGTTTTTGAAAATAAAGAAAGACGAGAAAAAAATTTTTTTTTTTTCTTTTTTCAATTTTCAAAACTTTGTGACAAAAACTGAGGTCTGCAAAATACTCACTATACCACTCAGCAAATAGCTTGGGGTGTCTACTTTCCAAAATGGGGTCATTTGGGGTTTTTTTTTTGCCACCTGGGCATTCCATGGCCTCCGAAACTGTGATAGGCAGTGAAGAGTGAAATCAAAAATTTACGGCCTTAGAAAGCCTGAAGGCGGTGCTTGGTTTTTGGGGTCCCGTACGCGGCTAGGCTCCCAAAAAGTCTCACACATGTGGTATCCCTGTACTCAGGAGAAGCAGCAGAATGTATTTTGGGGTGTAATTTCACATATTCCCATGGTATGTTTGAGCAAAATATCATTTAGTGACAACTTTGCGCAAAAAAAAATAAAAAAAATAAAAAATTGTCTCTTTCCCGCAACTTGTGTCACAATATAAAATATTCCATGGACTCGACATGCCTCTCAGCAAATAGCTTGGGGTGTCTACTTTCCAAAATGGGGTCATTTGGGGGGGTTTTGAACTGTCCTGGCATTTTATGCACAACATCTAGAGGCTTATGTCACACATCACCCACTCTTCTAACCACTTGAAGACAAAGCCCTTTCTGACACTTATTGTTTACATAAAAAAATAATTTTTTTTTGCAAGAAAATTACTTTGAACCCCCAAACATTATTTTTTTTTTTAAAGCAAATGCCCTACAGATTAAAATGGTGGGTGTTTCATTTTTTTTTTTTCACACAGTATTTGCGCAGCGATTTTTCAAACGCATTTTTTGGGGAAAAACACACTTTTTTACATTTTAATGCACTAAAACACACTATATTGCCCAAATGTTTGGTGAAATAAAAAAGATGATCTTAGGCCGAGTACATGGATACCAAACATGACATGCTTTAAAATTGCGCACAAACGTGCAGTGGCGACAAACTAAATACATTTTTAAAAGCTTTTAAAAGCCTTTACAGGTTACCACTTTAGATTTACAGAGGAGGTCTACTGCTAAAAATACTGCCCTCGATCTGACCTTCGCGGTGATACCTCACATGCATGGTGCAATTGCTGTTTACATTTGACGCCAGACCGACGCTTGCGTTCGCCTTAGCGCGAGAGCAGGGGGGACAGGGGTGCTTTTTTTTTTTTTTTTTTTTTTTTTTTTCATTATTATTATTATTTTTTTATCTTACTTTTAAACTGTTCCTTTCATTTTTTTTTTTTAATCATTTTTATTGTTATCTCGGGGAATGTAAATATCCCCTATCATAGCAATAGGTAGTGACAGGTACTCTTTTTTGCAAAAATTGGGGTCTATTAGACCCTAGATTTCTCCTCTGCCCTCAAAGCATCTGACCACGCCAAGATCGGTGTGATAAAATGCTTTCCCAATTTCCCAATGGCGCTGTTTACATCCGGCGAAATCTAAGTCATAAAATGCTTGTAGCTTCCGGTTTCTTAGGCCATAGAGATGTTTGGAGCCACTCTGGTCTCTGATCAGCTCTATGGTCAGCTGGCTGAATCACCGGCTGCATTCTCAGGTTCCCTGTTGAGACAGGAGAGCCAGAGAAAAACACGGAAGACGTTGGGGGGGGGGCATTCCCTCCCACTGCTTGTAAAAGCAGTCTAGAGGCTAATTAGCCGCTAGGATTGCTTTTACATGAAAGCTGACCGCTGGCTGAAAAGAATGATACCAAGATGATACCTAAACCTGCAGGCATCATTCTGGTATAACCACTCAAAGTCGTGAATGGCGTACCTGAAGACAAAAAAATGGTTAACAATAAAGCATAGTAAACGGTAAAGTATAAAAAATTGCATACCTGAAAAGCAAACATGATAAAACATAACAACAATAAAACATTGCAGAATAGAATACAGTAAAAAAGAGCAGAACAATAGAGAGAGAATAGAGAGAGAGAGAACAATAAAACGCCAACTATTTTTTTTTTATTTTATATTTTTGTTTGTGTTTTTTTTTTTTTCACTTTTTTTTGTAACTAACTTTTATAACTGTAATCGGTTCCAGGTTCGGGTCTCTCAAAATGCGATGGCATCTTGGGAGACCCTGTGAAAGTGTGCCTAGTCTGTGCAATGCTGTACCCTACGCTAATACTCAACTAGTGAATGGTAGCGTTCAAAACATTCACCAATGCAAAGACCAGGATTGTCCGGACAGGAGGGACAATAATAGCGGGTGTCACGCCTATATCCGCGCTTGCTGCAGACACAACATCTTTTTTGGGGGGGTTCGCTGGGTAGGGGTACTCGGGAGGACATAAAGAAAATGCCTCTCATGCAGCCGACTGCATTTGGTTGGGGATGTGAATGGGGGAAGTACGGGCGCTGCAGAAGCGGTGGGTTCCCAATTAGGATTGGCGAATGCAGCAGGAATGACACTATGGGCACGACGGGTCTGTGTTTGTCTTTTTGGTGGCAGCGGGACACTACTTGTGCTTGCCACCTCACCAGCTTGAACTGCACTTATGGGACTCGCCACGTCACCAAGTGTTACTGCAGTGCTGGTTTGACTACGACCGGGGTGTACTAGGCCGCTGGTGCTTGCCAGTTCACCAAAACGCTACCAAAAAAACTGTTAGCGATCGCAGGGATCAGGCCTGACTCTGCGAACGCTGCAGTTATGCGTTTAGTGTTTTGTAAGTGTCAGTGATCGATCGATACTGCACTTGGGTGGGCTGGGCTGGGCCGGGCGGAGGGGCAAAACGCAGGTGCTAGCAGGTATCTGGGCTGATCCCGCTAACACTGCGTTTGTGGGAACCCTAAACTGCTGGGGACGCCAGTATAGATCTGATCGGATCAGATATTGATGCGATCAGATACTATACCACTAAGGGAGGTGTATGCTGCGTGCGTGGGTGTTAGCGGTACTGGCGCTAATCTGACGCTGCCTGGGGCTGGTGCTTGCCAGTTCACCAAAACGCTACCATAAAAACTGTTAGTGATCGCAGGGATCAGGCCTGACTTTGCGAACGCTGCAGTTATGCGTTTAGTGTTTTGTAAGTGACAGTGATCGATCGATACTGCACTTGGGTGGGCCGGGCGGAGGGGCAAAACGCAGGTGCTAGCAGGTATCTGGGCTGATCCCGCTAACACTGCGTTTTTGGGAACCCTAAACTGCTGGGGACGCTAGTATAGATCTGATCGGATCAGATATTGATCCGATCAGATACTATACCACTAAGGGAGGTATACGGTGCGTGCGTGGGTGTTAGCGGTACTGGCGCTAACCTGACGCTGCCTGGGGCTGGTGCTTGCCAGTTCACCAAAATGCTACCAAAAAAACTGTTAGCGATCGCAGGGATCAGGCCTGACTATGCGAACGCTGCAGTTATGCGTTTAGTGTTTTGTAAGTGACAGTGATCGATCGATACTGCACTTGAGTGGGCTGGGCTGGGCTGGGCGGAGGGGAAAAACGCAGGTGCTAGCGGGTATCTGGGCTGATCCCGCTAACACTGCGTTTTCGGGAACCCTAAACTGCTGGGGACGCTAGTATAGATTTGATCGGATCAGATATTGATCCGATCAGATACTATACCACTAAGGGAGGCATATGCTGCGTGCGTGGGTGTTAGCGGTACTGGCGCTAATCTGACGCTGCCTGGGGCGACGCATATCACCGCCGGGCGATCAGGGGGCTAAACCTTTATTCGGTAATAAACGGCGGGTGCCCTGACACTATAAAAAATAAACGAACTAACCAGCGTCACCCGTAACAGTTATACGGTGATCAGTGGTGAAAGGGTTAACTAGGGGGCAATCAAGGGGTTAAAACATTTATTAGGTAGTATATGGGGGTCCCTGACGCTATAAAACACTGACGGCGAACCTAAATATTTACGTCCCTAACTACCGTCACCAGCGACACTAATACAGCGATCAGAAAAATGATCGCTTAGCAACACTGGTGACAGGGGGTGATCAAGGGGTTAAAACTTTATTAGGGGGGTTAGGGGGGTACCCTAGACCTAAAGGGGGCCTAAGACTCACTGCCCTAACACACTAACTGACACAAACTGACACCAATACAGTAATCAGAAAAAAAAAAAAAAAAAAAAAAAAAAAACCTGCTTGGTGTCAGTTTGTGACAGGGGGGGGGGGTGATCGGGGGGGGATCGGGGGGGGATCGGGGGGCGATCGGGGGGGGGGATCGGGGTGATTTGTGTGCCTGGCATGTTCTACTGTGTGTGTGTGTTTGGTGCACTCACAGTTCAGTCTTCTCTCCTCGGCCCAGAACGGAAAATACCGAGCCGAGGAGAGATGACATCATTTCCTCTGCCTCTGTGTACAATACAGAGGCAGGGAAATGATCCCATTGGCTGGGAGCGATCGCGAGGGGGGGGCCACGAATGGATGGCCTCCCCCTCACCACCGATCGCCGGGGGACATTTGCCGACCGCCGCAGGCACCGGGGGGGGGGTCCGATTGGACCCCCCACCCGCGGGCAGGCAGGGACGTACAGGTAAGCCCTTTTGCCTGCCCGTGCCGCTTTGTCGACGTACATCGTCGTGCGGCGGTCGGCAAGTGGTTAAAGTGTATCCGTGGAGTGTGTCTGTGTAGTGTGAGTACTCAAATTAAAGTGCACCAAACACCTCTTTACATTGATTAAAATGCATCTACATACAGATTTCAACTTCTTCTTGGCACTGTAAGGGGGCCAGCAACCAGGGCCGTCTTTAGCGCAGGGCAAACGAGGCACTTGCCCTGGGCCCAATCTTTGTTGGGGGGCCTGCGCTAGCCGTGAATTGGGGCCCCGATCACAGCTTTGCAGAGCGCACAGAGGACACGGAGGATGTATTCCTTGCTAGCCAGCTGAGAGGGGGCAGGGCCGGGAGCTCCACTGACGCTCTGACCCCGCCCACGTGCAGCCTGTGTACTCGGAAAAGAGCTTCTGTAGTGAGAGCCAGTGATCCGAATGGGAGTGTCAGTGGAGCTTCCAGCCCCGCCCCCTCTATACTGGCTGGTGAATACAGAGGTCCGGGGGTGGGGCCGGGAGCTCCAATGACACTCCCACTCCGATCACTGGCTCTCACTACAGGCGCTCTATCCCCAGTACACAGGCTGCACGTGGGCGGGGTCAGAGCGTCAGTGGAGCTCCCGGCCCTGCGCCTCTCAGCTGGCTAGCGCGAAATACAACCCACCTATGTCCTCTGTGCGCTCTGCAAAGCTGTCATCGGGGCGACCATTGACGGGTGATGTGGGCCCAGGGCCCACCCAACAAAGCATCAGTGGAGCTCCCAGCTGCTTTAGTGAGAGCAGAGATTGGAAGCCCCGCCCACAGTCCTGAATGTATGTAGTAAGTTTGGCTGGCCAGGTATGTCCTTACAACCATAGAATGCCTGACTGTTTAAACCCTGAGCTGTGTCATTTAACTGTAAAGCTGTGCTTTGCTGAAAGTTCTCTGACCATCCCCTGTATAATGTCCGCAGTGTCTGATTGTCTCCTGCAGTATGTCCGCAGTCTCTGGTAGTCTCCTGCAGTATGTCCGCAGTCTCTGGTAATCTCCTGCAGTATGTCCGCAGTCTCTGGTAATCTCCTGCTGTAGTCCGCAGTCTCTGGTAATCTCCTGCAGTATGTCCGCAGTCTCTGGTAGTCTCCTGCAGTATGTCCGCAGTCTCTGATTGTCTCCTGCAGTATGTCCGCAGTCTCTGATTGTCTCCTGCAGTATGTCGGCAGTCTCTGATTGTCTCCTGCAGTATATCCACAGTCTCTGGTAATCTCCTGCAGTATGTCCGCAGTCTCTGATTGTCTCCTGCAGTATGTCCGCAGTCTCTGATTGTCTCCTGCAGTATGTCCGCAGTCTCTGATTGTCTCCTGCAGTATATCCGCAGTCTCTGGTAATCTCCTGCAGTATGTCCGCAGTCTCAGAGTGTCTCCTGCAGTATGTCCGCAGTCTCTGGTATTCTCCTGCAGTATGTCCGCAGTCTCAGTGTCTCCTGCAGTATGTCCGCAGTCTCTGATTGTCTCCTGCAGTATGTCCGCAGTCTCTGGTAATCTCCTGCAGTATGTCCGCAGTCTCTGAATGTCTCCTGCAGTATTTCCGCAGTCTCTGATTGTCTCCTGCAGTATGTCTGCAGTCTCTGATTGTCTCCTGCAGTATGTCCGCAGTTTTTGATTGTCTCCTGCAGTATGTACACAGTCTCTGATTGTCTCCTGCAGTATGTCTGCAGTCTCTCGTAATCTCCTGCAGTATGTCCGCAGTCTCTGGTAATCTCCTGCAGTATGTCCGCAGTCTCTGAACCTCTCCTGTAGTATGTGTATTAATGTGCCTCTTTACTTGCTCAATTATTTGGGATTGCTCCACTGCTCAGTGAGAGGAAATGATGTGCATGAACCTCTAGCAACCAGTAGTGATCTGCTTTAATCTCTAGCAACCAATCAGTAAGTGCTAATGATGTGCTGTAACCCCTAGCAACCAATTAGTGAGCGCTAATAATGTACATTAACCTCTAGCAACCAATCAGCAAGCAGAAATTATGTGTTGTAACCTCTAGAAACCAGCCATTGAGCAGTAATGATAGGCTGTAACCTCTGGCAAACAATTGCAATCGCTGCGTGATCTGCTGCAGTAAACTCATTTTGAGTCTACCTGCTATTTTTTGTATGTCTCAGAATGGAGGGGGGGCCCCAAGAAAATGTTTGCCCAGGGCCCAATAAAAATTAAAGACGGCCCTGCCAGCAACAAATGTGTGCACGGGCAAAGGTGGATGTGGTGGTGAGTCCTCAGGTAGGGCATCATTTCCTCTGTTTAGTGAGTTTGTCCATGCTATCCAGCCACAGCATGCAGAGGAGGTGGTGGACTGGCTTACTAAACCTTCCTCATCATCCTCATCCTCATGCAAGCAGAGACAAGTGTGCAGTCCCCTGCAGTTGCCAGAGTGGATAAACCTGCTTTCTTTTCCACATCCATTCCTGCCATAGCCCCAACATCAGCCATTGAGCAGTCTGCTAAGTTATTTGACCACAGCATCAGCCACTTGCTCCTTGATGATGCCCAGCCATTATTGGATTCAGATGTTGGTTCTGAGGTTGAGGATTACAGGAACATGAGCCTAGAGAGAGGGAGGAACACTGGTAGACAAATTGGCATTCATGTTCCCCAAGCCACAGCATATTGCCAAGTTGTCTCTAGTGGTAATGATGAAGATGGAGGAGATGGAGATGATGACGAGGTCACTGATGCGACTTGGGTGCCAGATGGAGCAGAGGAGGAAACTGAAGGTGAGGCGTCACAACCCTAAGGAGACCGACATCAAGAAAGATTAGAGAGCAGCCACCCTATTCCATCACATTCTGCAGCTGTTATCTCCCGGCCCACTCCCCAAAGCTCAGCTGTCTGGGCCTTTTTCAGCACTTCTGCAGCAGATCGCACTGTTGCTATCTGCAAACTGTGTCTCAGGCACATCAAACGTGGCAAAAACACCAACCATATGCATATCATTGCAATTTTTTTTTGCCTTCATCAAGAGCACCTCTATAGGGTTACAGTGGGAAGGCGCATCTGACACCCAAAGAGTAATTTTTCTGCACCTGTTTGATAGGTGCATGTCATTGCAGTTTTTTACAGCAAGGCCAATTCCTGCTTTCATCAAGAGTACCTCTATAGGGTTACAGTGGGAAGGCGCCACCGACCCCCAAAGACCAATTTTTAAACACCCGTTACTTCTATACAAAGTGACACCAGAATGTATCCAAAAAAATCTCTAATCTTGTTCCCAGTGCACTATGGCCTCATCATACACACTAGCTCCCCAGCTGTTGCTGAGCAAAATATTTATTTATATTTTTCATTTTTAGGCTTTCACTTTGAAAATCAAAAAATCACTGCTCATTTAAAAATTACGTTTTTCACAAACTTTTTTTTTATTGATACATGTCCCCCAGGGCAAGACCCGGACCCCTATAAGCATTGTATGCCCAATCACTTGCATATAAGCCTTCAAAATGGGCACTTTTGATTTTTGACGTTCGGGTCCCATTGACTTTAATAGGGTTCGTTATTCGGGTCTGAACTTTCGTGCTGTTCGAAAGTTGTGGTGCGAACCGAACAGGGGTCCGTTCGGCCCATCCCTAGTGGGAGATACCCATATTCACCAGTGGCTTCTACGGGGGTAGCACTACATACTGTATGTCTTTACCATAGGTACTAGAAATTAGGTTTTTCACTCAAACATTTATAGACTTTAAACTAGAGTAAAACTTTTTTTGTTTTTACTTTGAAGAGTAACGCCACCGTTGCTAAAAACATTCATATAACTAATATAATTGTTATATAAACCATTTAGTAATTTTAGATTTTTTAAGATAAACCGGGGGAAGAAATTACAATTTTGCTTTGTTGTAATAGTGGCAACTCTTTGAAGTGAACTCTCACAAATAAGTAATTTCCTGTTCCTGCAATTGGTTCACTGTGTCTCCTACAGTTTATCTCTTATTACAATGCTAAGACTGATCATGTGACAATATCAAGCAGACCCTCCACTTAGCACGCAGGAAATGAAATTCTTGCAGTGTATATAGCTGACATTTAGAAAAAAAATGTTTTTTTTCATTTGTAAAATGCGGAGAATTGCTTTACAAACAGATGATACAAACTGAACCATATAAAAACAATTTTTTTTTTTTTTGGTAAATATCTGCTTCTATGCACAAGCTTAAGTCTACAGCTCATTTAGATGTGATATCATACCAATTTTTATATATATATATATATATATATATATATAGTCGGAGCCCTACAACCGGGACAGATATTAACCACACAAACACACCACAAGACTAACAACATGAAATAGACCTGAAGTGTACCCTGGTCGGCTGTACGGTATGCCAAAAAAGGGAGCATAAGCAAGATAAGTAATGGATGATTGTGGAAAGAAATGTGCTGAGAAGTGCCCTGAAAAAGGGGAATGGGAAGGAGGGTATCACGCAACGGAACAGACAAAGACCAAAAGGTGAGTGGTCTACTTAAATACCCCCCGTGCTCCTCCGATAAACTCAGGCCACCATAATGGCCTTTTTATTTATGGTCGAAGCCCTACAACTGGGACAGATATGAACCACACAAACACACCACAAGACTAACAACATGAAATAGACCTGAAGTGTGCCATGGACAACTAGATTGTATGCCAAAAAAGGGGGCAAGAACACTTGGATATGGAGGTAACTACTTTATTGAGCTGGTAACGTACTACTAAGCAAGCTTGCTGAAGTCTTGTGACATCTCTACCTGAGGGTTCGGAATATACCAAGCGAAGCAAGCGGCTTTCTATCTACCCACCTTCAGGCTCACGGCTTCATTCCAGACTGTCAGCAGCCACCAGAGGCGGCGGAATGGTGATCAGGTAAGAGCGGCGGGAGGTGGCGGGAGGGGGACGTCCCCTCCCGCTCCTCCGGCGTTAACCCGCATTGGTTGTTATACATGCAGCTGCGGGCATCATCCCGGTATAACCCCTGAAAGCCGAGTACACACATCTGCGTACGCTTGGCGGGAAGGTCCTGGCATGGTCTAGCCAGTTTCCAGACCTCCATGTTTGACAGTGGGGGTGGTGTTCTTGGGGTCATAGGCAGCATTCCTCTTCCTCCAAACAGGGCGAGCTGAGTTGATGTCAAAGAGCATGATTTTGGTCTCATCTGACCACAACCCTTTCACCAAGTTCTCCTCTGCATCATTCGGATGTTCATTAGCAAACTTCAGATGGGCCTGCCCTGTACAAGTGCTTCCTTGAGCAGGGGGACCTTGCGGGCGCTGCAGGATTTCAGTCCTTCATGGGGTAGGGTGTTACCAATTGTTTTCTTGGTGACTATGGTCCCAGCTGCCTTGAGATATTTGACAAGAATATGCCGTGTAGTCCTGGGCTGATTGCTCACCGTTCTCATGATCATTAAAACTTCATGAGGTGAGATTGACATTTTTGTGTTTCTTCCATTTGCGAATAATCTCACCAACTTTTGTCACCCTCTCACCAAGCTGCTTGGCGATGGTCTTGTAGCCTATTCCAGCCTTGTGTAGGTCTACAATCTTGTCCCTGACATTCTTGTACAGCTCTTTGGTCTTGGCCATGGTGGAGAGATTGGAATCTGATTCATTGATTGCTTCTGTGGACAGGTGTCTTTTATACAGATATCAAGCTGAGATTAGGAACACTCCCTTTAAGAGAGTGCTCCTAATCTCAGCTCATAGAAGACACCTGGGAGCCAAAAATCTTGCTGATTGATAGGGGATCAAATACTTATTTCACTCATTAAAATGCAAATCAATTTATAACTTTTTTGAAATTCGTTTTTCTGGATATTTTTGTTGTTATTCTGTCTCTCACTGTTAAAAAAAAGCCTACCATTAAAATTATAGACTGATCATTTCTTGTGGTCAGTGGGCAAACCTACACAATCAGCAGGGGATCAAATACTTTTCCCCTCACTGTAAACTCAAATAGCTTTCATTAGCCAGAAGTAAAGCAAAAAGGTGCACGGTTCTGGTTCAAAAAAGGAAGAACACCACAGGCTCATTGCCAATCTCTTGGTCCCATACTGGGTTAGGGTTCCTCCGCATACCAGGGCGCCAGACAAGCCACAGGGGTTAAGCAACCAGTGTCCCAGTTGCCAGAGGGTTCACCTTGCTCACAACCTGTGAACCACTCCACTCTGCCTCATTGACAAGGGTGCTGATCCCTTCCTGCTGCCTTTAAAGACTTCCTTTGATGTGGCTCAACCCCTTCAGGAAAAGAGCCCTTGTAATCAGGGTTTGGAGGGTCAACAACATGACTACTCCTTTTATAGGAACTTACAAGGAGCTACGCACTTAAACCCTCAAAGGGGGAAGGGATGGGCAGCATCTGCGATGCATATTCCACAGAAACTTTATAAGTAAATGAATAAAGAAAAAAAATATATAATATATAATAATATATATATATATATATATATATATATATATATATATATATATATATATATATATATATATATACATATACATATATACACACACACACACACACACACACACACAGTCAGGTCCATAAATATTGGGTCATCGACACAATTCTAACCTTTTTGGCTCTATACTCCACCACAATGGATTTTAAATGAAACGAACAAGATGTGCTTTAACTGCAGACTTTCAGCTTTAATTTGAGGGTATTTACATCCAAATCAGGTGAATGGTGTAAGAATTACAACAGTTTGTATATGTGCCTCCCACTTTTTAAGGGACCAAAAGTAATGGGACAGATTAACAGTCATCCATCAAACTTTCACTTTTTAATACTTGGTTGCAAATCCTTTGCAGTCAATTACAGCCTGAAGTCTGGAGCGCATAGACATCACCAGATGCTGGGTTTCATCCCTGGTGATGCTCTGCCAGGCCTCTACTGCAACCGTCTTCAGTTCCTGCTTGTTCTTGGGGCAAAGTGAAATGCATGCTAAATCAGATTCAGGTCAGGTGATTGACTTGGCCATTGCATAACATTCCACTTCTTTCCCTTAAAAAAACTCTTTAGTTGCTTTCGCAGTATTATTATTATTATTATACAGGATTTATATAGCGCCGACAGTTTACGCAGCGCTTTACAACAACATTAGGGCAGACAGTACAAGTACAATACAATTCAATACAGGAGGAATCAGAGGGCCCTGCTCGTTAGAGCTTACAATCTAGGAGGGAGGGTCAAGTTATACAAAAGGGTAATAGCTGTGGGGGATGAGCTAATGGAGAAAATAATGCAGTTGTTAGATGGAGGCAGGATAGGCCTCTCTGAAGAGGAAAGTCTTCAGGGATCGCCTAAAAGTGGATAAATTTGGAGACAGTCTGACAGATTGGGGTAGGGAATTCCAGAGGATGGGCAAGGCTCGGGAGAAGTCCTGGAGGCGGATATGGGAGGAGGTGATGAGGGAGCTAGAGAGCAGGAGATCTTGGGAGGAACGGAGATGGCGTTTAGGTTGGTATTTTGAGACTAGGTTAGTGATGTAGCTGGGGGCACAGTTGTGGATGGCTTTGTAACTTATTGTTAGTATTTTGAATTTAATTCGTTGGGCGAGTGGCAGCCAATGGAGGGATTGGCAGAGAGGGGTAGCAGACACTGATCGGTTTGTAAGGTGGATGAGTCTGGCAGCAGCATTCATGATGGACTGAAGGGGGGATAGTCTATTTAAAGGTAAGCCAATGAGCAGTATGCTTCGGGTCATTGTTCATCTGCACTGTGAAGCACCGTCCAATGAGTTCTGAAGCATTTTGCTGAATATGAGCAGATGATATTGCCCGAAACACTTCAGAATTCATCCTGCTGCTTTTGTCAGCAGTCACTTCATCAATAAATACAAGAGAACCAGTTCCATTGGCAGCCATACATGCCCACGCCATGACACTACCACCTCCATGCTTCACTGATGAGGTGGTATGCTTTGGATCATGAATCATGAGCAGTTCCTTTCCTTCTCCATACTCTTCTCTTGCCATCACTCTGGTACAAGTGGATCTTGGTCTCATCTGTCCATAGGATGTTGTTCCAGAACTGTGAAGGCTTTTTTAGATGTTGTTTGGCAAACTCTAATCTGGCCTTCCTGTTTTTGAGGCTCACCAATGGTTTACATCTTGTGGTGAACCCTCTGTATTCACTCTGGTGAAGTCTCCTCTTGATTGTTGACTTTGACACACATACACCTACCTCCTGCAGAGTGTTCTTGATCTGGCCAACTGTTGTGCAGGGTGTTTTCTTCACCAGGGAAAGAATTCTTCGGTCATCCACCACAGTTGTTTTCCGTTGTCTTCCGGGTCTTTTGGTGTTGCTGAGCTCACCGGTGCATTCTTTCTTTTTAGGGATGCTCCATACAGTTGATTTGGCCACACCTAATGTTTTTGCTATCTCTCTGAGCAAAGAGAGATTCCCCTGGCGGACTTTAAAGGCACAGTTTTATAAGAAAAGTATTTAAAGGTATATAGAGTAAATAACAGTTTATTCGTTACAAAAAAATAATATCAAATAAATTTTTTGTCCCTACTCCTTATCGTTTTTTTTAAATTTAGTAAAACTAATATTAAACACCTTCTCTTAAACATTGGGTTATTTACAAGGAAACAAAAATGACTAGTTTTACGGGTGATGGATGGGAAACTTTGATGGAGGGCTATTTAAAAGATTTTGGAGACAAGGAATCTGTTGACTCCGAAATATCTTGCCTTTTCTCCAGACTATCCAAAACTCTGGAGAAAAAATCTCTCCTCTATTGGCATGTGAAATCATTTCAGGACTACATTAAAGAGGAGATCAACCCTGCAGGATTGCGAGTCCAGATCTTCCCGACACTGGAAGGCCTGGACTCGGAGTTCAAAAGCAAGTGGGAACATGCACTACGGGCATGCTCGCAAAGCCTTATGGAAATTCTGATCGAGGAATATAAAAAAAGATCCAACACCCTAGACTCAGATATTGTTATCCTCTGCAACAAGCTACAGCAATTAAAAACGCAGAGACCACTCACTAACAAAGAAGATAGACTGAAAACACACCTAGAAACATTCAATAAAGATGTACTCATTAAGAAAAGACAGAAACTCATTCGTGACAGGAATGCGTTTAAAGATGGAAGGGCCTATAGATGGACTCAAAATAGGACTAATCAGAATAGAAACCATCAATATCAGGGATACCAAACAAATCCTTCACAAACCACTCCCAATCCACCCCAGACTCACACTCAAACACTTCAGAAACCCAACACGGGACACAGCACCAAACGCACATTCCGGGGTGACTCTAATGAGGGACAACAAGCGAAGAAACCAACCCTTGACATCCCCAAAAAAACGTATCCCCCCACAGCAACACAGGAACCAACAACCAAAACACCACACGCACAGAATAATACACACACCCCAACAAGGGATATTTACTCCCAATCAAACCCCTCGACAGTCACAACATTGGATACAATTTCAAACGATCCATCTTTTTTAGAGAAAATCCTGATGGGCGTACAACCCACACAATCAAACCCCAACACGTACACTCAAATAGCACTCTAACCATCCCTGACATTGATCAAGAATCGCAACTCAATAGTCTCAATGTTATCAATCTCTCATCACATATACTCTCCCAGGACGAAACTAATGTCCTACAAAAAGGCCTAAACTTTTGTCCCAATCAAAATCTGGACAAGTTCGAAATCTATAAAGATCTTCAACTATTTATACGCAAACTCATTTTGAAAAAACTATATCACAAGCAAGAAGGACCCCCTAATTTGACGCTACAAGAACATCAAGCCATAGAACACCTAGTATCCCTTTTAGATGATAACAACCCGATCGATCTTATAGACGAAATTAATCTATCTCAAATACTAGACTCCATCGAAAGACCAAACAAATCTCTGAGGGGAAATATCCCCACGCTTAAAAAGAAGTCTGACTTCTGCCCGGCGCCAAGTACCCATCCAAACGCAGCAGCCTTTTTAAGGCTAGTTGGTAAAGAATTAGATAAAATAAAAATTCACAACAAATTCCCTGAAAACCTTACCAAGAATGAGAAGGCAGCGCTTAAATCATTGTCGAAAAACGACAACATCACGATCAAAAATGCGGATAAGGGTGGGAACATTGTAGTATTTGACAATAAGGATTACATTAAAATGTGCAATAGAATACTGGACAACCGTGAGTGGTACCGTCCCATACCAGCGAGCCTGGTCAAGAAATACAATAAGGATTTCTACACACTGATAGATATGGCATATTCCAACTCTACCATTAATAAATCCCTATGGCAGTTTATCAGAAACGATTTCCCACGTACACCAGTATTCTATGCGCTGCCCAAAGTCCATAAAGACATTAAAAATCCCCCCGGCAGACCTATCATCTCCGGTATAGGGGCTATCAGTGAAAATGCGAGTAGGCTGATAGATGAAGTACTCAAACCATTTGTCCATGCCCTCCCCTCTTTTGTAAAGGATACAGTACACTTTTTACAAATTATTGACCAATTAAAAATTCCTGAACATGCCATACTCGTTACAATTGATGTTGAATCTCTCTACAGCTCTATCCCCCATGAGAAGGGCGTAGCAGCCATAAAACATGTTTTACGCACAACACAAGATCTGGATCCTACATACAGCGAATTTATTACTTCACTCTTGGAACACATCCTCAGTCACAACGTCTTTACCTTTAATGGCTCCCACTACCTCCAGGTGCAGGGGGTTGCGATGGGGACATGCTGTGCCCCATCGTATGCCAACCTGTACCTGGGGGAGTGGGAGGCCATGTTCCTGGACGATGAGGGCTTGTCGATGTACACGGACCACATATTATGTTGGTACCGGTACATCGACGACCTCTTCATCGTCTGGGACGGACCGGTCGACCTCCTCAGGGAGTGTCTACTGAGGATGAATCGTAATGATTTCAACCTAAACTTTACTATGTCATTTGACAAACAATGTATTACGTTTCTCGATGTAGAGGTCTGTAGAGGCGAGGAAGGTAGTATCACTAGTAAACTGTACAGGAAATCAACCGCAAGCAATGCCATATTGCATGCGAGTAGCTTCCACCCTAAACCCCTTCTCAACTCGATTCCATACAGCCAGTACCTGAGAGCGAAACGAAACTGCTCAGACAGTGACACCTTTAAATTAGAGGCAAATAAGCTACGTGACAGGCTACTACTAAGGGGATACTCCCATGCGTCTTTGAAACGCTCCTTCAAAAAAGCCCTCTTGCAGCCAAGAGAGGAATTACTATATTCCCAAAAAGCCAACAAATCTGATAAAAATGACATGGGTACTCTTAGAATCATTACCAAATTCAATAATCAACACAGACAGGTAAGGAACATTGTGACGAAATATTGGCACATGTTACAATGCGATCCAACCCTAGGACCTTTGGTCCCACAGAGACCCCTCTTTACATTTAAAAGAACTACCTCTTTGGGGGACAAGATCACAGCCAGCGAATTCAAGGCAGGGAACAGTAAGACACACTGCAAATATAAGGGGACATTTATGTGTGGCAAATGTAGATACTGCAAATACATGCTCACAACCAGAAATCCAACCCTTCCAAATGGCCAGCCCTTTTACCCCAAACATTTTGCCAATTGCAGGACTTTTGGGGTTGTCTACCTACTCCTGTGCGAATGTACCTGTTTTTATGTAGGAAAAACCAAGACAGAATTCTGGAAAAGGGCATATAGACATCTAGTGAGTATGGAAACTGGTGATCCGGATCTCCCATTGGGGAGACACACCCTAACAGTACACAGTGGCATATGCCCAAAAATTAAATTTCTTATCCTGGATCGGGTACACCCAGAGCTAAGGGGAGGGGACTGGAATAAGACACTACTGCAATTAGAGTCACGATGGATATATTACTTAAGGGCTACTGAACCCCCAGGCCTAAATGAAACCATTTGGTTCAAACCCTTCCTCGAAGGCTTCTCCTCTGGTGGTAGAGAGCAATAGAAAGGACCACCCCATAGATAATTATATGTTTGGGGCGATACTATAAATCAGCTAATTACATCCATTTTCTTTCCCCTTTCTTCCCCCTTTCCCCCCTTCCCCCCCCCCCCCCCCCCCCCCATACAGAGGGGTATATAGTCTTCATATTATACATCATGCCATCTTTGGTTATGTATTGTAATGTTGTTCTTAATGCTATATACTGCATAACATTCGAGGCTATTGATATTCGGATCATATGTATACATACCTGATGTCATCCTACATATATAACATGCCCTCGAATTGTACCCTTAATATCTATATGTGATCACTATTTTGCCTTGTCTGAAATGTTTTCCCTCCATTGAACTACATTCCTAACCCGCACTGCACTGTCCATCGATCCTGCTCTCCTGGGATAGTAAAAAATTCTGACACTACTCTCTTTGTTCAAACCGCATCAATCTATGCCTTATTTATTCCTTAGTAGCTTCACATTGTGATCTGTGATCCGCCCGGCACGAAAAGAGCCGCCTGAGCGTAACTTGGACTCATGGTGGCGCTGTGTGAGGTACAGATTTATCTGTCCTCCATCTTGCGACCCCAACGGACATGCGCAGTCCGTCGGGGAAGCTAGACGTGCCGGCGGGTGTAGTGGGCGTGGCCACGCCCCGCGACGTCTGCGTCCGCATGCGCTGTGGGTGCCTGGCGGCGCGCGCTCCACCCGGGGGGCCAGTCTAAGTGTGTCCGCCCCTCCCTCACCATAATCAGCTGTTGGAACTTTTCTATCAACAGCTGATAGGTGGGGAGGGCTTTATATACCCGGCTCCAGCTCACACCAGGCGTCATCTGCTGCAGACAGGACGCTCTTGGTGTGAGATGCTGTGATACACGGTCAGTAATGGATCTCTATGTTGGAATCATTGGCTGTTAATCTTACTTGCTGTTTAACATGTTATACCTGCCCTATCTATTATCTATTATACTTTGGGACGTCCCTTTCTCTTATGATATCTTTAATGATTCATCTTCCCTCATTGAAACTACTAGCTACT